>WHYT01017427.1:732776-775663 GCA_009806455.1 Tetrax tetrax
CACAAACAGCTTTATTTTCTCTCTTCTATTGTAAAGGCATAGGACTGTACCGACATTTTAAGGTAATGAACACATACTCAGACATAGCACTAGTTAAGTGCAGCATTTGCACATACTAGTATACAAAATAGTTAATTAAAATTGGCAAAATTTCCAAGTAAATAGGCTTGTTATTGGCTTCTGGAAGCTGACAGCTGGAGTTACAATTCTCTTTAGTCCAGACATCAGAAAAAGCTTTAGCTGAATAATACTAACCTAGTCTGAAACTCCATCTCTGGGAGAATAAAAAGGATCGGTTAGCAGCTGAAATGTATAGTACCAAAACACATTTGCTGTGAGAGGATAGAAAATAGATGATGTATATTGCCATATTCTCACTATTTGCGTTACATTTCAAATTCAGTCAATTTTATCATCACCTGATAGAGTATCTCTGTACTTTAGGGTACAGACCTTTACTGGTCGCACATGACTTGTTATTTCCCTACAAGATGGTGAATTATATCAATAATTATATAAAAATAAACAAATATATGCAAATATTATTATATTTAAACTAAATATGACAGTGATATTCCATTGCTCAAGTAGTTTGCTATTCTGTATTATTGCCATACATTCAGTGGAGATTATGTACTGAGTAATTTGCTGCTCTGCTCTCAACCGAGCATTTATATTTGTTCCATAATCCAGAACTGATGCAATCTACTCAAGGCAACTAAGCTGAGAGACTACCTCTCCTAGACTTCTTCAGTACTAAGATGACAGAAGCTTACATAGAGAAGTATTCAGTCAAGTAAAATCTAAATGACTTCTTGGAGGTGCTTTTTTTTTTCCATTGACCTTACAGGGGGCTGACAGCTGAGTTCAGGTAGTGCCTAAAACCAAGTGGACGAGTGTTCTGCAAAAGCAGGATAAGTTGTCTCCTATCCAGAAAAGAATAGATCAAACATTTGAAGTCAATCTAAAAATGCATAAGCTTGCAGCAGGTTTTGTCACAGCATCACCATTGGTATTGCTACTATGCCACCCCTTCTGTGTGAACAAAGGCAAGAAAAAGAAGAAAACAAGAAGAAAAAAATCAGATCAGCTAGGAGGAAGAAGAGAAAGAGTAGCATTCCTTTTAACTGCACTGTAGAGGTTTTTGCCTTCAAATCTGGCTCTGAAATAATCCTAGCTGGGCCAGGAGAGACTGGTATGGCTGGGACTGCAGTAGCATTTGCAGTCCAGCCCTGGCCCCGTGGGACGTAACTTCCAGCAGGCACATGCCATATATTCATCCAGCCGCAACCACTGGGCAGGGCAGGGCAGGGCAGAGAGCTGCTGGCACAAAAAAAATCAGTTTCACATGTCCTTATTAATGCTACAGTGGGTTCTGTTCTTCAGCAAGTAAAAGGACAAGTTGAAATATATCTTAGGAAAGCTTCTGGGTTGATTTTTTCTCCAAAAGATAGTTCCACGCTGCCCTTCACTGAGCATTTCTGCTTACAATAACATCACTGAATCCCACAGTACTGCCAAGCACCCTGGGTACAGTGCACTACTACATATGGTTATATTGAAAAATGAACTCTATATGTAGCTAATGACATCTGGTAACTTCAGTTATTTCTGTCCCGAAGAGCTTATTGTGTCTGTATGACAAAACAGAAATGCATTTCCATGGTTATAGACTCAAGTTAAGTTAGAACGGATAATCCTGCCTCATACGGAAGTGATGAAAAAAGTTCCGGATACTATGTGCTCTTCATATTCAGAAATTTTACTATTTTTGTTGGTCCTGATGATGATCTTAGTGATGTTTGTTTCTTATAATTTATTACGAAAGGATTCTACTTTATAAGGTAAGAAAACTCTAAAAAAAGAAAGGATGTGTGTATGGGTGCATGTTTCAAAGCGCAGGTGAAAACAGGATGTTTGCCACTTTGTTTAAGAAAATATTATTTTGAACACCTAATTACTGCTATTATCAGTTTTTACCTGACTGTAGTATCCCGAGATTCTTAGATTAATCACTCGTCATAGAAACCTATCTCTTCCAGCAGCTCTGTAGAGAGACTAGAAGGTTTAACTTTTTGTTTTGAAGAATAACATCAGTTCAATGCCTAAAGCTAGACAGTCTTAAAAGCAAGCCTTTACAAAGGATCATTGGTTGTTCACACTATTTGTCCCTTTCAAATAGACTGTTTCTCCCAGGCCAGAGGAGCAGGTTAGGAACGATAAGTATGCTGCTTCTTTGATTTCAAATCTGATTTCAGTTTTTATATTGGCAGATACTATCCTACCTAAATGTGCAAGGCAAGTATGTGCATCATTTGAACCATTAAATTCAGGAATGGCCGTTGAAATTACTCATGTTTATTCATTAGTGTAGCATATGTACTTCAATGAGCGTAAGAGAGAGAGTATTCTCCTGACTGATTTTGTGTTTTTCAGTATGCTTAGGCATCTAATGGTACTTTAGGAGCTCTGCTATATGTAGTAGCTTGAAGTATTCTGGGCATCATGGAAGTATGTCTTATATGTTTTCCTTAACAACTGAAAGCATCCCAGTTATCAAATAAAATATAATTGATAAGCAAGTGGGATCTGCATAGAGAACATTAAAAGGCAGTTTGATCACTAAATCAGGTAACTCCTAACTGCTCCAGCACATGTATTATATCAATATGTTCCCTTGCATTAAAAAAAATGTGGTTTCAAAACAGTAGGATAAATTACAGACAAACCCGTTGATGCAATTGCTACAATGAGCATAATTTCAAGTAATTTTAAAACCTTTTACATAACAAACTAAAAAAAAAGTAATCATGGGAAGAATCTAATTATAGGGAATATAGAAGTCTGAAGATCTCCCAGTCTCAAAGTTCCCAGGTCTGTACAGTTTGATATGTAATATATTGTTGGGCTCACAGTCAGTATGTCTGTAGGGATCTGATCATGATAATCCTTGGTTTGTTTCAAATAAACCTCTGTTTTCCTGTGCTGAGCTTCCTACAGCTATGCAATAGCTTTTTCCTAGAAACACTGTCAAGAAGGAGCACAGTAACAGGGGTCAACTCCAACCATGAACTTTATGAATTGTTTAGTGGCACATTAAAGGACAGCATCAAGTTCACTTATAAGCTTTGAAATGATCTTATTTCTAGCCTGAGCAGATGGATGATTCCCTGTACATTTGATTCACTTGGTCAAGATTTAACCCATTGTGTCTTGTAGCTCTCTCCTCTGCAAAAGTCTCTGCCTTCTGCTTTTTATACGTTATAACAATTCTACCAGAAAACTGAGTGGGAGGGAATCTGGAGAGTGTTGAGGATGCAGGGATATTGCTAATGCACAAGACTGCTTCTTAGCTTTTTGACCCCAGGCCTAAGTCCAGGAGGGATGTGCTTCTCCACAGAGTTCTTTCAGAGTAGAAAACCATCTAGTTCACACTATGACACACATGGTGCTTGAGACTCAACTGTAAGAAGAGCAAGGCTCCTGGTTCCCTTGGTGTTGACCCTTTCGACACCTTGGAGAATAACAATTTAGGTAGTTTAGTGACTTGCAGTTACAGCTAGCTGGAATTTGTGGGATCTGCTTTGCCATTTTTTTTTCAGCATGCGCTCTAAGAAAAAAGTAAGTTAAATCTTGCAGTGCCAACTTCCACACTTTCAGTGCCACTACCTATCCACCAAGAAGATATTAAATTTACTCTTGAATAAGCTCTAAATCCAAAGTCTATCTGAATCCTCATGAAACTATCAGCTTGGTTGCTCCCTGAGCAAATTCTACTCTGCTTCCATATCACTCATAAAATACAAAACTGATCTCTTTTGGGGGAAGTGGAACCAAGCAGAGAAGAAAACAGTCAAGATAATATTTGTTATCTAGAAGTTATTTCTGTCAAAATCCAGCTTGTCTTTTTTTTAAACTTCATGTTCAGATTGACTCTTCTTCTTTATCTGGGAATGTTGTGCCAAGAAATTTGTGTGCTAGCAGAGAGAGAAGAGAATGACCTGTTGACTACAAACCGATGGGTGCTAGTAGTATTATGATAGCAGTGTAGTCCCACAGTCCCTTACTGCACAAATAATATTCAGCATATCCATATAGACCATATCCATGCAAGTGATGCCCTTTTTCTCCTGTTAAGTAGCTAATTATTTTCTTTTTTTTCCTCCTGTTAAACTTTTGGCAAAAGGAGGGACGGCAGAAGCATAAGTCTATTTGGACTAGTCTGTTGCTTCCATTTACTACTATTGCTGACTTAGCATTCCTTCTCAGATAGGACGTTTTCCTGACCAAAGCTGCATTAACATTTACAGAGCAGCAACACCAATGACGGAAGCTTAAACATGTTGCTCAGGTGCATTTAATGGAGCTGAAATGGCTATTGAGCTTATGATAGTAGTCTTACAGGAGTGCGGAGAGTTGCGGCAATAGCTGAATTTTCTGATTAAGTGGATAAAGAATAATCATTTGGAAAAAAAATAATTTTAACACTTTTAATATTCCCAAAGAAAAGAGATCCGAGACTTTATCTTCAGATTGACCAAAATATTAAATAATCAGGGAATCATCTTAAAAAGTGGTAAATTTTTCTAAATGAAAACTTGTTTTGAAATGAACAAAATCAAAACATTCCACTTGAAAATGTCAGAGTGAAGTGTTTTGACTTTTTAGAATGTTTTTTTTTCTGAAAAATTATAAATTATACATGAATTTGTGAATTGTTTCATCCTCTCAAATATGCATTTCAGTTAAAAGAAAGTTGCAACTTCCTTCATAGATTTGTCCTCATGTCTCTGATCTAAGTAAGCAAGATTTTCTTCTCCAGTTTTTGTCTTTTAATTTGTTTGACATTTAACATAGATAGCTTTCATAAATCTTAAAGACTTGAACCATACAGTTGTGTTAAGAGTAGGTCTGAGTTCAGTGAAAAGTAGTACTTATACTCATAGACACTTACACACATACATACACAAACACATACAAGGAGAGGGACAATTTCTGCTCTGAGTTACAATAGTTTAGAACTGAACAATTATTCTAAATTAAATTGAGTTACTTCAGAATCGAAATGACGAAAGGTTTAGACCACTGTGCTGGTAGTTATTGAGAAAGCTGTGATAAATCATGACATGACCTATTGGTTGCTCAACATCTGCATAATTAATGCAATGATTATTGCAATGTTGTCTGTACTGTATTGTATGTTATAGCTTCCATGATAGAAATTAAATACTGTCATAATGTTATTTCTGTTTTCAAAGAGTTGTTTGGACAGATAGAGAAATGAGGTAGCATTCAATTTTAGGTTTTAAGTTAAAACACAATTGAGATCGGTAATTACTAAAAATCATTACTGAGCTTGAACCGTCTATTTCCTCCTATATTTCTTAATTTATTTGATTTATATTTGGGTGAAATCAAATCCTGAGAGGAATAATTTCTGATTAGATCATATCTGTTATTTAGTATCTGTGGGGGATGTAATGCAATTGCTGCTAGTTCTTGAAATTTGGCCAAGTGGTAGTTAATATCCTACAGATGAGTCGTAACAAATTACCTTCCTTTGTCTCTGTATGAAATGTAAGTACAGAGAATATAAAGTGTTATCTCATGTTCTGGTTATAAAAAGTATTTATTCTTTTTAATCCTTTCTTGTTATATGTTTTTTCCATTCCTTCCTATCAATGATATTTATTTTCACTATTTCCAAACTCACTTTAGATCAGATATTGGCAAGTGTTACCGACTAATGTAGTTTTAAATTATAAGGAAAACTTTTTATCCTTTAAAACCATCAGAAAGAGAAAATAGAACAAATACTACATTATTTATTTATATTCAAAGTTAATTATAGCTCTGCAGTGAATGTTATATCTCTCTGAGTTTGATATAAAGACGGTTTTTATTTCAATCATAATTGCTTAAGATGTAGCAGTTTAATAGTAGAAAATGAACTTTCTACCTTATAAAGGCTTTGGGCCATAGTCTCTGCTCTGACAAGTGGCTACAGCTCAACGAAGTTCCTCACTGTTCTTTCATTTGTTTACATCAGCAGAAAACTTTGGCCTCACAAATAAATATTCCCTTTAGACCCAGGTGAAATGAATGGTCAAAAGACATATCACACCGAAATGAATTTTCAATATGTTTTTGTTTTTCTGTTCTGCAATGGAAGAATGACTCAAACAAAGATAAGTATCACATCAAACATTGTGATGTGTTTGTGTTAGCTGACATTTTCCTGGCTATTTTAAATAACTCTTAAACAACTGAAAAGAGCCTTCCAGTAACTTGCTTGTATCAGCTATGCTTGGAAGACAATAGCTTGCCAGGCTGTAATCTGGACAGCACTGAATCCTCTACATTTTCCCTTGAGTGTGAATGTTATAAATAGTGACTAACTGGAACTTTCAGCCTTCAGAGCAAGATTTCATTTGCTGGGGAATGGTGTGGGAGTAGTGTTCCTACAGAGGTGCAAAGAAAAACCAAGATAATTTAACAATAGCCTAATGGGTTCTCTTTGTTTAAACTATTCCCAGGAGGTTCATACAGTCTGGATTTGTAACCACAGTCTGAGAAAGACTGGAAGACCTTTCTGGAAAAAGACATATGCCAACATAATTTATAACAAAGAGGATATGAATTGAGGATTAATTTGGCATCTTTTTACCCTTCATCAGTATTAATGACTGTGTCAGACATCAGCATTTCTTTCAGATTAGTCAAACTTCATAGTATAGCTATGTTAGGTAAAACATATGAAAATAAGTAAAAGGTTTTTATCGGATGATGGCAATACTTAGGTACTCAAAACTATCTAAGTTTGCTTCCCTTCAAGATATCTCAATTTTCTTACGTACTGTATTGAAAGTATTTCTGTTTACCTTGATTACATTTCCATTTACCTTTCTCTCAGTATGTTTGGTTTTCTTTTCCAGTAAATATTTGACCAACATGAAGATATTTCTGAATTATTTTCAGTTTCTATCAACAGAAATGCTAAACATAGTCTGCAGCAGTGGCTGCCTTCATTAATATAATTTCAAAACAACAAACACGATGCTCAGTGCATACTTTATTTCTGCTAGGAGACATCACATTTCTAATTAAACTCAAATCATAACTAAGTAAATATACATGGAATTCAGCATGATTATTTATATTGTACTTTTAATTGTTATTACTTTTACCAGGCAGAAGAAAAAATAATCATAGGACAGAGGATGACATTTGAAAAAAAATATATTCTCTCTATGAGCAGGCTTTGTTGTCACAAGTACTATACTGACAGTAAGATCTTTAGGAGAGCTCTGTTTGTACCACAACATGTAGTATTCCTCAGGAATTAGTAAATTCACCCAGAAAAAAAAACTGAAAAGATTCTTTGCTATAGATCTTTGTAGTACTTCTCAGGAAAAGTTTTGCTCTTTTAGTCTAATGAAAACTTCTTTGTACTTAAAATGAATAAAGAGAAAGAAAGAAAGAAAAAGAATTTTTTTTTTTTCAAAGAGCAGTAAGGAAGATGATGGATTAAAGCAGATGCAGACTGTTTGTGGTTATATAAGACTATTAGGTACCCTGCTTGTTCTGGCTTTTGTAATTTGTCCATGTCCTACTTTATATAACTCAATTCATTGTGAGTAAAAACATGAAATACCGGAATAGTTCATATTTCATTTTGTCAGCAAATTAGAAAAAATACAAAACCAAACACAATAGACATCGTATATGCTGAGTATAGAACTGAGTATTTTTTCATATCAAAGGAGTCTGAAAAGAACAGAAGGTTAAGAAGATTTTTTTTTTTACAATGAGCAGATGTGCTTGTTACTGTTGATGGACAAGCTTATCCATTTACATCAATTAATATCAACAGCAAGCACATCAATATGGAAGCTTGTCCTGACGCCTTGATTTTTTCCCATCTGACAGGTAATAGTAGGGCTGGGAAAATGTCACAACAATTTAGTCATGCTTCACTGGCTTTAACTAGTTCAGTGACAATGGGAATGCATCATGCTAAGATTCCTTATGATTCATAATGGTACTGCATTAGTCGGCTATTGCAGAGGATTTAAACTAGTCTTTGTCAATTAAGGGTTTAAGGTCAAATCCTCTATGGTTTTTTCATTCGTGCATTAAGTAAAAGCAAGTTAAAATATTTATGAATGGCACTAAAATGTGGAAACTTTCTTTAAGAACCTGTCTTTTCATATTGAGTCATAACTGAAACCAACTATGTTTGACAAAGAAAGGCTATTTCATCACATTGCATGGCTTAGCCACCCCCCCCACCCCCACCCCCTTTCTCTAAAGGCCTGAGCTACAATCTACTCAGTTTTGGCAGGAAAACTTCTGTGGATAGAAGTCATAGCCATTTTAGACTGTGAGATGAAGTTATGCCTCAGTACCTTTGACAATGATCAAGATATGACCATAATATTTGTAAATTGTTTGAGCGCTCAGCAACCCAAGAAATATTTAAAAACCAGAAGGGAACACCGTATATGGGTCAGTGAAAGGCATGCAGAGCAGGCTTTCTGCTGTCCCAGCAGGAAAACCACAACAAGGCCAGACGAGCCCGGATAAAACGTGCTGTCCCCACGGCTGCAGTGGCTGCCCAGCCCACCATCTGCAGGGTGTCCATGGCTGGCTTCCCCTGGTTCGCACATCCTGCTTTGGGGAGGGTTCAGGGAGCAGGGACAAGGAGGAGCTGCCAGCTTCACCACTGGAGCCTCCCTTACCGGTCAGCCTATTTAGCTCAGGGGAACCTCTGCACATTCCCCTTATTTTACAGGTTGAAAATTGATGAATATCCATACATTTTTTTCATTAGGAATAAGCAGTAATGGGCCGTACTTTGCTTATTTGCTTAGGTATTGCCTCACTGTTCTCCCTGATTGCATCAGGGTAGCTGAGAGCATGTTATGTCCAATATAAATATGGTTTATTGCTATGCAACATTTTACTGCTTTGGGCTACAAATGGCAAGACAGATCCTTGTACGCAGAGACACACACATACACATATTTGCACACTTTCTCCATTCAGATATTTTGGACTGAAATTGCCGTATATTCAGATGGTTTCTTTTCTGCTCAGTCCTTGCAAAAGGAACTCTACTTAAAGTAAGAGAGAATTCAACGTTCAGCTATAAGTCATTGATTTAACCTTTCTGTCATGAGAAAAGTAAAATCATCTTGCTTCCAATATAGTTAAATGTTTAGTTATATATGAAAACAGATCTTTAGAAAGGATAGGAAATTACATTTTCTATAATCAATCAATCATCTGTGAAGAGAAGCTTATTTAAAGTGACTCCATTCTGATTACTTCTAGAAGAGATAAATAGAAAATTATTCATAAAGAACTCAATGTATTGATAATGTGACAGCCGAGAGGTTGTGCTCTTCAATGTAGATCATTTTCCAATTTTATGAATGCCTGCGAAACCAGTGTTATTTAAATAAGCTTATACTAATGGCATATGTACATTAGATCAACAGCTTTGTTAGAAATTAAATAGCAAAAATTATAATTGTCTAGTCAATGTCAACTATATGTAAAAGTAGGAGCATGAAAAATATTCAAATACTGAGAACATTTTTTATTGAATGAGAAATTGATGCAAAATGTTATAAAAACATATAATAGAGCTTTTTATATACTTACCAGATATCTCAGTCACAGACTTTGGCTCTGAAGTTGCATATAGGTGTTGCTCCCACAGCTTTATCCTGGTCCTGGAAGCCATATTTTGTAGACATGAATTGTGTCCTTCATCACAGGACATTAAAGCACAGCATATCTTTGTGCTCTCTGCCAAGGTGATGGGCATATAGCAGAATGTTTCATGCCAGGGAACATGGAAATATTCAGTCCATACAGAAAGCCATTTCTTGGGACAGCATGATGGTCTTGAAGAAACTAAGAAGAGGGAAGTAACAGAAAATATCACCCAAAATCATGAGGTTGCAGTTTTTGTGTGTCCAAATCCTGTACTTAGTATGGCTCTGAGAGGAATAAAGAAGGTTTTGAAGCCTCTTAAAGATCATCAGTTTCTCCTTTTCGTCCTCCTTCTGAGAAGCACCTTTTTCTAGAATCCCAAATTTCTTGGGGCAAGGTAATAAGGGATGTCTTAAAATACTGAAACTGAGTGGTTTTTAACTAGATCACTTAGTGATTTTTTACTTTGGTCATAAATTTAATCAGATTCAGTATGTGAAAAAGCTTGATTTTTTCCAAACATGGTAATTTTCAGAGAAATAAAAATCTGCATTTAGAAACTGCAATTTTTCTGAAAGTTCACTTTTCACTACAGAAAGCCTCCACCATTGCTATGGAAAACTCTCAGAAGATGAGATACAAATCTGGTCCCAAAGTACTTAAGACACAGCCTATTAAAGTCAGTGGAAATACATTTATAGAAATCAGATATTATTTTGGCCTATTTCTTCTCCTAATACTAGTGGAAACACCTCATTTTATTTTTTTTTTTTTTTTTTAATAAGCTATTTGGTGTCTTAGTGTTTAGAAACTTAACTCTTTACATTTTCAAAAATTCTCTTATAACATAATTAATGTCAGGTGTATATCCCACAAAGATACCCGGACTGAGAAAATAAGAAGTATTATAAGGAAGAGTAAAATTTTCTCAAAATGCTTTAAAAAGTGCTCTCCTGTTTTTATGAAATTTTGTTGGCAATTTTTGACAACTAAGCAAGAGCTAACACAATAGCGATGATGAGCAAAATGATGGTGAATACAGCTCCATACTAATCCTGGATTTATGAGGGGTTCACCCAGCAAGAGCTGCTTTAAGCATGGTGCTTGGTTCTTAGAAGAAAATTCAAAGAGGTCTAGAAAAGAGTTGTTAGGTTTCTGAGTCCTTGAAGGGAAAAAGACCTGCCAAACTGGGGAAAAAAAAAAATAAATCTGAGAAACAGAGCAAATGCACTGAACCGGCAGGATTCTGGCACAGGTATTGCCCAAGACACCACTAGGAATAAGACACCCAAAAAGGCACTTTGCAAGAAAAGAAAGATCAGCTTTTGTGCATTTGGTCCACTACAAGAGTTTATTTCTTTTCTATTCAAAAAATTCAAACCTGGTGCCCACTAATACCTTATTTTGCATCACTATTTGACATATTAAGGAAATGTTAAAGTATACATATTTGGTCTAGAAAATGTAGCTCTGCAATTTGGAGACTAGGCCCAGTTTTTCCCTTAGAGGTACTGATCTCACAAAAAATCATTGGTAAATTATTAGCACGAGCCCCGATGACAAGTGACTATTTTTAAGCAGCAGCAGTGTGTGTTGCCAGTAAGACCTCTGCTTCAGTGGCACAGAATTCCAGGAAGGAACTTTCTTCCATTTTGTTGTAAAGAAAATCAAGGGTTTTGCAGTTCTGGAGGTGCTGTAGGAACATCTTGAAATGATCATGTGATCTGTTCTGAGAGCCAAAAGAGGTGTTTCTTCAAGGCCTTTTTTAAACTGAGATGTGCTTCTGCTGGCTCAAACCCTCCCACATACAGATGAGGACATAATATAGGCCTGTGTCTCATTATGCAACCTACCTCCCACATGCATGTTCTAAAAGAAAGCCCTGAGCAGCTGCTTAACACTCCTTTGGGCATGAATAGAGTCTTTAAGACCAACACTGAAATGAGAGTGATTAGTACTGTCATTGGCACATGTAGCACCCTAGCATTCGTAGTTCAGTGGAATGCAACTGATGGAACATCTTGATTTTTGAGGGGAAAGAGCGTCCAAATTTACTTGTGGGATATGCCATAGTGACTTATGGCCCAGGCATTACTGGTTCATGCTGACAGTGTGATCAGCACCAACCCCTCATTAGTTAGCAGCTTATCCTTATTTTTTCACAAGAGCAAAATAACAGGGGTGATGCCACAAGTTAGAGTCACTAGGATGCTACTGGGATGTCACTGCCAGTACCAGGGTGGACAGTGTGAGCTTTGCCTGACCCACTCAACAGGCAGAGCCATGCAAATAGCAGTCATAAGAGGTGTGCATCGCACAGTGAAGAGAAACTCACTGTTGTAGATGGATATGCACTCTGACAGCTCAGAAAGAAAAAGGAGAAATAGATTTAGTTGTAAGCAAGGACAGTATACTGGTAAATTAGTCCTATTTATATTCCTTGGCAAACTGAGCATTTTACCCGCCCTGTCAGGATCACTGCCTGACCCCAGAAATCTCAGCTGGAGGAGGAGGACTGTAGAGGCTACTAACAGGCAGCGTGAAAAAGTAATACTCATAGCTCAGAGCTCGTAGCTCATGCAATAGAGTTATTTATTTAGATTCCTGCAAATATGAAAAAGCAACTTCTCCATATGGCCTAAATGCCACCGATATAATCTGAAAATACCACCTGATACAGCAATTTAAAAAGTATGTCTTCACACACTGATCCTCCCTCCCTACTCAATCAATGCCCTGCTTTTACAATAGCTATTGTATACCCCCATTTTCAAATAGAGTGAAAAAAGATGAGCCTTGCAATATGCCCTGCAGGTCAAATTCAGGTTATATTAAGTCAGGGAAGGGGAGGAATCCATTTCGATGTTAGTGAGTGGATCTATTTATAAGGCCTTTTTAAACCCTTGCTTCATTTTACAGTATATATGACAGCTGATTTTCTCCAGCCCAGATGACTATGGCTGCTGGAGTATCACCTTATCAGGGACACCAGTCTATTGGTTTCTAGTTCTTAAAAACAGGATGAACAAGGCAAAAAAGAAAGAGAACTGAAGAAAACATCAGCATAAAGTTTTTCCTCCAGTCAGCACAAGATATTATGATTTTCTTCTGCTGGTGTTACAAAAGTTGTGACATCTTTCAAGATCACCAGAGTGGCATTTAGCATTTGGACTTTGTTCAGTACTCCAGCAAATAAGAACATTTTGAAGAATGTACTGCCTTAGTGTCATGTTCCAACAGTAGGAGACAGTTTGTGGGAACTGGGCTACAGATTTCAAAAAACATACAAGTCTGGGTTCTCACATTTGTTAAGTACTGAAAATCCAACCTTTGCTATCTGAAGGTCTAACTTTTGCAAATACCTAAGTGCACGATAAACAGGAATTTCATAAGTAAAACCACACCTCTGTTTAAGTGTTTTCCAGGATTAGCAATCTTTGTGCATACAGTACTTTCACCATTATGTTTTATAGTTACTTTCCTGGCAAAATACAGAACATCTGTTTGCTGTGGTAAACCAAAATATGATATACAGATCAATCCCCACTTTTTATATTGCACTAAAAAGAAAAGTCCATTTAACAGTGCCTGAATATAAGAACTATTTCTTAGTTAAGGCACAGGCTTAGTTCTTTTCATAGGCTGTGAAACATCTTCAGTTTGTATATTAACGGAGAACCAACTCTTTGGCTTGTTAAAGAGGGAAGCTTTTGGAACCTGCATAATAAATTGCTTTGTGGTTAAATTTGTTAGGTATAACATGAAGCTCTTAAATCATCCTTTCAGATTAAGCATAGGAGCTCTGACCACTACCTTGGACTGCTCTTTGTTCAAGAAGCAGCTATTCTTATATTAGAGATGAACTTAAAATTATGAACATCTGAAGGTGATTTCTAGTCAAGGAGTACCTGGCAGAGAAGAAAAGGTAGTTTGCTGTGAGTTATTTTTCAAATCACAAATATTTACATATTTATCTAAATTACATAATCAGAGTAAATACCTATCTGTGGAAAGGGTAGAGAGAGTATCTTTGCAAATCAGAATACTCCATAGCAGATGAAGTTTTCTGATATGCTCTGGAAAAGTCAACATTCAGAGAGCGGTGATCTGCTACAAAGATCTGATGGTTATCTGCTGTTGAGTGCTGGTGCAATCAGGAGTCCGAGTTCCATAGCTTTTCTCAGAAAAATGACAATAAACTCTGTATCTTATCACTTTACCACAAATAAAGTACTTCTCACACATTTCCTAATGAGGAAGTTCTGTCGGAACTTCTGGAACTATTGGCTTGTATCCTAGAGTTCTTAAATGTGTATGAATGCCTTATTTTTTGACTGTGAGTCAGCCAAACATGTTTTCCCCTCTATATGACTCATCAAGAAGTTTGAGAGAGGACAAGGTGCACCGTAACAGCGAGTTTCCCCTAACTGCAGCAGTCTAAAAAGTAAGCCTACAAGATAAGTTGTCTAGGTTCTTTCTATGTGCGGTGGAGAAAGCGTCATATCTCAAAAAGAAGAATTATCTTAGATATTGTCTTAAATGCAGTGAAATAACCCCTGTACCTCTCTACCGGTTATGGAGGTAGGCAAGAATTTTTAACGGCTACAATTAGGAGAGCAATTGATACTTTTTAAAAACTGCTAAAAAGGGCCTAAAAGAGTTTCTTAACCCAAATAACTACTCATGTGTAGAAATTGCCATTCAATATCTCACAAATTATTGGAAGCAATTATAAGCTGTTAAAAATGTAGAGGTACCAGCTTTCTAAAGCCTGATTATAATGGGTAGGTTGTGGGGCCTTAAATATGACAGAAATATGAAGCTCAGTTTTACTAATGAAGGGCCTTAACCTAATTGTATTTTGTGAAGGAAAACCTATGCTTGGGAGTAGAGCAAGAAGACAGTTCTCTGGTGTCTTCTGGCATGTATATGTGATAGTGAATGTTTAAAAGCTACTTTGCACTTTGGATAATATTGAAAGATAAAAGTATTCTTTCTTGCAGAGGGTGATCAAGGTGTTGAGTGAAGGCATGAGAGGATGCCTGGGGGTTGTAATAAATGCAGCTGAAGGCTTTCAAATAGTCATATGGATAGCTGCCTGACAGTGATAGGAATGGAAATGATAGACGACACCAAAATACTGTACTCTACAGATTGCCTATTAATTTTAAGATAGTGTGAAAAATAGGGAAGTATGATTGTACTTCTCAGTAAGGGTGCAGATCATCCATAATGGGGCTGTTCTCAGCGCAGCACTGCATTCTGTTAAAAAAATAGAAAGAATATAATGCATGGATGCTCAAGTGCTGGCATTATCCCTGCACTGGTAATACCTCCTTTTGCTTTGTCATCTTTCCCAATCATTTATTGCAGAAATTCACAGTAGAGAATATTGGCAGAGGTCTCTTCACTCATTAATGTAATGTTTTGAATCCCTCAACGCTATTTTAACCTATATTTCATGGTTAAGTGGCAACCTTTTTTATTCTAGAGATATCGGGCAGCTGACTAGCACTAGTCAATACTCTTTTCCAAATGTCTAGAAATACTTAATATCACAATAGTCAGAAAAGACCCATGAGGGATCCAAATCAGACCATCTTCCCAGCTGGACACTGAAATGTTCATAGTTGGTTTCCAGCCTTGATTATGCTTCAGAGAACAACCAGTGCAAAAATCTTACCATCTTTGTCAGTAGCTAATAGCATATGTACTTTTTCTTCGTCTTTGTATCTGACATAATATTACAGTGTATACCATGAAGACCATCAAACAGACTGTAGAAGCATAGTCTCCGTTGGACTGACAGGATATAAAATGCCTGGAAGTGCATGTCTCCTCTTGCTTTGTAGTTACAAAGAAATAACAAAATACCTATGAACAATAAACCTTGTAGGCTTAAAATTGGGCTTTCTTACACTGGGAATGTGATTTTTTTTTTTTTTTTATTTCATTTGGCAAATAGCTGGACAGTGCATTACGATCACAGTGTTTGTTCTCAGTTCTGAAGGAGTATTTTCAAATTGTTCCAGCAGTTACGAGAAGCCACTTATCTCTGCACTGGAGACAAACCGAGAGGCTGGTCTTTACTTAGAACTCTTTGTTAAGGATTTACTAATGGTGAACTTTGTTAATCCTTGACACTGCCACTGGAGATGTTTGCTGAATAGCTTGTGCAAGTCACTTCACATCCTCTTGCCCCATGTCCGTGCCTTGAACATAATAGCAGTTACTGTTTCTTTAAAGTATTTTGACCTTTATGTCTGAAAGATAACACACACTGAATAAACTGTAAAAAGGATGTTGCAGCAGCATTTTTCTTAGTAGCATTGTGATTATTTATAGTATTGGACTCTGAAATTACTGCAGTCACCTAAGCAGGATGAGTATAGGGATTCCATCCTAAAAATCACTTTAAATCGAACAACAAAACATTCTTTTTATCATCTTTCTCTTTTTTTTTTGGCCAGAATCAGAAAGTTTTCAAAGCTGGAAGAGCTTTGTTTGACTCAGTTGTTGAGGTGGATTACAATCTCCCAGAGTTACTTTCCCCTCCCATATGCAGATCTGTCTGTGAATAGGTACAGGTATTACTGAATTACTGGAAGGTCATTTGGTAGATGTTTACAACAGATCAGATTTTTATAGCAATGGCGAGAAGTGAGGGGAACACTGTTGCACTATTTATACTGATATCAAGTTTCACTGACTGCCCTGTATTGTACTACAGGTACAGTAGTTTTCACTTCCAGAAACTGGGAATAATTCCAGAGGAATGCATCTGGACAACATTTGCCTGTTACCCTCCCCAGAAAAGAATTAGTCACCAAGGGCCCTATTCATAAAAACTAATTCAGACCATTTCCACATGAATATCACGTCTTTATGTGGAAAAAGTGTGGAGCATGCTTTTTTTTTTTTTCCCCTACATAAAGAATCCTTTTCTGTGATTAATGGCACCGTTTCCCCTTGTCTGTAAATGGACACCTCCCAGCTTTGTTAAAGAGGAAACTGAAGTCGAAAGCAGAAGAAGCCGGAGCAGGATGGATAACAAACTCCTAGCTTTCAAGAATATACATGAATGGCATTTGAAAATGGTTACAGTATAAATTACTTGCCTGCTTGAGCAGACGAGTGCTTAAAAATGTAAAGGAAGAAGGATCAGTCCTTACTGAACACAGAGATTTTTAGGAACTGGCCTAACATTTTTCCTAAAGTTTCTAGTTTCCTATTAACTCCTCAGTGTTAAGCAAGCCAAAGCTTTCGCTTTGTGTTGCACTTTGCAAAATCCTACTTTCCAGCAGCAATGAGTTAATCATAATGGTGTGATAGCTTTAATCAGCCCACAAGGTTGATAAATTAGATTGATTGGAATCACATCATTAGCATGTGAATTTGGTGGAATTTTAATAGCCACTAGGGGTGCACAAGATTTATGGCAGAGTCAGCTTATGATTTTCTTTTGGTTGAATGCTCATTTTAATGTCCTGTAACATACACTAGACCTTGCCTACTGTTGAATTTGTGCTGTGACGAAGGTTTTAACATACTGTAAGTTCAGATCATTACATTTCATGTGAGATACAGTGTATAACTAAAATATTATGTTTTACTTCAATCACTCCAGGGAAATGTACAGTTTTATTGAAGACATTTAATGCAGTTACAACTACAGCTGCAGAACACTGTCTAAATGAGGCTCACATGGCAGTGAATATTGTTGGTTTTTGATGGATACAGTCCCAGCCTTAGTTCTATCAAGAAAATATTTAGACAAACTTGCATAGGAGTCTTCTAGATGTTTATGACACTCGGCGATGACAGTGAAATACAATGTATTACATGCATTAAGTTAAGAGAAAGATGATGGAAAGAAAAAACCAAAACCCAACTTTAACTTAGTGGTTCGGACTGTGCAAGAATATTGATTGAGTGCTGCTGGTGAAGATGACAAGGAAGAAAAAGAGACTATTAGGGCTAACTTGATCCATATGATAAAGCCTGATACCACTAGATAGAAATAATGAGATAATATAACCCATCTGAAATTTGAAGAAACAACATGTTTTCTGTCATAAGACCCAAGCCTTCAACTTGTTACACAGTGATGTGTACCCCTTGCCTATGAATTACATGTGTCTGTCAAATTGTGAGCACTCTCCAGATTCCTCATAAAGTATAATAAAAATTTTGAAGTATAAAATATCCATGCGTATGAGGACAGTATGGTAAAATGGCACCAATGTCTCCTCTATTTTCACTATGGAGCCAACCCTTCCTATAATAAAATACTCAAAGACACCAAATATCGCTGCAGACTTTTTGTCATGCACTGTTTCCTGGTTTTCTCATTTTTTTCACAAAGTTTTACAATATTATAGCCTCAGATTATTTCTCGTACAGTTTGGAGTTTGCATGCATAACAAAAAACTAAAAGATCCTAAGAACTAAAATTCCTGAGTCATCTAGTCTACTGCAAAGAAGATCAGTGCTGCCATAGGTCAAAAACCATAGAACTAAGAAAATTTGGGCTGTTGTGTTTTTTTTCTTCCTCTGATAAACAGTAAGCAGTTGAATTTACTTGCAATTGAATGTTAATAACAGTCTTTGCAGGTGCAGAGCCAAGTGTTCCCTATTTAGCATCAGATGTCTATTGACCATTCAGTAACATAATTTAGAAGTACACTCAGTTATCACTGTTTTGCTAGAAGAAAGGTCCTCCAAACTTGCATTTCTGAGTGTACAGAGGCTCCATACTGGAGGGCATGGTTAGTGATCATTTTGTAATGGTATAAAAACATCAGAAACCCAGAAATAAATGGAGCATTCTTGGGCAAATTAGATTAGCTTGAGCTCTTTCCACATGTGATTGGAGATGATCTAATTGGCCTGTGGCAGTAAGTAAGTTATACTGAGTGTTTGAATATAATGCATGTATGTTTACAATAATAAATGCATTAGAAGCATTTTTATTGTTCATCTTTGTCTTAACATACTTCCTGTTAGCATGAAGTGCAGAGTAGTTGTTGTGGCAAAATGGAATATTGCTCCATACCAGTATAAATTATTTCCCTCTGCCTGCAATTTCACCTCTTCTTGAGACCTGTCCTTATTCAAAGGACAGATCCTTCAAAGCAGAACATTGTTGAAGAGTAGCAGCCACATAGTACTGCATTACTATAGAAGAGTTTGCTTGGCACACTTAAAAATGTTATAAGCATAAAACATTTGTCGCTACTCTGATAACAGATGCATGTTACTAGCTTCTTTCTACTTTGGCTGACTTCACACACTCATTGTATGATTTCAGGTTCTGTTCACACTCACAGATGTCAGTGAATAAGCAAACAGCATCCTTCCACAGCAAACACAAAAGATATTTTTTACAGTACAACAGATGTTTCTGTGTGGATCTGTTGGTAAACTGAGGCACAACAGGTTACAAAGTCAGAGGCGGCTTTACACTAATGCCCTAGGTTGGTATAGTGCAGACAGCCTTAGCATAGCCACGACATGAAATCATGACCCCACTGAATTCTTTGGAGTTTCCCCTAGGCCTCGATGAGGTCAGAATTTACGCCTGCAACTTACTGTGCTTGCATCACAATTTGTGAAGACATCAATTAAATCCTCTGAGGACTAAAAAAAAATTGGGTTTGTTTTCGGTATAGGAAATAATAGCTCTTAGTAAGCCAGTTTTGTTATAGCCCTGCAAAATGGTTCATCTACCACCTTTTGTCATGTTCTTTTGATTACTATGAACTCAAACAGCTCTAAAAAGATAAATGGAGACAAGAAAAGAGAAAAGGCTAGGGGCAGCATCAGCCACACAGAATATCCGTTTGTTTTGTAATATTTTCCTTTTAGCCAATAAATTAAATTTTTTATTTAAAATGAAGTAAAATACTGACAGTATTGACTTGAGTATATAGTATAACAATAATACTTTTTGTTTTTTTTTTTCTTGGGGAGAAACAGGCATCCAGAAAAAAAGAGTTTCTCATATTCAATTTTTCCAACTGTTCTCTATGCCCTTAAATCTCATTCAGCTATGCTATCTGCTTCATATAAACAATCGACTCTGACTGAATTACTCCAACCAAGTTACAGCAGGGATAAATTTGGCTGTTAGTTACAGAGAGCATTCTCTGGTAATGATTTCAATCCTCAGAACAGTTTTCTAGGTGTTTGGGAGGTCTCAGATTCATCGTTATTACAGTTTGGCCTTCTAGACAAGAAGCAAACCACAAAGCCCAGTTCTGCAGAGGTACCCCATCATGGATCTCCTGGTACCAACAAAGTAGTTTTAGCCTAATCACAGAATGATGTTTCTTATAAAAAGATGAGTTCTGAAACTCTGTATTCACCAAATGCATAAGCACCCCTAAAAACCCTAGAAAATTATTAATACAGACTGTATTTCTTTATCTAATTCAGTTTAGTTCTCCACTGCTGGTGTTAATTTTTACTTTAGGTAAAAGAAGGTACTACTCATACTGGCAATAATAATCACTGCCTTTTTCTTCACAAATGTAAGAAGCTTTCTGCATGTCTGACCTGAAGGAAATTGCTTACTCACCGTAAATAATTATACACACAGTACCAGCTACCAGAGACAGTATAGTTTTTGCCTTTCCCCACTGCTGTACTTCATGCATATGTGCAACATAATTTGAGTGGGAGAATAAACTTCCACTGAAACACTATCTAACTGCCAAAAGATACAGAAAATTTGAAAAAGGGATGAATGTCACCCAAACCAATTAATACGGCATTAGCAGAGCAGAATTTTTTAATACAATTAGATTTCTCTTTGTCTACTTTCATCATTGATATTCCTTTTGACCCAAGGCTGGCCACTGCAGCTGAGGAGGGAAGTAACAGGTTTGCAATTTGCTTCCACTTCAACTAAGGACTTCCATTTCTGTGGTGCCATCTGTTTTTTTTTCAGGTTTAAGTTCCCTGCAGACAGCAGGGATGAAGCAAGGGGAGCCAATTTATTCCTTCCTTATTCCAAGCCTCTTCTTCAACAAGTCTCTTCCCAGAAGCTCCTTCACTCGTAACTGTTCCTCAGGTTTCTGGTACAAGTGTCCATGAGGCTTCCTGTTGATTGCTCTGCATTCTCCTGCAGTGCTTCTGATCTTCTTTTTCAAATCCCACTCCTCAACCCGCACCACCTTCTTCTTTTTAGTAAAATGGGAAAATCCTTTCAAACAGGGGTCATTCCCTTAGCTGGTTTGCACGAGGCCTGTTCAGGTTGATGATTCCTGTTGTTTGTACCACTAAGAAACCTTATTGGTCTGTTAGTTACATTTATTACGGAGAAAGCATACTACTGTGTGTACTAGCTTCAAAATGTTTCTTCAAGCCTGGATTCCATTATATTAGACCAAATCACAGATGTCCACATTTTGTCACTGAACTCTAAAAAGAATAATTACTTTTTTTTTTTTTTTTCTGTGTGGTTTTGACTCCATCTTCAATCAAAATTCATATCCACAGATTTTGTGGAAGTATAGCTGAGGTGCCTCACAAAATTATGTCCCTTACGGTTGCTGCTGGAGATCTTACTCATCTGAGAGGAGTTTTCTTAAGAGAAAGTGTGAGACATGGATGAATGTTTATACCTAGCACAGCTTGAGGTAACAGCCTAACTCTACCTCTCAGCTCGGTTTGCTTTAACTCCGTAGTACATGTCTATGCTCCTGCTCCTGAAGGTTTCGGCTTTTTGCAGGTATGATTCTTATCTCTGTGAAATCCAGTTCAGATTGCTCTAGAACAGTAAAAAAATATATATATATATCCCAAATCTTAGTGTTGTCATAGATACAGTCTCTCCTTTGCAAATGTCGTACATTCTCATCTATATTCTCATACAAATGAGAATCAGGTCCTAATTTTCTAATGGGATTTGACGTTGAAAGAATACTTCAAATCAAAGATCTAAATTGGCTGCTTTTGAATTCAATTCTGAATTAAATGGAAAATGGCTTTGTCTCTTGATATAAATCTCTAATGGTATCTGGCCTTGCTGACATTTTCAGGACTGCTGTTCTGTATTTTCACTATGATATGAGTGCTCTCTCTGGGGAAAACACCATCAAACTCTGGCTCTTTGGCAGCTTTCTACAGTCAAATTTCTTTGCATCCACTTCCTTTCTCATTATTTTGAAGTGGAAATCCCATGGCTGTAAACTTGAAAACACATTATATCAAGTCAAATCATGACTATACTTACTGGATTTTTCTAACTCTGGTGTCTCTGTGTCTAATTTAAATTTGTGTTTCACTTTCAGCGTGATCCAAATTTTTCTCACCAGAAAGCAAGGCAGGAAACTAGTCAGCTTCACCTTCCTTATTTTCATTTCAGAAATAAAATGCTTCAGGAAAAAAAAAAAAAAAAGGGAAGAAAGAAAGGATAAAAAGCATGCCCATTTCCTTTTTGCAGCATGAAATACAGCAGTTTTAACATAAGCATGTAGTGCGATGCCCAGCTTGAGACATCTGATTTGAGTCTATAGAGGCTCCAGATGGTCCTTCAAAGCACTGAAGTGAAGAGCCTATATTGACTGCATCATGAAGGCTGCTCTGATATGAAACAAGAACCCAGCAGTACAGGAACTGCCACACAGAACCCTATCACTAGCCCATCTATCCAATTTCCTATTTCCGACAGTAACCATATCAGATCCTTCAACTGATTCATAGATAAACACATGAAATCCTGAACTAAACTGTTGGGAAATAATTAAGTAGCAAGGAGATTTTCTTAATTAATCTTCAATGAATGATTGACGGTTTGCATAACTTTTTCTTTTTAAATCTTGGCTCTGATAGCTGACTACTCCTATAAGGTTATTACACACTCACCCTTATGTGACGGTTAGCAAGCATTGCTAAAAAAATTGCAACAATGAGTTAAAAGGGCCAATTGTATATTCAGTGAAAATATTTCATTTTATTAATGTTAATTCGCATTCCAAATTCTGTGTACAACTTGTTCAGGCTCCTTTCTGGACCATCAGTCTCTGTCAGTCCATGAAGGCCGAAACTCTTATCTCTGAGAAAGCTGGAGTGCAGGTGAGTACAGGGCTGTTTCACAATCAGGTCACAAAGAATCTGTGCTTTGTTTGTAGGTTTGTTTTTATTATTTCTGAAAGGGTTTGCTCTTTTCAAAAGAAATTATTCTAGTACTGTCAAGGCAGAACCACTTTTTCAATTTTTTTCCCCTCCCAATTATTAGAGAATTTGAGGATTCAGCAATATTTTCTTTTCTTCCAGCTTTCACTGTTGTTCAATCTGTGGCCATTGTTTATGAATGAAGAACTGTTATAAAATGAGGCTGATAAAGCCTCATCTAACATCATTATCAGCAACTACTTCCTGGGTTTGGGAGTACAATAGATGAATAGAGTATTCTGCGCTTGAATGCTGTTCATCTTACATAACGAATAAGCTTTCACCAAAGTGCCAAAACTTCTTCCCTGTGTATTAGTCAGTCTTAAGATGTACCAAAATTTAAAATAACTTATTCAACTGACACATTACTCGTTTTGATTTGTTTAAAGCAAGTGTGTATGAAATGTAAAATGTAACTTCTGTTGAGCTATACTTCTCCTCTGCATGAAATTTTTAAAGGTTGATTCAGGATTAAAAATGAATTTGAGGTCTCTGGGCTAAATTCTGATCCTGCATTTCACCAGTGTCATGGATTACCTGGCAGAGAATCGACTGTCTCTGGGTTATGTCATTATAAGTAGGTCTGCAAATCTGGGGCCCAAGTTACTATGACAATGACTTCTTTTTACTCTGCAAATATTTATATACAGTTCCTAATGTTTTTGGCTTGTATTTCCTAGGTTTGTTCCAAGGTAAAATGTAATAATTTCTCTGAGAAAACACAGGTTTTGAGGCAAGTATAAACATTAACTTCTCTACTCAAAGATTTGCATTCAGAAGCATCATCATTTTAACAGCAGAACAAGCTTCTATCAGTAAAAAATAAAATATTTTGCCAATGCAAAAAAAGTGAGTGACTTTAAATAGCACACATTTTCCTCTGAAATTCAAGAGAAATTAGCTGCATAGGCCAAAGACTATTAGTCTTCTCTGAAGCCTTTAAGCTTAAAGCTTCTAGGCTTTATTGACAATTCTACTTTCATCACTCTTGCTAGTAGTGAAGTGAGAATATTTTTCCATACTCTCAGTAGTACTACTCCTTTTATCACCACATAAGGTGAACATAGGAACAGCAAAGATTAAAACCAAAATATTTTTCCTAGATTCATGGAATTTTGTCATAAAGCAAAGTGTTTACGATTAGACTATTTGTGTAACTTTATATTCATTTTCGTTTGGTGTTCATTAGTAAGAAGCAGTGAGTCAATTTATTCTGTTTCACTCATTTTACTACAATGTCTGCATTCTATTAATGGCAAAACCAAATGGTTTTGTTTTCCTTTTTGATGGCCTAACTATATTTTCATTCACAACACCCACTATTTCAAAAAAATGTACCATTTCTCCTTTATTTACTCAGATGAGCAAAGTTTCATTTATTTAGCACACATCATCAATCAAAAAAGTTTGTGGCATATTTCCAAGACTACCTTCATAAAACATGCTCTGTAAATATCAAGTGTTAGTTCAACAAGCATTTAATTATATTATTTCCCAATGTGTAAATATAAATCAGAATGAGACTGCATCCTGAAACATAGAAAAAAGAAAGCAGATGAAATAATTTAGAATTAAAACCCTGGATCCAGATATCTCTGCTTTGATATACCAGAGAGATCAGTCACAGTTTTTAACTGATCTCTTTTCAATCTTTGAACAAAGAACTGAAGTGGAATTTGGGCTCCTTGTTCTTTTCTGTTATTATTTTATTTACATTAATAGAAGTGGGTCAGGTATACGTATATAATAGAAAATAAAATATCTTTGGTTTTAAGTATTTGTAATCTCAGTAAACAATACTCAGGGAAAAGAAGACAGCAATATGACAGAGCAGACATCGGCTACCTCTGTAGGGTAATATAGAGGGTAATGACCTGTAGCTGTTGTTCTTACTGTCTTATTTTTAACAGCTCTTTGTGGAAAGGCCTAGAGCTGCAGGTCACAAAAAACTGCAAGATTTAAAGAAAGCTTCAAAATGCAGACCGTAGATCTGAGTTCTTTATCATACATCAATTTGTATAACAAATCCTACACTATTTCTACCGTCAGTTAATGACAAGATTAAACACGACGGCCTGGATGGTTCTTTGGCTCGAGAAGACCATAAATCATAAGTCTTGCAAACTGGGAAGGGGAATGATCCCCCAATACAAACTCTGATTTTCACGGTCATTTCATAGTGTCCGGCCCTCTGCTAGAGATGTAATACTAGGGTAGGTAGACCTTTGATCTTATGCTCTATGAGCTTGCATAGTCTTTGATTATCATCCTATGAAAGTTTAGCTTCAAATAGAGCCTGTTCTCACTGTGTCGTAATTCCTTGTCTCCTGTTCTCACTTTTCCTTACATTCCCCCATATGTAGCCAGCATTAGCAAAGAATACCACCTCGCATGGGCTTTATCTAATACTGTTTCTTATAGAGGCTGGATGTGAATGGGGAATGGCATTTGATAATCTCTGACTCCATTGTAAATTAAATTTAAATCAAAAGCAGCTGCTTCTTTTAAAGCAAAAGACACATCTGCATTAAATATAATACAACTTCATCTGGCTTGGGCTGTCAACACTTCAGCAAGTGTCAGACAGAAGATTCATATGGTTTTGGTCTTGTCACTGACTGTCATCCATTTCCTAAAGCTTTTGAAGTCTTATCAGAAAGGTGGGCAGGAATTTATTTAAGTCATTTTAAAATAGTTAAATAATGACTTTCCTCTCTTCCCCTTACAAAGTACAAAGCTTGATGAATTTGGATAGTTGAGTACTAAGGTTATCAATATCTAAGTAGCGTTTGTCTTTCACGGTGGTGTCTCATGAGCACTGGATTAACCAAGAACAAAGGAGGCAGTTGGGAACCAGTCAGCCCCAAAATCATGGCCACTCCTGCGAAAGACCTTTTCTGGAGGCTGGCATGTGGATATTGCAGCTGTGAAAGCTCAGCATATGAGTGGCTACAGGTGTTGGCTTCATTTTTTCTCCACATATATTTGTAGAAAAATGGGCATCAGTGCCAGGGACTAAGAAAGGTTGTGCCAAGCTGTTATAGAAAAAAAGAAAATTGCCTGTGACACAATACAATCCGTATTGCTTGTATGACAGTTATATGGTGTTCTGGAGAATTGTGTTTATGAATAATAATGGAGGTTCTGGCAATGTTGGCGGTAACACTCAATGAAGAGTCAAACAAAGGGCATTTTGTTTCATGTTCATATCTTTGGTAGTCAGGCATTTTGGAATCCCATAATCACAGTGTTTTCCTTTTCTAGTTTCGATTAGGTCCTTCTTCCAGTTCTGTCCATTTGTTTCTCCTGGTTTAAGGAAGAATATCTAACAGAGTTTTAAATTAAATGCCCTTAAAATTACTCATTCAAATATGATTGATTAGGTGGACAAAACTGGCTCCATCTTCTTGGGGAAAAAAAAAAGAGGAAAGGGATGGATACGAAAAGGAAAAAATGGAGATGAAATCTATCTAGAAGGAATTTTTGCACAAGTGTTTTATCTGAGGTGAACACAAGGATTACCTCCTATCCCTATATTGTACTGACAAAGTGATGCGAGCCATAAATTCAGTAGATTGAAAAACTGAGTGTTCTTTTAGGGAAAAAAAAAATCTAACTTTCATCCAAATCCAATATCTCTTCTTCTGAAGAATGGCTTCAGAATTTTGAAATCTGACCTTGAAATACTTTAATTCTTGAACAAATTCTCTGTAGCATGGGAAATATTTATTTTTTCCTGAACCCCTTTCCTTACCAGTTCTTCCATCTTCGTCTGTATTCTGGCAGAAGGGGAAAAGGAGAGACAAGGTGCAAATGGGTGATTAGAACAGGGGGGGCAGAGTCAATGGTGACAGTGCTCTGCAGAAGGGAAGGATCCATTGCCCATCCTGTTGATCCTGGGCACAGTGGTCACAAGCAGAGCTGGGACTCTGATGTCTGCCTAGATGCTCAGCTGGTCATGCCCCTTCCCTGGGATCCTGAGAAGAAAAATCATGTTGAAAGACAAAATATTATCCTTTCTGGTACGATTTTAGACTATTTCTCATTCTTTTTGGCCTGCTTTCCTATTTGTTCACTTGATGTTTTAAAATGAGATCCTAGAAGAAATCCCAAAGTAACTTGTCAAAGTCACATGTTACATGCAAGAGACTGATAGATGGAGAACACAGTCTTTGGAGAATTTGGTGGAACTTGGAACTCTGAACTTTTCTCTTTTCTTTAAGGAAACAGACTGTGCAAAGTGGAGCAACTTTCCAATCTAGTCTTCCATTCAGAAACACAAGTCTTTCTTTAAAAAGAAAAGGCCTGGACCACAAAGACAATAATTCTGGGCACAAATAATCCTACATCTGTCTATAGAGCATGGCAAATTTGCTATTGCCTCTCAGGCAGGATGTTTTACTTGCATGTTTAAGAGGTCTGTTTAAGTAATACTAAACAAAGTAATTAAGTGATACATGGGATTTACTGCACTAATGTGAAGTGTATCTGGTTTGGGTGTTAAGAAGGACCAGTGTCTGACACTTGTTTTGCCGTAAGTGGCAAAAACAAGAAGCAAATGGGGAGTAATCTATCAGCAGTGGATTTCTTTCTCATCTTTAAAAACTAGCAACAGACTTACACCTTGAAGCACAGAAATTGATGTCACTTCCAGATTGTTGAAATTGTGACAGATACTTATTATCAGTATTATCCTTATAGTAAATTGTATCATTCTGAGAACCAGTTTGAGCTATTCAGTTAGTTTTCAGAGTGTAATT
Organism: Tetrax tetrax; assembly: GCA_009806455.1. Classification (NCBI taxonomy): domain Eukaryota; kingdom Metazoa; phylum Chordata; class Aves; order Otidiformes; family Otididae; genus Tetrax; species Tetrax tetrax. Next base: position 760,439 of record WHYT01017427.1, read on the forward strand.
AGACCTTCTTTAATCTTCAACCCACTTTGCAAAGCACTTCATCTCTTTTCTTTGAGAATTTTAGCTATATGTATATGAAACTTTTTGCTAGTACTTTGGGAAGTAAGTCCGCTTAACTTGTGGGATTTCTCACTAAAGGCTTATATTTTTTGACCTCTGATTTGACCTTTGCTTCAGGCCATTTTAATTTCTTGCACAACTTCTCCTCATTATTAATAATTTTCCCAGGTGATCATTTACCAAAATAGCTGTGTAGTCCCTCCCATTTCTGCCATTGCTTGGGTACAAAACCTGTGTGCTAGTTTTGTGTAGTGGTGGAGGACTACAGTGGCAGCTTCTGCAAGAAGCTGCTAGAAGTTTCCCCTTTGTCTGGTGGACTCAACCTGGCCTAGGGCAAACCTGCCTCTGGCCACGGCTGAGATGACTGGTGACAGTGATAATGCCACTGTGATAACATATGTAAGAAGGGGAAAAATAAAATAAAATAAAATAAAATAAAATAAAATAAAATAAAATAAAATAAAATAAAATAAAATAAAATAATAAAAAAAAATAAAAAAAAAAAAAGAAGTGAAGAAGCATGAACAGGGGGTACAGAGGGGGCCCAACTCAGCCTGACCCAGCCAAGAGAAGCGATGAGAGGAGGTGTGAAGAAACCTGAGAGGTCTCTGCCTGAGCCTGATTGTGAAGAATTTCTTGTGAGAGGAACGGCTGCAGACAGGAAGGTCAGTGAAGAAGGAGGAGAAGGAGTAATGTTGCTCTCAGCACAGATTCCCCTGCAGCCTGTGGTGCAGCCCATGGTGGAGCAGGCTGTTTCCCTGCAGCCCATGGAGGGCCACGGAGGAGCAGAGATCCACCTGCAGCCTGTGGAGGACCCCATGCTGGGGCAGGCAAATGCCCAAAGGAAGCTGTGACCCATGGAGGGCCTGTGCTGGGGCAGCCAGTTCCTGAGGGACTGGACCCCATGGAAAAGGACCCCACACTGGAGCAGTTCATCAAAGACTGTAGCTTGTGGGAGGGACCCCACACTGGAGCAGGGGGGGAATGTGAGGAGTTCTTCCCCTGAGGAGGAAGGAGTGGCATACCGCAACATCTGATGAACTGACCATAACACCTATTCCCTATTCCTCCTCTGTGAAACTCACTGGGGAGGAAGGAAGTAGAGATCATTGAAATGAAGTTAAGTCCAGGAAGAGGGAGGGATGGGGAGAAGTTGGTGTTTGTTCTCTTTCTCATTATCCTGCTTTGGTTTTATTATCGATAATAAATAAATAGTTTTTCCTAAGCCAAGTCTCTTTTGCCTGTAACGGTAACTTCAATAATCTCTCCCTGTCCTTATCACAGACCTTGAGCCTTTTTGTTATGTTATCTCTCCCTCATTCCCTCAGAGACTATGGGGAGTGAGTGAGAGACTGCATAGCTTGGTCTCGAGCAGGGCTAAACTACGACACTCGTAATTTAGCACCTTGTCTAAAGAAGTACTGCTCTGTCTCTGCATACAAATTCCCAGACACCCCAGTTCAGCAGACTTTGTTAACTAATTTGTATATTTTTTCCATGCTGAAATCCAGAACTGCCTGGATTTCAGCATGGATTTTGTTAATTCTTCTGTTTAATATAAACTAGGTCAACTTCTGGTTAGCTCATGCAAGATGTGGAGCCAGCAGTCTTTCCTCTTTCAGATTTCATGACCACCTGGTGAAGGAAGGAGGATTACTCTGGCCCTAGATGTGACCTCCTGAGGAGACCCTGACTGCCATCCCAGACCTGCCCCACTCTGGGCGGTAGGACGATGCCCTTGATGGTCAGGCCACTGCCTCAACCAGCCTTGACATGGCACTCAGCTGCAGACACCTGGCTCCTGCTCCTGGCTAGCTCTTGCTGGCCCCTGACTTGCTTCATTCTCTTCTAATAATTTGGACCCAATCAGATTACAATTCTGTAATCTTTTATTTCTTCACAGTGTCTCATATAATTAACCATAAGATTGTGTTTTTATTAGCACATCAAGATTCCTGCTACTTGGAGTCTGAGTCACAAAAATGATCAGAGGGCTGGATAAGAGGGCTGGAGCACCTCTTCTGTGAATAAAGACTGAGAGATTTGGTGTTGTTCAGCCTGGAGAAGAGAAGGCTCCAGGGAGACCTTACTGTGGCCTTCCAGCACCTAAAGGACACTTATAAGAAAGACAGAGGGAAACTCTTTAGCAGGGCTAGTTGCGATAGGACAAGGGGCAATGGTTTTTAAATAGAGGGAAGTAGATTTAGGCTAGATATAAGGAAGAAATTTTTTACAATGACAGTGGTGTAACACTGCAGTGATTTCTCAGAGAGGTGGTGGATGCCCCATTCCTGGAAACATTCAAGGCCAGGTTGGATGGGGCTCTGAGCAACCTGATGTAGTTGAAGATGTCCTTGCTCCTTGCAGAGGAGTTAGACTAGGTGACCTTTAAAGGTCCCTTCCAACCCTAATGATTCTATTATTCTATGAGTCTAATATGGGGGAAATAAGTACTGAGAAAATTGAGAGACTTTCTGACAGGTATTTTGAATTTTGCATAGGTCAAGAAACTTTTAATTTCTCTGGAGTTTTGGGGTTTTTTTAAATCCTTTTGCAAAGTGCATTCTTTCTTGTGTCAGCTATCACATGCTCCAAAAGAAGCAGAGTATAAGCCAACACATCTATTACCATGGATCTCTGTCAGAAGCTGTGATCAAGATAGTGAAGCACCTTGGGAGCAGAATGGAGTAGAGCTGGAGCACAGATCTGTGGCAGCATACTTTTGCTTCGTGCAGATGTGCCTCTGGGAAGCCAGAGCCCCATCCCACTGGAGTGTGGCACACGAGACTGCTCAGCAGTTTCGTCTGTCCTACGCATGCAAAACAGCTGAAGCACCAAAGAATCATCGGTGGGGTTTATACAGAAATAAATTTGATTTCTAACATAATGGGGACACCATCATTGGACCCGTTACTGTTTTGAGCAGTACCAGAGCTGTCTAACATTGTACAAATACTTTTTGAGATACTTCTCTGGGTGTTATCCTATCAGATGACAGAATATACATGCCATTATAATATTATATACCTAAAGCATAACAGACGTGTCAGCTCGTATATGGAAGGCAAAACTAAAATGTTAAGAATTGAGAAAACTTGAAATAAACTTGAATATTTATGACCAGTAGGACTTGGAAATCTGCTATGGGAGATTAATAGAAGCACTTATTTACCTTTTTAAAAGTTACAAGAAAATAAATGAAGAAGATAGGGAAAGGGATTGAGTCACCAGTCTTGGCCAAAGAACCACCAAAAGTTTTTGAAATTGTGGGTAGGCAGTTTATTCCCACAATGCTTTAATATTTAGCCACATGTTGAAAAACGATTTGTGTCACAGCATTAAACCCTGAGGACCTCTATGGTAGCTTCTTCTGAGAAAACACATGAAGGTTAATCCCGGGCTAAGCTGAGAGTCTGACAGGGCAGCTGTCCAGGCAAGAGTTCATACCTCTGCATATGTTGTCTTGGCAAAGTCTTTCACTTTGTAGGTTAAAAACAGCCTTATACTGTTCATTGTATCTCATAATGAACCTCTTCTGTTCACATGAATAACCAGGAGCATCTAGAGAATGCAGTCTCCCGTAATTGTTTAGAGTTTTTATAGGGCTTTAAAACATAACATGTTGTAGCAAACATTTTTTCTTGGCTTGTCAATGAAGAGAAATATCTGTATATGTCCCTCTTGCTTCCTTTCAGCATTCCTCTCTCTTAATACTGGACTAAAGTACACAAGAATTTTCATGCACAAGAATGAAAAGAAATCTACTGTTCGGAAGCAGAACTGTAAGTTTAGGTCTAGAAGAGAAACATACTCTAGAATACAATGATGTATTGCACTCTTTTCGCGTGTATATTCTTGGGAAATCAATAATGTTATTGTGATATGGCCAGTCATATGTTACATAAAGGTCTGTATGTTATGAATTACAAAGGAGATGGGATCCAGAATGTCTACTGGCAAACTACTACAGCATTACCACACGGAGTTTTATTACAAAGGTAAACTGCAGTTTTGATAGTGAATTCCTCATTCCTAGATGTATTGACTGTATTTATTTCATGCAAGAGATTAATGGAATGTTTAAACAGAGATTTTGCAACCTTCATCCTTGTTGGTAGATGCTTTTGTCTTTCTGTCTTAGCTTGAAGCATCATGTGTCTTTCAACGGAGCTACTTGACAGTTGACATTTTCTGCTTTTACTTCTACTCCAGCTGCTAATTGCATATTTACAATCCTTCAATCAAGAGGAAAAGAGAAACAGATTAGAAAAATTTTCAATCTGTCAAGCAAACCATACATGTAATGAAACATCCACTCATTAAACATAGAGAACTTTTATAGCTTTAGTAATAAGTGGTATAAAGGGCACAAAGGTATTATTAATTCTGAAGGAATGCAGGACTGGAAAAACAATAAGTCATTCTGACAGTTGCTATGAAGACTATTACCAAATGTTATGTTTACTTGACTAGGTTCAATTTATAAAACAAGACCCATAAAAAGTCTACAGCCTAATCAATTGAGATGCCCTCTTACAAACAACAGCTAATGGAGTGAGGTTCTGATATATTGATTAATGATTGAATTGTGATAGTGGATGTTACAAAATTAAGATAATTAGTAAAGTGTGCTACTTTTGTACATTAAGTGAAACACAGTGGCAATGAATTAAAGTGAAAGAACAAAGACTGAACACTGTAAAGGTTTTTTTCCTAAGTTAAGGAAGTGAATCTATCTGAATGTGCAAATTTTCTAAAAGAAATTCACAAAGTTGTGTTTATTATGCAGATATATGTACAAGAGCTTTTGTTCCCTTGCTGTAATCACTGATTAAATTCCTCCATACATCTCTCATGAAAATTGAATTTGGGGGACATAAGAAATTCTCTTCTGGTTTTGAGTGATCTGGTTGCAATCCTGAACATAATCAAGAAAGCTGACAGTATATATGATTATATATGATACACTCTGCAGGAGACAACTCCAATATTGTATCTGCAGCCCTCCATTCATTATTGGCAAACATGTGCCTGGAACTCATTGCAATGTTACAATTGGCATTTTGAAATACTGTGATTTCTTTTTCTTGTAGTCAGGACTTGGATTCCCCACAGGATTTATGCACACTGCGTTATATTATTCAGTACATGTTCATAACTTCCACTAGTATTAGGAAAAGCCATGTGTATACATTCAGAGTAGAATATATTCCATAGTGGATTTCAGAAAATATAACATAGTTACTTTAAAACATGAGGTTAACAAAAGAGGAACTGAAAGACAAGGAAGGGAAAACAAGCAATTTAAAAACTGTTCACTGAGTAGGTTTGATCCTGTTCACATTCTCTCCGTAGTAAATCATGAGTTACTTTACAAAAGTCAGTGCAAGTTGGCATAAAGCTGGTAGGAAATCGAACTTGAGCCTATCTTATGCAAAAACCTGAAATACGCTCTTCATTTTAAAGCAGCCATTGCCCTGAAACCTGAAAACTGACAGACTTATTGAAACCACTAGTTAGGTTACAAAATATTCGTTGTATGAACATAACCGAGTGTGGCAATAATAACACCGCAGCAGTCTGTGGCAGAGCTAAAAAGGCTAACTAGCACCAGAATGGGACTCAAAAGCTCAGTTTCCGGTTCTGCCAAAATAGTATCAGCAGGTCACTTTCCCTCTCGGGTTCTGTCTCCATGAACTTAAAACGAGGATACTGATACTGTTAACAGCTTTGATATCTACTGACAAGAGCAGAGGAAATTATATCGATACAGTTTATCAGTTATATCAGTTGGACAGGGACACAACCAGCAGAGCAGAACCAGCTCCCGGAGAAGCACAGGCTTCCGGTAAGGCAGAATCTCCCTCCAGATACCAAAGCACCCATAATCACCACATATGCTACTTATGCCTGGTCAGAGGACGTTTTTCTCTCTCTAAGAAGTGGAACAAAATCTGGTTTACTAATGGTACCTGCTTCCTCACCCTCATTCACCAGAGGAGGGTTTAAGAAAATATGTTCACCTGATCCTCCGCAGGCAGCTGCACGCTATCTTTGGCGCTGCACGGAGCAGATGTGGTCTGTCCACTTCCAAAAGTGAATCTGAGAAATGAAGATTAATGCTGCCCTCAGCCAGATCAAATAAACCTTTGTCAGAGCCATTTTAGATCCAGATAACATCCAGCCAGGGCAGAAGACCATGTGGACACCCTCGGAGGAGAGGATATCCCCGAAGATCAGGACATGCCACTGCTCCCAGTCTAAGCTTGGCTGCTTGGAGGAGAAAACACTGGGAGTCCTCTTGAACCAAAAAGTCAAATCTGTAAAGCTTTTGGGCTTCCAGATGCTTCCAGTAGATTGACGAATAAAGACTATGAAAAATAAAATAAATAAAAGGCTACAAAATTAAATCTAGAAGAAATCTCTGACTTTTACACAGCGCCTGTCAGAAAAGGTCGGCTGTTTTACAAGCCAGGAAATGCAAAATGAGACTGTGTGTAACTATTTGTAAACAGTGTCAAATTTATGGAGCTGATTCAACATGAGGAAAAAATAACCCTGGAAAAGAGTTGCAAAACACTCTAAAAGCGGCTTATTTTGACATTTAAAAAACTTTTTAAAATGTTATACTGTTGAAAAATTGATCTAAATTTATATTAGACTTATTTTGCAAGTAAAGGAAGGACATCAAAGTGAAAGAAAATATTTCATTTGAATTCAAACAAAATGTTTATTTGGTTCCAAAATATTTTCTTTGTTTCAGCCAGAGAACTGAAAAATATGCATTTATTTTCATAGCTTTCACTTTAACATCATTTCTGTATTTCTTTTCTGCACCATTTATCATATTTTCTATAAAAAGCATTCATATAATTATTCCCCCAGTGTAAGCTTCTGATTTTCTCATAAGCTGCCATCCTCTTTTTAAAGTGCTGAACTCGATGATTGGTTGTCATCATTAGTAGTAGTAGTAGTACTATTGCTATTGCTTAGGGTCTTTCCAACGTAACAATGTGATTTGCTTTTTACTTTTCTTCCTCTTCTATTTTCTAAAACTTGATACTTATTTAAATTATGTCCCCTCCCCTTCAACTATGTTCTCATTTTTATGTTTAAGGTAAAAATGACTGAAAGCTAGCAACATCAATGAAATTTTCCAGTAGATAAGTTTAGTGGAAATTTTTCGAAATGATCATTGAATCACCTGGAAATTTAGAAAACTATCTGCAATTTAGATTTATTGGAATAGAGGTAAAAAAGAATAAGAGCAACTTTTCACGGTCAGATTTGTACAAAAGAGGCAGTGCAAGTGAAAGCCAAGTTCTTTACCATTTATCTCTTATTCTTTTTTATCTCTATTCACTTTCTCTCTTTCAGTCCTTTCCATCCTTCTTCCTTGCCTTCCTTCATACTTTTTTTTTCCCCTCTATCCCTACTTTTAGTTTTCTTAACCATCCCTCACGCATCCCTAGTTATTATCCAGGGACCTGTTCAGCCACAGAAGGCTTGAATGTTAAGTGTGAGAAAGTGAAAGGGAGAGACTGTTGCAACGAGCATGATGATAGATTATTTCAGTGTTGGGTTTTTTTTTTTTTTTTACCTGAAATGTTTTAATATTTTCAACCAAAAATGTTCCCATCCTTTCAATAGTTTAAAAAATAACCCCTGAAGTGTTGGTGCTAGTGGTATATATTACTATTGTTACAGAAGCCAGCCAGAGGGAGGGAATGACCTTTAAAACGAGAAGATGATTCTCATTCATTTCTAACTCTTCTCTGCTTTCCATTTGCTCTGCATTTTCTCATTTTCTTCTCCTTACTTTTACATCCTTCTCTTCTCTTCTGCCAGTTCCCCCACACTTTTCATTTTCATTTTTTGATGGTTAATGAATGTAAGGCTTATAATGCACTTGAAATCCGCTTTATTAACCTAATTTGAATGCAGAATGTAAGAATGAAGGTGAGTTGCTTTATACCTATCTCAGATTCACAAAGCCATGTGGAAATTAAAGCAAGAGAAAGAGTGTGGGAAATATGTCAGCACAGTTACCCTCTAGGCTGCGGTTTCATAGGCGTGTATTTCTTAAGCTTATCCATCACCACACCAACAAAGTGATTTCTCAGCGTTTCAGGGTGCTGCTGTGTGACACCGCTTTGTGGGGTTGCACAAAAGGATTTTCTTGACATTGTGATGGCTCGCATGAAGAGGAAGGTGCTGTGGATAACTGCTGACTCCCAGGAAGTCCTTTTTGCCCCCTTTACTGGAGGCAAATTCGGACCCACTGCGTGCCTGCTCCTCTAGGACAAAGCCTGTCTGGACAAAACCAATATGGGCAGGAGGGTGCTTTGCTCTGCACGGTCCTCACATGAAATAGAGAGGAGCATCATCCAAGGGTTACTGAGGGACCCACATCATTTCAATTCCTGTGTCAAGTTCATACTTTGGGAAGGACCACGCACACATACAAATTGCCTGTGCACTGCAGCACCAAAAAAATGCAGACAGGAGATATAGTATAACAGTATCTGTGTTGCAAACCAAATCAAGAAGTGCTGAAGTATCTCTTATAAATACACTTCTTTGGGAACAGAATCTGCAGAATGTATTCTTTGAAAAAAAAAGAAATCAGACATATGCTCCCTCCTCTGCTAAATGCCCTGAGAAACAAAGCTTCAGATGTCAGCAGAAAGTTAATATATAGAGTTGGGAAACCTTAGAGGAAGCTTGTAGAACAAATTCCTTAAGGAGTTTGACCTTATATGAGCTTGTATAATGTTGCAGGAGAAAAATGAAAAAAAAAATCAAGGGAAAGACAGTTGCAACAACTAATATCTCTCCAAAAGGAAAGAGTAAAATCAATATTCTAGATTTAATGTTTTTGCTTGAAATAGGTTTCAAGAAAGGGAATCTTCACTTTATCTCTAGATCTCCTCATAGGAACACAACAGAAGGAGACTGAGAGTGAATTATTTGCCTTTCTTTTAGATTTTAGTTTTGAATGATCCAGTGAAGTTCTTGACTGTCTTTGTCCTTCACAGCTCCTGGTCCAAAACTATTTTACTGATTGCACAATGGCAAACAATACATGGCTATCTTGCAGTGACCGTGACCAAGAAATCAAGAACACAACACATATCATTTGAAATGTTTATTTTCTGGGCTTCTTTATTAGTCTTAAGTGTACTTCCCTGGCCATGTGAATTCAGGAACTTCACATTCCATATCTGTTGCTGAAAGTGATCTAATGGTTAGACAAAACCTATCTTCATGACCTGACTTGCAATGACCCTTCTTAAAATTGAGTCTGGATTCTTCAGATGTGACTCTTTCATGGGTCCAGTTTTGCACCTCATGTGGGCTGACACCACACAGATGTGGGCTCAGCCCAGATTTAGCCTGGATTGAAGTCTGAAGGATATTGCAGCTTTATATAGTTAGGTACAAATGCTCTGTGTATTCTCTGAACCCTTTGCAGTCAGATGAGAGGCAGATTTGGATTTTGTTTGTTTGTTTTCAAGAATTTACCAAGTCAGACTCTTCTATTCCCTGAAATGCATTTGTCCTGTACATGAAAGAAAGTGGGGAGAGGAGAAGCTGGCTGGCATATTCTGAACTGTTATATATTGCAGAACAGGCTTCCAGTTGTCAGCGTCTGCACCCTGTAGAAGTATGGTTTCAATTTTACTTTTGAAATCTGAGTCGAGCAATGTTGCCAACACATATTTTTCCCTGTCAAAACATTTCACTTATTCCTGAGTCTGTAGACAGCTTTTAGGTTACATCTTTTCCCCAATCTTATTGAAACAGGATCTTCATTTCTTTTGAAATCATTTTTCATTAGTGTGGGAGCAAAAAGTAGATACTAGAGCTGATAAGTGGCAGCACCTGGCTTAAAGATGTTCCATCAGCTCATAGTTTCTGTGTGATCACTTCTGATAATTGGAGGATGAAAACCTAAGCAGCAGTCACAGTCAAATCAGGATAGGTGAAGACATTATCTTGCTTCCTCCACTATGCCTTTAATGCTGCCTGTGCTGCCTCTTGTTCCACTGAGCTGATAGAACAGGCAAAAAGCAGACTTAAAGGCTCACATGCTGCCTCAGCAAAAGATTTTTTGAGTAATTTGGGCATGATTAGCATTGGTTCACTGATTAATTAGACCTAAATTAGCTTAAAAGTCATATAGTTTTTGTGTTTATGAATTACTTGTTAACTCGTTTCTGTGTTTGTAGTTGCCTTAATTATTTTCAAACATATATACACATTTCAGTCTACAGGATTTATGTAAACATGTCCTTCAGCTACTTGCTGTTCATACTTTGTCATGTTCATGGCACATGACAAAGTCATGTGAACATTGTATGATTCCTGCTTCCTAACTGTATGTCTGGCAAGAGAATGAATAATAATTGGACACTAACAAACAATGTGATTTCACCAACAAAAACTCAGGTTATAAATTATTTGCTTTTGAACTAGTATATGTTCTGGGAACAGCTTGACTGAGAATTTTTAACCTTTAGCAGCAAATAACAATTTCCTTAGTATCTACAAAACAAATTTCCTTACATTAAAGCACAAAGATATTCAAAATCACTTTTTGTATTGTTTACCAGCTGTATTTGTTGTTTCATTCATGTTTCTGGATAAAAGCCATTCATAGTTCAAATACCAAACTCCCCAACAATCTGATTTTAATAATTTTCTTTACATCACACTGTAAAGGAGTAGCAGATCTGTGCAGTATAGAAGGAAGATGACACACTCTTCAAATCTTCAGCTTTTATTTCTAGCCCAGTTCTCTAACAAGATGAGGCTCAACAGCTGTACTGTTTGCAAGGCTCTGCATCAGCAGCAGATTAACAAGCCAATAGAAAATGTGGGTGGTAACAGAGCCCGAGAGCTCATGTAGACCATTTTCCTTTTCCAAGGCATGATCAGCTCTCCCTTAAACATTTCTCATCCACCTAAGTCTAGCTCTGTCTTAAAGACTTTCTGCAATGGTAATTTTTTCAAGCAATCTATTCAGTGCTTCATTTTCTGTCATATTAAAAGATTTCATACTACCTAATCTGAAGCTTCCTTGCTGCAATTTCAGCCTATTGCTTTCTGTCCTGCCCAACTGAGATCTGATACAAAATTTTTCTGTTCCTCTTTGCTTTTTACCCTTTTGACATCAGACACCATATCCACCCTCAGGGCCGCCTTCTTTGTTCGGATACCGCTGCCTGTTGAGTCTTTCCTTGGAAGTTGTGTTGTAAAGACTCCAATTCTCCTTTTTCCTCTTCTCTAGATTTTCTTCAAACGTTCTATAATTATCTTAAAGTGGAGAAAGTATTTCAGAGTGTCTTACAGACTGTATTCCTATTTATTCACTCTAATGTGTTATTTGTTTTTCTTAATAATAAAGCATTTTTTAATAAATTGTGATCAATGATAATCTGTAACTCTTTGCTTGCTACCTAGTTAGCTGTTCTTTAGCTTGTCTTTGGACAGCTGATTATTCTTTTCTAAATGTAGCACTTTGCACCTGTCCCTGTTGAATTTTTAGTGAGCTCACCCTACTAACTTTTGAACCTGTTGGCCAGTCTCGGCTGAACAGACTTCAGCTGGCAGAGCTCAGCTGACACACAGTAATTTCTTACTCATTTTGTGAAAATAGTCAGCTAGAGGGGGGAGAACATCCCCATGGAGGGGAAGGTTATGGTGTGAACTCGATGCTTCTTAGATGCTAACAACTCAGTGCAACATGACTCTATGGGAAATGCAGCTTCACAGAAATACTTATTTTAAAATTGCAGAGCAGTAAGGTTACTCAGTCCTCATGCTCTTATGTCAGATAACAGTACGTCCATCAGCCATGAGATGGACGTACTGCAGAGCTTTATGATCCTGGGGTTGTGTTGGTTGTAGTGCTTTCTTTGGGTGATACAGACTCCTCAAAGTAAATTCAGAGGTCTCGTGTTCAGCAGTTGCTGTTAATGATTCAGTCAAAGGCTGTGGCCAGTCCAGGAGACACCTGGTTACAGAAAATGGTTTTCTGAAGTGGCTGATATCTTCAAAGGGGGATTTTGAGTGCATGATGTTACAGACTACATTTTATCAATTGTGGTAAAGAGTTAAATTCTCAGTTGCATCCATTTCACTAACAAACTTTGCATGGTGTTGCAGTATCATGAAAGCTCATTAAGTATTGAACTTCTGAATTAATAAAGTATAGAACATCTCTATGCTGCGACCAGAATAGACAAGAATTTTTATTCCACAGTATTATGGTCTATGAAACAAAAATTGGTACCTACAGCTACGAGAAAAGAAATAGGAGATTTCTTTAAGTATAAAAATTCTTATAATGTTGACAAAATGAAATTGCATATATTAAAAGCAGAATAAAGATAGGAAGAGGATCAGATGAAACATAAAGTGAACTGAAAAAATAAAGACCTGTTTGTGCATTACCACTATTCCCATTAGTTATTAAACCACAGCAGAGCTACATACAAAAACAAAGGTAGTAATTCAAAACGTACAGTCAAATATCATGGTGTTCTGTGGTGACAGTTATCTGAAGAATATATAATCAATATGATTGTCTTTTCATCATTTCTATTGAATTTAAGAAAAAGTTATATAAAATAATATTACTGGAAGAAAGAATATGAAAATATTTTCCCCTGTTGGAAAGATATTGCATTTTATTTTTTGGGATGTTTGGGCTTTTTACTGAAAATATAAACAGTGAAACCTGAAGGTATCATATTGAGGGTTTGCTTTTTAGGATATCCTGAAGTCCTGATAAAAACAGAGGTCTCTGTGAGGAATTACAGACCATTCAAAAGTATTTGTGCTGGAATAAAGATTGATGATGAATTTCTGACTATTTCTTATTCTTGATTGTCTAAGTAGAAACATACAGGCCAACTGCAGTGAAAGAAAAGTGAAGGAAAAATTGACTGACATACGATAGGAAGTTGAAATGTATGATTTGGGGATTTAAGGTCTCTTTCTTCTATTTGAAATAAGAAGCTTAATCCCATGAGAATGTATAGAAACAGAAGTGAGCTGGCTGAAAATTTTATACTCCACATTTTCTTTGACAGAAAGATACATTTTTGATTAAACAGATTCTTTTTTTTTCTTGGGAAGTGTCTGCCTTCATTTAAAATGTAACTTCTTTTTGTCTGAAAACAGAAATTCATAACTCTCTTCTTTTATAGTATAAAAATGAAGCAAGGTCTCTAATTTTGTTTGGGTTTTTTTGATGAAGAGTCAAAACACCAAGCCACGTTTCTGCAGTTACCATCCTAGTTTTATCTGTGGTTGTCATCTGGAGTAAGTAGTCTTACACTGTTAAACTTTAGAAGCATATCTCACATGATTTGATAAGTATACAAACAAATAGCATGATAGGACATAAACATACAAACGGAAGAAAGAAAAAAAAAGGAAAAAATATTTTTAAAAAGTAAACATACGTTTAAAATTAATCTAGTAAAACTAAAAATAATAAGCTTGCAGTCTTTAGTGATGGAAATATGAAAAAAATGAAAGTTTAGAACAACGTCAGCAATACCATGACTAAATATAAATGACAAAACATTACCTCATTGGTTTGTTCTAGCTGTGTCAAAATTAACTTTTTGAATTTACTTTTCTACTCTGAGTGTCCATAACAAATGCCTTTGTAGGAATCCAGCTGCTGACTTTATTGTACATTTGGCCAACTCACTATCATGGATATATTCCAATTTTCGTAATAAAAATGTAAGGTTTGTCTTTAGAAGAATGTTTTCCTTATCTTTAAATCCAAATATGCTCACCCACCCATTAATTTGTTTCTTTGTATCTTATGCCTTTATGATCTTATCACTGCATGTGTTTTAATTCTGTGGATGTCAGATGAATGAAGAGAGCTACTGTGGGCAACACGATGTAGCATGTATTGTGTGTAGGTACTGATTGCACAATGTGTTTGGGAAGATTCATATGTTTGCCTAAGGCACTGCCTCTCTGCTACCTTTTGCTTGCAAAAAGGGTCCTGGATTGGCCATGCCAGAGGGGACAGATGCCCAGCTCTCAGAATTGACTCCTGATGCTTATAGAAAGATACTTTAACATGTCTCAGAGTGCAGCTTCTCCAGGGTATCTATGCATGGACTCGTATTTGGAATAGGTCATGTCCATGACCAAAGCATGAACACACTGGCAAATACAGACAAGTTAATGTTTTAAATAAATGAAAAGCCTATATCCCTATAACAGGTCAAATTCTGCACTACAGAGGTGAGTCACTGTCACGTAGACAATCCAAAACATCCACCAATCACTAGAGACAGTAGGTGACATACACAACAAAATCCCATCTTGATTGTTGCCTCTTCCCGTAACTGTGTTTCTTGGTTATATGCCTATCATAACTACACACTTCTTCCTTCTAATGTGAACATTTTTGATTTAGTGTGGAATGGCCACCTTTCAAACTGAGAGCATTCCCAGGCTTTCTGTCTCCATCTCCTGTCTAATTTTCTGAGAAGGAAATATATCACCAAGTTGAGTGGCTCTTCTGTTTGAGATGGTATTTGTGCACATGTAAAAAGTATTTTCAAGCATTATCTTTCTTCCCTTTACACATCATAAAAGCGTATAATAATATGTTCTGTTTCTATAGAGACCAAACATAGTACATTAACATTACCTATGAGAATTTGTAAGGAATATTTATCCCAAATAACCTCTCTGCTTCCCCACACTTTCTATCCATTGCAGGGGTACTTGGCAAACAACAGGTTTCTAACTAGACCTTGAGGCAACATTCAAAGGATAATCCTTTTTCATCTACCATCTATGACCAAACAGAAGTTTAGACAGTACCTACTCCACCCTCCTCTTCCAAAACACTCAGCTCTATCTTATTTCTTTACCTTTCTCTTAAAAGGCCTCCAGTGATGAATACTCACTAATTGCAATTAATTCCAATGCATCATTACCTTTGGCAATGCCTAACTTGACTACTTTTTGACATAATGTCATCTTTACTATGAACTAGGAAAGTATATTCTTCTCTTTTTCCATAAGTAGTGAAGATTTTTGTCTTGGCTGCTCTTTTTCTTCTTCTTTTTTTTTTTTAGTCCTTTTCTTTTCTTTTCTTTTTTTTTCTTTTCTTTT
>WHYT01017427.1:776812-819807 GCA_009806455.1 Tetrax tetrax
CCTCTAACTAAATATGTTCCATTTTTCTCACATCTTGAGAATTTTATTCTGCTTCTTCATTGACAAGCATAATGGAAAAGTGGCACAGCAAGAGCTCTGCTTATTATTTGCTTTGATAGGCATAACTGGGAGGAGATGTTCTGAGCTTCAAGTATCTCAGGTAGCCATTTTAAAAGACAATATTTACAGAGTGACTCTCTGAGATAGAGAAGAGACTTACAGTTCAAAACTGCTATCCGATAACATCCTGTCCACTCATCCCAGTTTATTTTGCTGAGACTTTATATGGTGAAGCAAAATAAATAGGTAATGCCACGCAGTTGCAATTTTTAGGTTAGAAATTTTATGTCTGTTCTCACTGCCTACAGTTTCAAATTCTTAGTATTTTCTGACAATGCGTATGAAGGTTTCTAACACAGAATCAAATCTTTTTGTCATCTTTTTGTCATAATCTCATTGCCACAATATCATCACCTTTGGCGATCACATCTGACAGTTCATGAAAATGCAGATTGCCATCAAACCTACAGGGAAGGAGCCCTCAGATGCCAGTGTATCCTTAGGGCAAGAAGTCAAACTAAAAATTTTATTGTTCTTCAAGTGGTCATATCCCTTTGACATTGTTCCTAGTCTTTTTCCTTCCTGAACCTTTGCACACATTGAAGAAAAGAAATATGACATACAGCAAGATTAGCATTAATATGCAGATTGGTTTTATAGAAGCCTTGATTCTGGATTTAGATTTAGGTAGGTGATCAGTCGAAGTAGTGATTTCCATATATTTCCTCTCAAATTATATATTTTCTTGAGGTTGGAATTTTGTTTTCATTTGTTTTCATATTTTGACTTTTTTTTTGAGGCATTCAAAATGAACAAATATTAAATAAGATAAAATGAAAAATACTTTTAGATAGATGATTAAAAAACCACAAATAAAGCAAAACAAAAGGGGACAGATTCAAGAGTTTTAAAAGATAGGAATATTTAAATACAATTACAGCATATAAGAATCATCTGTGTATATTATACAATTGTTAGGTACTGTTAGAGAACAGCATGATCCACTGAGTCCATCTGAACACTAAGAAAAATAACTGTCTCACAAGGTCTACCCTGACCAGACATGAATGATGCCAAAGAAGATAAGAATATGAAATCTGTAATGTATACAGGAACTACAATATAAAAGTCCATCTCAACCTGCATGGATTTCCCAATAGCTCTTTGTCTGAGACTGAAATAGATCAGCTGGAATAGAGAAAGATTCACTCCTGTTAGTGTTTTTCTGCTTCCACAAGGGAAATATCTTCTACTCCCCTCAAAAGTCAGTCTTAAAAAAGGAATGGCACTTTGTTTTTGTGTCTTGAAGACACACAAATGCTGGTGACTGATAATTGCATGCCCATTCAGTCACCAACAATGTGTAAACACCAAAAGCTTAAGAAGATTCATTGGAAAATCAGCATAAGAAACATTTCTGAGATGGAACGTATAAATCATGAAGTCACTGAGGATCAGAGAAAGCAGTTACTGGCAGGTATCTGATAAAAAACAAGATAAACCTCTCTTCTCTTGTCTACTTGACTACATTGTAGTGTATTAATTAAGTCTTCATTGATGAGCATTTGTTGTTGAGGCTACTACATGTTAGGGCAGCTGTTGCAATCATTGGCAAATGCAATACAGACCCCATGACTGATCCAAGTCTGTTGCTCACTGGTACCTTTGAGTTTCCTAGGGCTGAAGTTAAAAAGGGTTAAGCTGAGAAGCAGAGAACGTGATAAAAAAAAAGGAGATGGGAAGAAAGAAGGAAACATCAGAGGCAGATGAAAATCTACAGCTACTTTAGTAACTGATTCATTATTAGGAGTAAAAATTTAAGTAGAAAATAAAGTAGGGTTTCTTTTCTTACATAACAACTTTGCATTACAAAGTAATGAGCTGGTTTCAGAAAAAAAAAACAACAACAGATAAGCAAATACTACAAAGCTGAGGCTACTGAGGTGATGAGATTTAAGATATTAGATCGATTATTATTAACCATTATATCATTGTGTATAATCATGTTATTTGTACATGACTAGAGGACAACATGGTCTCCAGGGTCATTAGCAAAAATGTAGTAATGAGCTGAATTCCAATTGCACATACACTTACATAAATCATCTGTAGCTCCTTCTGAGTTACAGAGATTATGCCTCAAAACCAAACTCAATCTTGTAAAATGTATTGCTGCGTCATAAGAAGGTACATTGAAGTCTGTGTACATAACCTCACAGAATCAGGACCTGGATCACACAGACAACCCTCAGGAAGATCGGAACTGATCCTGTCTGCTTCACCATTCCTTAATGATGAACTACGACAATTGTTCAGCTCCCATCCTAACGCAAGCAGTAAGCTTTTCCATTCCTCTTAATTCCTTTATTCTTACAAACTTCATTCCAATAGTGAATATTTGTTGTTGCAACCATAGTGATAACAGATAGTTACTGGAGACACTCATGAGTATTTTCAACCATACTTTTTAAAATTTGACTATATTAGGGTCTTTCTATGGTAATACTACAATAAAGACAAGATACAGTACTGAAATAATTCTTGCATCAGTTTTCAGTCATGACATTAGCAACTGTTCTGTTTAAGACTATTCCGGAAGATAGATATTCTTCCATCTCAGCATTTCCCTGAGAAAATACAGCTTCTCAGTATTTTCTTCAGAACTTCACTTGTTTTTACACTCTTCTGGGAAGACATTTACAGCACCTAACACACTCTGTGTAGTGTAAATTCCCAATAATGTCTTATATATGACTGAAATAAGTAAGGGACTTTTCTTGAGGGCACGTTGACATAGGTATAAAGAGAACTTGTACTACTTTCAGAGAAAATCCATTTCATTTTCACCTGATATAAAGAAAGACAGGAAAAGCAAATGAAGTAGAGAAGAGAATAAAAAGTATGAGGAAGGGAACAATGATGTTTTCCAGTTAAATCTGAGTAGAACAGACTTTTATGGACCCAATGAAATTTTTTGGGTGAGGTATGGAATCTAGTAATTTCAAATAATTTGTATATATTTGTATTTTTAAATATTAGGCTCTGTTGCACATTCTGTTGCTTTTATGTGTGTGTGTACGTACATGAACATAGGCTTGTACATGTATCTATATGAGAGACACATCTCACAAGCTGTTAAAAGCAGAACTTATCTACCGATATATGATCTGATCCAGTCAACAGCTTTACTAGCTTCAAAGTGGGCTGTTTGAGTACGACAAGGAATAAAGTAGAATCACAAGTGGATCTCTGTAAGTAGTGGAGATCTCAAAATTAGTGATCAAATTAATCAGATGAGTTCTCGAAGGAATCATTTCAGCAAAGTAGATGTTTAACATGGAAAGATAAGATAGAAGGAGTCAGCAAAGAGGGCATCAAGAGCTTTATTAAAAGGCATAGCAGGACTAGTAGTCCCTTAATTGGGCCCATGGTAGGAAATCAGAGCAGAGAAATTGTTTTGTTTGGGTACGCAAGAAATTCTGGAAATGTAAAACCAGTAAAGCACTAAAAGTTTTGAATTTTGGTAAGTATAGTAAGGCTATGAGCTGGCTAAGGAAAAATATGGTAGGAAATTGTCCAACTGGAGATTTTAGCAAGCATGCGTTAAGTTTGGGCTTCACTTGCCTCTTTTCAGTCTTCAGTACTTAACGCACTGAAGTTTCTTTGCAAGTCGCTTTACCAAGTGAGTTTCTATTTTTCCTTTCCACATATACATTTGATTGCTTTAATTTTCTTGAGTGAATAGACCAAGTAAAAACCATCATATTAGAATATGTTTACTCTGCTATTTGAAAATACAAAAGCCACAGATTAGAAAATCTCAAAAACACAATATAACAAATCTTAAGGCTGAACAGCAGCTCAGCAGTATTACATATATCACCCTCTCCAGATTTCCTGTGACATTTTAAATGAATAGAAATTGTTTAAAAGTGGAGAAAATTAGTAGTTCAAAGTATATAAGAAAATTGACCCTTGTGGGGCATCTCAGTCTGGGGATTTGGCAGTTTTTGACCGGTAAATGTGTAAAACAGATATCATGTAAAATGATAACCCCTCAGCCTCCAACCCCCCAAAACTTCAGGTAAATTCTTTCCATGATACAGACAGAAAAACAATACTTTCAATACATTTTATTTTGTTTCAGTGAAAAGATAGTCTTGATTATTTATTTTGTTTCTGATATCCAGAATTTTTCTCTTTTATATCACTAATTGTAATCCAATATGGTAGTAATAAAAGATTATCATCTGGTTTATGACCTATGCAAAATACAATGAGTAGTCCCAATTCATACCTTCCTGGCCATTTCACAAAAGCAGCTGCCCCACAGTGTTCTGACCCCTAAGGAAATCCCATGGAAGTTAGTGGAATGATGAAAGCCTGTCCATTCAATCTTTTACACAGACCAATGCGGAAGGGGATAGGTCCTGAGCAGCCCTCGGATTTTCGCTGAATCATTCTTCAGTCATTTAGCTGACAAATTTTTAAGAAAAGGAAAATCAAAACATAGGTGCAAGTACAGAAGAGGATTGATGTTCTGGCAGTGTGAATGAATATTTGGATAAGAAGATAAACATCTCAGTTCTACTGTCACAACATTAACCCCCTGGTATTTCTGGAGCCTGACTGCTATCTCTTGGCACATTCCCTGGAATGCAAAGTTGCAGCATTTTTTTGTTGAATTAAAAAAAAAATGGTTTCTCATATTTTTCCTAGGCTGTTGTTTTTCCAAATTTGCCAAATATATCGTCTACCTCCATTATTCCCATGCCAGGGCTGCTCAAAAACCATTGTCAAGACATAAGTAGAGCTTAGCAGCTCCTCAGGGGTTAAACTTGCTGTTCTGAGCTGAGCCAATTTCACTTTGTATGTTCTGCAGTGCAGTGAAAGTTAATTCATTCTAAAGCACAGAGCTTTCCAGCAACATTGTTAATATTATAATGTTCCTTTGCTGCACTGTCCTAGCTAGTTTATTAGATGAGAGAAAAATATAGATATGCTGACAAGCAGAGTTATACCTACTCACGCTGGCAAAATATTTATTAAAATAGCTTTAAATTATTTTTATACGGAATTATAAGCTCCTTTAAAACTCCAAAGTAGTTATTTTGATTTTTACTGGTATAGTTGATTACATTTGATATAGGCCAGTTGTTTGTTTGTTTTCTTTTAATAAAAAAGCATGTTCTTCTGACTGTGTGATAATAATTTTTCTCTTCTTTGAGCTGCAGTAGAATTTCCTGAATTAAAAGGTAATTGGTTTAGATGAGTGGTATATTTAAAGATATAGAAAAAAATGAATATATGAAAATAGTAACACAAAGACAGACATTATGGCTTCTGTTTCTAACAACAGGAAGGCAAAACAATCCAACAGTCCTAGAGTGATTGCTGGGGAAAATACAAAACCTAGTTGATCCCACATGCAATAGATATAATGAGACAACAAAAAAAAAAAGTCATAAAATTTCTGCAGAATGGAGTAAAGGTTGACAGCACATTCAAAGTCTAATGCATTTATTGGACAGTCTCATTCCTATCTGAGCTCTAGCAGTCAGATAAAGGCAGAAACAGTTTATTACAATATACAAAGGGCTCTAAGAAAGTAATCTCATTGCGCAAAGTTTAGCAGTAGGCAAGCTGGGAACAAGGGTACCAAGACGATTTAACACCTTTTCTTCCATTTCACTCAACACAAAACTGAATTCTAGTCCCTTTTGCATTCTTTAAAGCTCACTTTGTGCCAATATCTTGTTGCCGGTTTATGTCCTCCTGACGTGTATATGACACAGTTGATTTCAGTCTCATTTCAAGGCCTTATGCTGAGCTCTAAACACATTTAGAACAATGCCATTACTATGACATCAATGTATCTGAAAATGCACACAAAAAATCAAAATCCTGCAAACTTGACAAACTTTCAGGCTTATCTCCAAGACAGTCACTGTCACAACCTCAAATGGCTGCGCTCTTTGTAAAGCCCACTGCTGAGAAGAGCACAGCAAAACCACTGCACTTTTCAGAAGCCCATACGAAGTAAGAGCATGAGCATGAATGCCACTGTTAGCAGAGGTGGTGGTCTCCACTCAGCAATCATTCCAGCTGAGCTCAGTGCCAAAATCGGTGCTGACTCCAATGGCCATGCTATCAAGGAGCTGGAAGGGAAGACAATCCAGACCAGAGAAAACCTGGCCAAGTGAAAGGTGGACTAGCTGTGGTCACTCTTGTTCTGTGGCTCATTTATCTTTTGGCAGGCCTCCAAATAGACATTAGTTTTACAGACATGCTGCTTTCCTACATTATCACCGTCTTTGGAACGTAATTCTTTGTTTCAGCACCTCAAAAGTAGCTGAGGTCCCATGCTTCAATGCACACTTGTAAGACAGTGTTCATATCTTCTTTTGTTTCAGATTTTGAGAGTTCAGCCAGATGATTTTTTTCAACTGCTTAGGACACAAGGAAATGTTGGGTAATTTCACTCAAAAAACATTCCATGAAGATTTTAAAAGCTTCTCATATCCATAAACCACTCAACTTTCTCAATTTCTGAACAGACATGAAAAAGGAATGAAAGAATGCCAAAAATTTGAAACTTAAAAATGTAAAACTAAAAAATGTAATATTAAAAATATTTTTTTTAAAAGGTGAAAATTAAATGTGTTGCAGAATCTGCTTAAAGTCTTGCAAGAATTATCATTTCCCTGCAATAGAGACTGGCTATCATTTTTTATACTTAGGCATTTGTAAGTATGACCACAAAAACAAACAAACATATAAATGCTGTATTTCAGAGGTAGCAGAGTAAGTTTGCTAATTGCAAGAGGAAAATAAGAGCACCTGAGTGAAGAGGATGTCTCTAGAAGAAAGACAGAGCAGATGACAAGAGAGAGTTTCAGGAAGGAAGAATGAGACAAATCATATTGCCAAGAGATGAATAAAAGAATAAGAAAATACCGGAAGTGACACCTTAGCCATGTGTCAAGTGGAAGGTGGAGAATGCTGTCCCTCATGTGGGACATTTAAATAAGAAATTTTAAATACTGCATCTAAAATTCCACTAAATTGAAAAGCTATTCATTGTGTTCTGGAAAGTGTCCCTTTTTTTTTTTTTAGGCTGTCTAGGTGTCTCAGAATTGACTTTCTTTTCTATCACTTCTATCAATTCTTAGCATTATCTAAGTGCAGGACAATAATCCTGAAATGACTCAACGTGTAAAATTAGCTGTCTTTTGCATATCAGAGAGAATGTTGATTCAAAGATGATATAAATAGGATCTGAGCTGGATATTTCTCCAATTAACAAGCAGAGCTAGAAATAAAGTTGGCCAAGAAACCAGTCTATCCATGTCATATGGATTTAACCTTGTTGAATAACTGTGACATGCTAATTAAAAAAGTACTTATGGAAGGAGCAATCACAGATGTAGAAAGACATGCACTGCTAGCATACCAATTTTTGGTCTCTGGACAGCATTACAAACGTCCAAAATTGAGGATCTGACAATGTTTTTAAGCACCTGGATTCACCGTGCATTCCAGGCACATCCCAGCTGCATATCATGGTATAACATATGACTGCCTTCTTCCAAAGCTTGGAGTTTCACAAAGAGGAAACCAACACTGCATGGACTGGATGAACTTCAGTAAAGCCCCTGGTAACACATATGGATTTGCAGGTTTTTTTAGATGTTGCTTTTTGATTTGTTCTGGTATGAGACTGGTGTGATGGGTTGACCTTGGCTGGGTGCCAGGTATCCACCAAGCTGCTCTATCACTCCCCTGGACAGGAGAAAGAAAATATAATGAAAGCTTGTGGGTCAAGATAAGGACAAGGAGAAATCACTCACCAATTACTATCATGGGCAAAACAGACTCGACTTGGGGAAATTAATTTAATTTCATTTATTACCAATCAAATCAGAGGAGGGCAATGAGAAATAAAACACCTTCCCCTCAGCCTTCCCTTTTTCCCCTGCTCAACTTTTCTCCTGAGGGGGACGAGGAATGGGAATTACAGTCAGTTCATCACACATTTTCTCTACCACTCCTTCCTCCTCCGGGGGAGGACTCCTCATACTCTTCCCCTGCTCCAGCATGGGGTCCCTCCCATTCTCCAGAAGCAGTTCTCCACAAACTTCTCCAGTGTGGGTCCTTCCCACAGGCTGCAGTTCTTCACAAACTGTTCCAGTATGAGTACTTTCCATGGGATGCAGTCCTCCAGGAACAGAATGTGCCAGCATGGGTCCCCTATGGGGTCACAAGTCCTGCCAGCAAACCTGTTCCAGTGTGGGGTCCTCTCTCCATGGGTCCACAGGTGCTGCCAAGAGCCTGCTCCAGCAAGGGCTTCCCACAGGGTCATAGCCTCCTTCAGGCATCCACCTGCCCTGGCGTGGCATCCTTCACGGGCTGCAGGTGGATCTCTGCTCTTTCGTGGGCCTCCATGGGCTGCAGGGAGAAAGCCTGCCTCACCAAGGGCTGCACCACGGGCTGCAGGGGAATTTTTGCTCCAGCACCTGGCGCAGCTCCTCCTCCTCCTCATTCTTCGCTGACGTTGTTTCTTTCACATATTCTCACTCCTCTCTTCCAGTTGCTGTTGCACAGCAGGTTTTTTCCCCCCTTCTTAACTATGCAATCCCACAGGTGCTACCACCATCGCCGATGGGCTTGGCCTTGGCCAGTAGCAGATCCCTCTTGGAGCTGGCTGGCATTGGCTCTGTTTTACATGAGGGAAGCTTCTAGCAGCTTCTCACAGAAGTCACCCATGTAGCTCACTTGCTACCAAAACCTTGCAACACAAACCCAATATAGCTGTCTATGTTTCTGTACAAGTATAATTAATTAATTCTTTAATACATTTTGTTCTGTCACTATACTGATAATATTTATCACATGCAGCAATTGGCAAGTGGTCTTCTGTAGCTTTATTTATAACCACCATCATTTTGCTTTTGCTCTTAGAACTTGTTGTGTAGGTGGAGCTTGGATTCGTAGGGATGAGAGACATCTTTTCAAAAAAATTATGGTTTTAATACAACGAAGTGCAAAGTTACACATTCAGAGCAAGGAAGATGAAGATTGGAGGGACAACCAGAAGACAGACATACATATTGTGAAGCTGTGAAAATATAGCAGATATGTGGTTTCATATGAGTTTGTAGGTGGTATGATGGAAGAAAGGGTTGCTTATGATTCGGGCATAAATAACAGGAAAAGTAATTAAAGTAGTCAGGCGGGAGCCTGGTGTCTAGTTCTAGCGAGGTTAATAGGAAACTAATCTTTAATTGCACACTTCAGAAATTGGAGAGGGAAAACTGGAATACAAAAACATCATAGGTCCTGAGAAGATATCTAACAGTGAGATACTTAAAGAGTCTGGTGTGTTCACTTTAATAAAGACAGAGTTTAAAGATCTTGATGACAGATCCTAGTACTGGAGAGAAAATAGTAGATACTAATAGGTAATTTAATATAACAGAGAAGGGCATAACGGGAACAAATGTCCTAAAGCATAAGGCAAGCAAAATTCCAATTAAAAATAAAGTACAAATGCTTCCTAAAGAACACCAGAAATCATTAGAACCAAACCTTAAGAGGAACGGTGGCTTTTCTGCCTCTGCATGTCTTCAAATAAATACCTCATACTTGAGCAAGAAAAGTATTTTAGCAAAACACAAAACTACTTGGCTTGATACAGGGGAAACTGAACAAAACTTAATGACTTAGGATTTAGAAGAGGTCAGACTAAATGATCTAGTAGTCCCTTCTAGCCTTACATGGTTTGACTCTGTGAATAAATCTATGAAAATGCTGATTTGGCTCACCCACTTCCTCTCAGAAATCAATTTTCTTCTTGTATCTAAGAAAAGGCAGGTTCTCCAGTGCTTCGAGGGTACATTTCTGCACTGGTCGAAGCTAACTGGGAAGTCATGGATGTGTTGATTCTTACTATGAGTGCGCCTGTCATTTTGTGTTGATTAGACACTGGCTATTTGTGTCAAATATCTGTGTTGATAGCTGGAATAGCTTTAGCAAATTTTTGTTACAGCACTAATTACAATAACCATTTCCCCTTCTTTCATGATGATTGGGACTGCATATCTTCCTTTTGCCTCAGTTCTGTAGGCCACTGTCTGGTCTCTATCCCTCTTTGAAAGCTGGTACCAGAGCAGATGTGTGGAAGCTGTCTAATTCTGACCTTATCAGAAGAAAACATGTTAATTTTAATGTATGAAGAGGAACATAGATGATAGTCAGATGAATGAAATCCATCCAAGCCAATCTTCTGATATCTCTGAGGATTCTGAGACAGGAAAAACAGGAGAACTTTTTAAGTAGAAAAATGGCCAAGATAAAATAAAACAGAATCTAACTTTATTCCAGACCCATGAAATCCTACATAGGTGTTTATGGCAGAAAAGTAGAACTTCCTGAGATGAAGATTTCTAGGGAATATGATTACAAAGATGAAAACAGTGACAAGTTTTAAACAGAGAGCTCTATAAAGTCAAAAAGTGAGTGAAACTGGGTGAGAAAGCAGCACTACTGAGATAAATAGATTGCTCTGTACTTTTAGCAGGAGAGTATCTTTTCTTTTCCAATGGCAATTTGGTTGCTGTCCTCAGTGGAAATACTAAAAGACAGTAGCACCTGAAATCTACTATTTTCTCTCAGGATGAATAATTTCCTGGGACATGAGGGGCAGGTAGCTGATTTGGAGAGATATAGTTTATATATCTACGAGCTGGCTTTGGTGTATGGGGTTTTTTGGCAGGTTTCTGTGTAAATTTTACGGCAGTGTATTGCAGTTTGTTTAGCAGAGAAATAATAAAGTGAAAACTATATCACTGAAAAAAAAAAAAGCCTTTCGTATGCCATGATTATGAATTTGTGTGTATGATTTTAACACTCCTATATAACCTGCCATAATGATTTTACTCTTTCTTATGACCAGTTCCAATCCCCAAGAGTGTTTTTTAATATCCCAAAATATCTTCCTTTGCTGTTAGAGAAGATTAGTTAGGGAAAGATGGAGATACTAATCCAGTAAAGGTCTCATCATCTTGATTACAGACAACCAGTAAAGCAGAATTCTTATCTCCAGCAAAAGGGAATGGTACAAACCTGAAAAGTTTTTATCTCATTTTACTTTAAAAAGAGGAAGATTTACATTTCTTTACTATTAATCCCTGGAAATCATCACAGTTGACTTTAATGTCATGCTAACTAAATGGAATTAGTTTGACGATGCCCATCCTTGAATCTCCAATCTCAGGATTTTGTGAAGTAAAACAATTGTTTCTCTTGTCCTCCACCTTTCATTTCTTGAAATGTGTTTTCTGAACATTTCTCTACAGGCAACGTGAAATTTCATTTCCTTGCAAAGTTCTGCATCCTGTAGTTAGGTAATCGTATTGTATTATTTATCAGGATCCAACTGTCTGTTCATACTCTGCAAATGTAGACACAGATACGTGTCCTGCCCTAAGGAGTTTGTAGGCTAATTCAAACAGTCTCGTACAGCTCCAACACGAATGTTATACATGTCAGGCCTGATACTGTGATTCATCTCAAACAACATTTACAAGGTCAGTATTGTTGATACCAAGTATGCTACTTAGACAACTAAATTGTAAAGTGTAAAAGTGCTGGCAAATCAAGTTCTTAAAGTGATGATTTTAAAATGTGGCGTGCAATAACTGTATTAGATTTGATAAATGAATTATTTTGGAATGCTTGGAAAAAAATATGCTACAAAGAATTAAAATGAAATATTCATCTCACAAAGGTGATCTTGCTATAATATGAAAAAGGTGAAGAATCAGGATTTTGGGGTTTTTGATGAAACCAAAATGTTCCCCTCCTTGCTGCTTTTTATATATTGAAATGAGTGATTAATTCAAACATTTTGAACTATCAGCATTAAAATGTGGTTAAGACACTTCTATTGGAAAAATAAGAATTACATTTCTTCGGGTTTATTTTAAGTTGGAAGCTCCCAGGCAGCCATTTTGTCTTACAATTTCACTGAAGGAGTGAGAGTGAGAAGGGTGTAGAAGGGTGTAGAAATTTGTCTCTTTCACACAATAATATAGAGTAATATCCCTTGGAAGTGAGATGAAGAGGCCCAGAATAGTATGGAAGGAGGTGGTTGAACGTGGAGAGGGAAGAAGCGCCCCTCTTCCCATCAGACAGCATTCTGCAACGCGCCAGCCTTTTGCAGCAGGTCACGGGGCACCCAGGCGTAGTAGTAGCATCCCATCATTTGCGTGACTGCTGTGTATCTGAGGAGAAAGGCAAATAGGACTAGTGGCCCCTGGTCTTGTGTAACAAAGTACAGCTCCCCCTGGAGAGAGCTGCCACTGTTTTTGAGCTGCCACTGCTTCCTACTCCATTTCTCATTACTTTTTCATAATCTAATATTCTTTCTGATACACTGAGATCATACTTACACTGCAGCCCAGCACAGTGCTGGGATCCAACATCTAGTACTGAATGAGCTGTCTCCAATACTGGAAACAGTATAGGAGCAGGACTGTGGCAGGAAGATTGGGCTGAATGGCATCGTTAATAGGTGGGACTAAGAACTTCGCTGTGATGTTATGGTGCCTCACATGCGTACTGTGGTTCAGCAGTACCTTTTTTATTTCCCCAGCTATCCAGGCCATTGTATACTGTGCTTCCCATGGCATCACAGAGTTCTGATCCATCTTTCTAGTCCATGTTTCACCACCTCAGACCACAGTGACAGAGTGTTTGAAGCAGGAATATCACATGGGAAGCAGACTTGGAGCCAGAATCACTTTGGCTTCAGTGGCCTTCACTCCCAGCTGTCTGCAGGACGTTTGCAACAAATTTTTGCTTGTTCTGAAAAGGTTCCAGTAGGTTATTTTGACTTAGCTTAAAACCTGGAGTGAATTGGTGCAGTCCCTTTTGGCCCTTGAATAAATTCATTGCCTCTTTGGTTTTCTCCTTGTGCTGGTTTTGACTGGGATGGAGTTAATTTTCTTTGTAGCAGCTAGTAGGGGGCTATGTTTTGTATTTGTGTTAAAAACAGTGTTGATAATACATGGATGGTTTTGTTATTGCTGAGTAGTGCTTACACAGAGTCAAGGCCTTTTCTGCTTCTGACACCACCGCACCACTGAGTAGGCTAGGGGTGCACAAGAAGTTGGGAGGGGACACAGCCAGGACAGCTGACCCCAACTGACCTCAACTGATATCTCATACCATATGGTGTCATGCTCAGCATGTACAGTTGGGGGAATAAGAAGGAGGCAGTTCAGAGTTATGGCATTTGTCTTCCCAAGTAACTGCTATGGAGTCCTGAATTTGTGGAAATGTCTGAACCATCTGCCTTTCGATGGGAATTGGTGAATGAATTCTTTATTTTGCTTTGGTTGGGTGTTTGGTTTTTGCTTTACCTGTTAAACTGGCTTCATCTCACCCTATAAGTTTTCTTCCTTTTACCCTTCCAATTCTCTCCCATATCCCATTGGAAGGAGAGTAAGCAAGCAGCTGTGTGGTGCTTAGTTACCAGCTGGAGTTAAATCACAATGCTCCTAAGCTAATTTTTTACAATATTTACTCTGGAATTGCCTTTTCTGTGTTTTAGAGTATCTGTTATCCTCAGATAACAGATCACAATCCTCACTAACTTCATTCAGAGAACTTACGTATGATATACATTTCTTCCCAGCATCGTGGGAAGTGGTGGTGGTGGTGGCTAAGTTAAATACACCATAGGAACATTACCTGGTTCCTCTGTAGATTTCCTGTTAAAAAACCCCCCATGTTTCCTGGAGATAAAAATCAGGGTATTTTTTTCCAGTATGTGCTCTCAGACTTACAGAAGTATCCTTTCTAAAAAAATAATACTCAAACACAGTTCAATGGTTGGATATCCTAGACCATAGCTTGATGCTGTAATGGTTTAAAGAGGCAAGTTTCTGTTGACTGCCTGAGGATCACTCAACTCTTTTCTACTTCTTCTCTCCCTCTTCATAATTATGTGCAACACCGAGACAGTTTTACCACAGATATTTTTCCTCCTAGTTTGCTGGTTCTACCCAAGCTTCATTTCCCAGATATTGCCCTGAAAATTTCTTATCAGAGTATTTCTCTGCCAACCACATTCTGGGCTGCGTCAAAAGGACCGTGGCCAGCAGGTCGAGGGAGGCGATTCTCCCCCTCTGCTCTGATGAGACCCCACCTGGAGTACTGTGTCCAGTTCTGGAGCCCCCAACATAAGAAGGACATGGACCAGTTGGAGAAGGTCCAGAGAAGGGCCATGAAGATGATAAGAGGGCTGGAGCACCTTTCCTATGAAGACAGGCTGAGAGAGTTGGGGCTGTTCAGCCTGGAGAAGAGGAGGCTCCAGGGAGACCTGATAGCGGTCTTCCAGTGGCTCAAGGGGGCCTACAAGAAAGATGGGGAGAGGCTGTTCAGTACGGCCTGTTGTGATAGGACAAGGGGTAATGATTTTAAAATAGAGGGAGGTAGATTTAGATTGGATATTAGGAAAAAATTTTTTACAATGCGAGTTGTAGAACACTGGAACAGGTTGCCCAGAGAGGTGGTGGATGCCCCATCCCTGGAAACATTCAAGGCCAGGCTGGATGCGGCTCTGAGCAACCTGATCTGGTTGGAGATGTCCCTGCTCCTTGCAGGGGGGTTGGACTAGATGACCTTTAAAGATCCCTTCCAACCCTAACGATTCTGTGATTCCATGATTCTATGATTTCTACCTAGCCAGTTTCCACAAGAGCTAACCTGTGGGCCAGTCCGTAAAACAAGGCTACTGCTGCCTGGCCTCATGCTGCTGGTTCTCAGCATCACTGTTGTAACCCAGGCTGTGACCAGAAAAGCAAGGTATTGACATTGCTGCTGGAACTAGCATCAGGATAAAAAAATGTCCTTGGAGGGTACTGCTACTCTGAGGCTTTACAGCGCCTTTTCCAGTGCAGAAGGTAAAGGGCAAGTTTTGGAGTGGGAAAGTGAATGAAATGTGTAATTTCCATCTTGCAAACAGTACAAAATATCAGTCCAGCACTGCAGTGGGGGTCAGGGAAATACAATACTAGTCCACTATGCCGAGAGAATCTCTCTAAGTGCTTTCACTCCTTATATTGCTTTCACCAAATACGCTCTTTGCTCTGATTTAGGGCTGCAGCCAGGGCATCTTCAGACAAACAAATTAATAATTAGCTTTTCTACACGAGGACAGACTGACTTCAAGTGTGACTTCAAGTGCCTACACTGAAGCAATTTTAAATGATACATACTCATCTGAATAAAAAAGTAAATAAAAATAGGGCAGCATGAGAGTAGTGGAAATATTCCACCACTAAGTCAAAACAAAATTGGAAACTAAAGGTACAATGCTGTAATGATACAAAGAGGGGAAAAAACCTCAGAACAAAATACTGAAGCCAGAAATGGAAATGGAAACACTGAAACAAGATGAGAAAAGTGAAACAAAAAGCCAAAATATCTCCGGGCTCATAAAGCCATAACAAAATAGAGAAGTGAAAATGTGTCTATTTTTGATCATGCCAAAAACTTTTCAGCCAAAGATTTGCCAAGTTTATCTTTTTTCAGAAAAATTTATGTAGGTCTTTGCAAACACAAGTTGAGAAAGCTACTTTAATGGTAATTAGGAAACAGACTGCAGAATAAGACATGGGAAAAAGTGAAAGATGGGATGAAGGAACAAGAGAGGAATCTTTGAAAAGAAGAGATATGGACATTTCAAGGTGCATAGTAACACAGTGCCAGGCAGGTGTCATTTGGATTGTGTTGAAATAACCCTTTCAGAGACCAGATTTAACATGGAAGCAGCCCTGCATCTGGAGTAAAAGCCCCTATTTGTGTTATTTGGACACAATGACCTGGACACAATGTGGGTATGCAATGTAGTGCACTGTTTGGCCATGATGCCTGAGTCAAGAATAGTTAACAAAATATTTTTCTGCATGA
Organism: Tetrax tetrax; assembly: GCA_009806455.1. Lineage (NCBI taxonomy): Eukaryota > Metazoa > Chordata > Aves > Otidiformes > Otididae > Tetrax > Tetrax tetrax. The sequence continues at coordinate 792,851 of WHYT01017427.1, forward strand.
CTAGTAATATACATAGGTGGTTACAAAGCCTGAAATACAGCAAACTATGTCATAGGCAAGGCAGAATGGAGAAGTTTCCAGTAGACAAAGATTTTAGCAACAGTCATGGTAAAGAAAGTAGAGGTATTAGAAATGTTATACAACCAACCATGGCTTTGTTGTAGCATATTATGCTGTCTGCAATCCATCGCTTTAGTATAGACATTTGCTTTTCAGTCTGGAAGTAGAGAACCACTAGTATTTGTTATACGCACTCAGTATCCTGAACAAATAATCTCTTTTGTGTCTGATACAGCAATCGTCTTCAGTATTAAAGTAGACGTGCATGGGTGAAAAGAGAAGAGAGGAGTCAAATATGACACTGGTTTCATGCAAGGTAGGGTAGCTTTGTCTTTGCTCGTGGAGAGGTAGACAGATTTTATTGTACCCCTTTCACACAGATTAGCAAACACAGTTTGTAAGAATACTTACAAGACAAGTAAGAAAGATTCACCTTTCCCAGAGAGGGAAGAGGATCTTTGCTCATGAGCTGGGGAGGGGGGCGGATCTGACACAACTTTGAGCTAGACTTGATGGGGCAGGGGTATAATATCAGGCTTGCCTGTGACAAGTTGCAGAATGACACATTAAGGTTAGAGGGACGGGGTGCTAGGGAGGGGGCTTCTGAGGTAACAGGAGCCAACAGGGAAACACCAATTAAACACCTCAAAGGAATTAAGGAGTATTCCTCTAAGAAGGTGACACAACAGACAGCCCAGATAAAGGGCCTCTACACCAATACAGGCAGCACGGGCAACAAATAGGAACAGCTGGAAACAAATGGGCTGCTAGAAAGCTACAACCTAGTTGGCATTACTGAAACTTGGTGGGGCAAATTCCGTGACCCGACTGTGGGTCAATATTGTTGGTTACAGGCTATTCAGAAGGGCCAGACGAGGAAGGAGGGGCAGAGGCATTGCTTTCTACATCAAGAAATGGACAGAGTGTGAAGACCTGTCCCTGAAGAATAATCATGAGCAGGTTGAAAGCTTACGGGTAAGAATCAGAGACCAAGGCAACAAAGGAAACCTTGTGGTTAGTGTCTACTACAGGACGCTGGATCAAGGGGAGCTGAGTGACGAAGCCACTTTCTTCCAGCTACAGGAAGCATTGTGTTCGCAGGTTTTCGTCCTGCTGGGGCACTTCAACCACCCCAACATCTACTGGAAAAGTAGCAGAGCGAGCTGTAGGCAGTCCAGGAAACTCCTGAAATACTATCTTCTTTAAAACTTCTTAAGCCAAGTAACAGACAGAGTGGCAGAAAACAACATATAATGAAGTGACCACAATCCCTATTCCCTATTCCCCATTGTCACTTGGTCGGGGAAAGAGGTAGAGATAAGTTGAAATGAAGTTAAGCCCAGGAACAGGAGAGGAATGGGGGGGAAGTTTTTTTGTTCTCCGTCATTATCCTACTTTGGTTTTATTAATAATAAATTGAAATCGTTTTTCTCAAGTCAAGCCTGTTTAGCTCATAATGGTAACTTGAACGATTCCTCCCTGTTTTTATCTCAAACCTTGAGCTTTTTGTTCCAGTAGCTCTCTCCCATTCCTGCGGAGGGTGGGGACAGTGAGTGATAAACTGCGTATCTTTGTCCCAAGCTGGGCTAAACTATGACAGAGAGATATGGATTTGATGTGTGGACTGTTCAGTGGATGAGAAATTGAGTGGATGGTTGCATCCAGAGGGTAACGGTCAACATCTCAATGTCCCGGTGGAGACCAGTGGCAAGTGGTGTCCTTCAGGGGTCTATACTGGGACCAGTACTTTCTACATCTTCATCAATGACATAGGCAGTGAGATCAAGTGCACCCTCAGCAAGTTTGCAGATGACATCAAGCTGAATGGTGTGGCTGACATGCCTAAGGGACAGGATGCCATCCAGATGGACCTGGACAAGCTTGAGAACTGGGCCCATGTGAACTTCACGAGGTTCAAAAAGACCAAGTGCAAGGTCCTGCACCTGGGTCAGAGAAACCTCTGGTAACAATACAGGCTGGGGGATGAAGGGATTGAAAGCAGCCCTGCCAAGAAGGACTTGGGGGTACTGGTGGATGAAAAGCTGGACATGAGCCAACAATGTGCATTCACAGCCCAGAAAGCCAACTGTGTGCTGGGCTGCATAAAAAGAAGCGTGGCCAGCAGGTTGAGGGAGGTGATTCTGCCCCTCTACTCTGCTCTGGTGAGACCCTACCTGGAGTACTGCTCTGGAGCCCTCAGCACAGGAAAGACATGGATCTGTTGGAGCAAGTCCAGAGGAAGGCCACGAAGATGATCAGAGAGCTGGAGCACCTCTCCTATGAGGACAGGCTGAGAGAGTTGGGGTTGTTCAGTCTCAGGAGAAGAGGAGGCTCCAGAGAGAATTTATTGTGGCCTTTCAGTATCTAAAGGGGACTTATAAGAAAGAGAGGGAAAAACTTTTTGCCAAGGCCTGTAGCGATGTGACAGCAATGGTTTTAAAATAGAGGGAGGTAGATTTAGACTAGACATAAGGAAAAATTTTTTTTTACAATTAGGGTGGTCAAGCACTGGAACAAATTGCCCAGAGAGGTGGTAGATGCCTCATCCCTGTAAACATTCAAGGTCAGGTTAAATGGGGCTCTGAGCAACCTGATCGTGTTGAAGATGTCCCTGATCATTGCAAGGGGATTGGACTAGATGACCTTTAAAGGTCCCTTAGGTCCTTTCCAACCCAAGCCATTCTGTGATTCTATAATAACCATGTAGAATAATTGTATATCAAACCTGTCAGAGTTATATTTTGAATTATGTCGGAGCTTTGATCCGCTGTTATAGATTAAAATCTAAGTAGCAAAGTGAACATTTGAAGAACTCTTTAAAATATTTTTGTATATCATAGATTTAGAAATTATAATATACATGCAAAATATTTATCTTTAAAATGTACTTATGCAAATCCCACTGCATAGGGAAGTGAGTTCACAGAGATATCAGTATAAGCAAAGGAATGTGGCAGAGGATAGATGTAAATATGTTGTAAGTGCCACGTCTAAAAACCTGGCATAACCATCTGCTGGTTTCAGACCCAGGGAAAAGCTTACTTCGTATCTCTAATACAATGCAATGTATTATTTCTGTCCTATTAAAAGATGGCTGACTAATCATTAGTATGGTTAGTAGCAGCAAGCTGGTTTTGATTTTTTTTTGTATTCTTCCCCCTCTTTCCTTTTGTTTATTGCTTTGAATAAACCTGAAACAACAATGTGTTTCCTGATAGGTCATCCCCAGTACTAAAACTGTTCATATATTTTCCCAAATACAGTGCACCCTGGCACATTTGCTTCTAACAAAACCACTACCACTTGTAGAAAAAACAGGGCTGGCTGGAGAAAGGGTTCAGTGAAAGAGGAAAGGAGAAGTCAGGTGCCCATGAGGTTTGCTGGAGATGCCGTTACCTATCACAGGCAGAAGCAGTTGGCGGTCATGATTTCTGATTCCAGTGCTCCGGCAGCTAAGGGAATGCTGGACACGGGGCAGGCAAAGATGATGTTGCTACTCAGTGTGAGAAAACCCCCTGTGCTACAGAGGGCTGGAAACATATAGTGGGGTTTCTCCCCTGGGGCCAACCCAGCCTGCCCCTTTGCCTTAATCTCTCCCCCTGCATTTCCTCCTGCTTGGTTAGTTTCCAGTTATGACTATACACATGATGCAGATTTTTTAAGGCAGTTAAGACATGTTTAATTCTCCAATTGTTGTATTTCCTTTTAAATCTTTTAATTTCTGTTATGTCTCTCTCCATCTCCTCGTTCCTTCTGCACTGTAGCACTGCTGAACTTTGATAAAGCAATGCTGGGTCTAAGCCTAGACAGTTATATTCAGATTATGAACATCCAGTCAAAATTTTTGCTAGGAATTGATAGGTTGGTTAACCCAAAAATTGAGATAATCTTTAGTACCTCTAAAAGCAGGTATTTGAACTCTGTTTCTACCCAATCTACTGCATAATGGAATGGGCTGAACTGGTACCTTTTTCTTTCTGCACCTATTCACATTGCAATTGTTCTCTCAGAAAGTGATTTGTTTTGTGCTGCTTTCCATTCACATCACGACCCAATCAAACCACGGAATATAGGAAAGATCAAAGTAGAACAGCATACTCGCCTACAGTAATTCACAGAATATATGAGGCATTAAAATTTTCATTCCTCATTCTCGTAAGAAAGACTATAAAGGTAACAGAAAATGATGCAGAATATGAATCTGTTCTTGAGACAATGATTGTATCAAGAATGGGAAACAGTATAAACCAACAGACCCTTTCTTGTTACTATCTTTATCACACAGAATGCAACCCTTGCTTGTGTTATTCACGCTTTTATTTCCTTTTCACATTCTCCTGGTGTATTTTTCTTAAACAGAAATCACAACTGAAGAAAAAAAATCTAACACATCTTTGCAGAGGGTAATAATTTCCCCTCTTGAAATGTCTAGTTTTACTTAAAAAAAAAATAATATGTCCAGTACATAATAGAAAAGAGGTGGAGAGGCAAGATGAAAGTTGCAATGAAAATGGTTTAACACACAGTCTTCATCTGAACTGCATCTACAGACCAGATCTTAACATGCAAAAGGAGTCTGAAATTGGAAAGAAATGGAAATAGTCAATGAAAATTAAAGTCCCAAAACACTTGACAAAGACATATTCTGCAAGATCTGAATGTTATGTTGGAAGATAGGTACAAATGTGAAGGCAAACCTAAGAAAGTCCTTACAAAATTATTTTGTAATAGATTTTTTAACTGTGTAGTTCCTTTTCTCTTTTTTTTTTTTAAATTTTAATTTGAATGTGAAAAGCAGACATCATATTCCAGGGATTTGTTCCAAGGCCCATTTCAGTTTCTGGAAGCTTTTTGTTCATTGCAGCAGATTCTGGCTTACAGAGGAATTATACAGAACTGTGACAAAAGAACAGCAGACCACTGGATCACAAGCCAGCTATGACATTTCAGCTCCATACCGCTAGCACTTAAGTGCAACACCACTCATTAGCACTGCACTTTAGTGATTGCTCTTGCAAAGCATGGAACAATTTGTCCCTCATTATAACAAACCAATTTAGTTTATGCTTACCTTTATCTGCAAGGTCCCGTTCAGTCATGAGTGATGTTTTAAAATCATTCACATACCTGTTCACATCAACCTCCACTGTGAGATCTGGTCACTATTGTTGTGGTCTATCCCTGAGAGTGCTTACTTTTAAATCCCTATTGACTCATTTTTATTTGGCTGCTAATATTCATCATCATTCATATCAGCTCTGACTTTAGAAGCTGTACTTCAAAATAAAATTATCTTGCTTTGGAGTTCTGTAACTGTTAGCACAGATTCAGCTCAGGTACACAAATATTTAGGGCACTTAAAGTGCACTTAATATGATTCTTATTTCATATTTTATAACTATTACCTGGTCGCAATCTAGCAAGCATTTACGCCACTGTTTAATTTAATGCACTCTGTACAACTCCATGCTTATTTGACAATCAGTATTACCTCTTTCTTGTGTTACTCAGCATTTGCTAATTCAAAATACTATCATTGTCAGAAAGAAAACTTCATGGCATACGTTCATCTTTGCAGGGGACTAGACTTGCTCACTGCAAATAGGTCTGCAATTAGATGACCTACAAAGACATAATATGCCTTGTCATGTGTGCTAAATATTAATAACTATTTTTTTCAGAAGTAAAGCTGGCAAATCTTTTTTAAATAATGAGAGAAAGACAGACAGATTTCCCATACTTAAATGTCTCATATTATTAGGTAGTATGCCACCCAAAATTTGGTTTGTTAGACTTAACTGAGATGACAGTCTCCACTAACTGTGAAAGGACCATCTACTCACCTTGAGAATCTACATATCCACCAAGAGTATAAAAAATCAATAGGAAGTATTAACATTGTCTGCACACTTTGCCAGTGCTTTCTTTCTGGATATTGATCTGACAGAAAGTGTGCTGGTAGAAATATTAGCCCACTTATCTGCACGACTTTTATCTTCTAATCATCTTCTTAAGATATAGAAGTACTGAGAAACCTTGATGATGCTGTTGCAGATATTTTCCATCTACTTTGGATCTGGACTTAAGGTTTAGGAGATTTGCTTCCCTTATGAGTCCTCAGGCACACAAATATGTAAAAGAGGATGTTGTGATCACCAGCTAAACTTACTTGTAGTACAGACATCTAATTTGCTTTGACTTATCATGAGGATTCAGGCAGAGTTCAAGTTTCTGTCAACCTTGTCTGGGCTGCAACAGAGATTTAGGAGACAGATAATGTCAATTTCTTCAGAACGGGAGCTCTGTGGCTAAAGCTGATGGTATATCAAGAGTAAAATGCAGAGGACTTCAGCTAGTAACCAAGTACCTTACGGAGACAGGTGACAAGCAAGTTAGCTGTTCCTGGAAGGAAAGAGATTTCACTGGGTAGAAATCTAAGCATGAAGTAACTCACCCCGGTATCCCAGTTAGATAGGGACTAATTAGTAAAAAAAACTTGTTAGTATCTAACAACTAACAGATAATATGTATCTTATTATACACTTGTTAAACATCAACAGAGCAGTTTAGATAATGTATTGGCATTTCATTCACATAAAGCGGTCTTACTAAGCTGAAATTAAATTCTTATTTGAGAGATTTAATGTAATGTGTGACTGTTTTCTCTGATGAACTACCAATTTGTTTCCCCACATTGCATGTTCTAATTTGTGCTTGTGATGATGTCTAAAAACATATGGGTACCAAATGTGGTTCTGCCTTATTCCTATTATCTTCGAGGTACCCTAAAGGTCCCTTAAACTTTTGCAGTTTTCTCTTTAGAGATGTTGGCTTGCATCACATAACCCAAACCCCCAACATTTTATCAGATGAATTTATTATGATGAGCACAGTGGATAGCTCTAGTTAATCTATCTCAAGACTCTCTACTCTTCAGATAAGATCAATCTCTATTCTCATAATTTACAAATTGTTCACAGATATCAGACATTATCAGCCTTGTTGTTTTCATACTGCAATAAACACAGAAGGAGAAGGAGACATAAAAGGTAAAAGGCTTTTTGTGACATAAAAGAGAATGCAAGGTTGATGTATCCTTTGCTCATGGTATTTTTTGGCAAAAGATACAATAACACAAGTATCTTTCTGATTGATTAAAGTATTGAAGCGTATTCTTTGCTTCATAAATAATGCTCTATTACTTTTCTTCAAAGACAAGTAAACCTTGACAGACTGACCTTTTTCAGGGCAGAGAGTTGTTTCAGTGCCATAAATTATACTGTAAAACGAGTGGAAGTGCTACTGAGAAGCGTGTGACAAAATAAGATTAAAGATTACTACACACAAAAGATTGTTGTTTTATTAATGGAGTTCTGTCAGCAGGATGAAAAATTCTCAGCTTTTTACTGGATGGTGAGATCACGTCAAACAGAAAATTATGAATGTATTTTCTAAAAGGCAACTAAATGTGTCAAAATAACAATACACTGATTCGTTGCCCTCTCCCTACTTTTATGTATTCACTTAAAACCATTTCAGTGCTTTTCAAATAAAGTTTAAGTGCTGCAGTTCAGCTTGTAATTCTGAAGGATCATACAGCCTGTTGGTCTGTGATGTTACAGGCAGGTGCATGAGCATTACAAGAAGATGCTTTCCTAGAACAGAAGCCTAGGCATCCCCTTTGTCAGGATATATTACACCAAGAGGAAAAGCATATGGTATTTTTTTTGTCCATTATTGTAATCTATAAGCACTCAGTCTGAGAAAGATAACAAGAATTTGAGAAAGCAAGACAGAGACATCCATGGAATAATGATCCTGGCTTAAATAAGTAGCATTAGGGCTTTCTTAAATATTATTTGATAACTTGACAAATGACTTTGTCATCCCAACATGTAAAACCTTGTTAAAATTAAAAGAAGCGGCATAGAAGCTCATTTAAAATGGAAGAGTTTGATGTGTTTATTTATAGGGAGTCTGTGGATTTGTTTTACTTTATGTTTTTTTCTCCCTCTCCATCAATTTACCTGAAAGTTCTGATCAATGGCTTTTGGATCAGTGACATTTATTGAAATGATAAATAACGTTGAGAAGTCAAGGAAAATGGAATACAGCATGGAGCCTAAGTGAACAGTATAGAAATCAAAGATTTCCTTAATGTCTGAATCAGAACCGTTCACTCAAATAATAATAATAATAATTCAAAAATTGTAATAGTGCCATGGAACAAACCTGTATTACAAAAAGTCGTTATAAATCACTACTCTGTACAGACCATTATTAAGATGATTGGATAAGATGCCCATGTATTGGCTTTCATTATCTTTAGCAACAAAGGCCTGGATCATAATTACCACTATTACTCTAAGCCCTACAACAATGACAAGATGTGTGTCAGAAGCTGTAAACACATTTCAAAAGACATGACAGTTCTTGAATACAAGAGCCAAAGGCTAAAATAATTATTAGAATGGATGAGTTTGCTCACAACTCACCATCTAATGCAAATGCTACTTTGTACCTGGGGCCAGCCTTGGGCACTGCACTGCCCTGGGCAAACTGCAGGAGATGGCCCCTGTCCCACTGGTCTTTCTCCTTACATTCCTTTTGCTTTTCTTTTTTTTTTCCTTTAAACTTATTTGTTATTTTCTTAACATCAAGTATCTTCCAAGCAATATTTATATAAAGGTTGCTACTGAATATGACCTTTCTGTTGAATCTTCTTTCTCTTTTTATTTCCTACAGTCCTTTTCCTTTTTGCTAATAGCATATCTGATCATACATTTTACATCCTGCTTCTCAATATTTACCTTCAGATTTACTCTTGTGAAGAATGAAATGCGCCTGTGTTTCCAAATTTCTCTAGCTATATCCACCTTCTGACTCTCTCTGTATTCAGTACCCTCCGCACAAAAATCCACACAGTCCTGGCTTTCCTACTTTCGGCTGTGCTTCTGTATTCTCCTTTGCAGATCTCAATGTGAGCACAGACCTAGTATTTTCCAGCTCTACCGTCTCCATAGCACACAATCTTAATTTTTTGAGCAACATGCAAGCACAGCTACTGTTCCCTTCATTCCATTGCTCATCATGTCTGTTCATTCTCCTTCCTAGGAAACTCCTAGATAAATTAATAAATAATTGCATCTGACTTTTTTTTTTTAATATCAAAAAATCTCATTCTTTATTGTAAGATTTTACTGGTACTTTTCTGCAGATTTCCACACAATCTGTTTATTGGGTATTTCTTGAATACTAAATAATTTATTTCACACCCCATACTTGCTGCAATACATACTTTATATGCATAAAACACAAGTACCCTGCCACACTGTGTCCTGATTCACAAGCACCCCACATGAAATAGTTGTTCCCCACAAACAGCCATCACCTCGTTCACAGGTTACCCACACTCCCACAGACTGTACTCTCTAGAGGGAAGGCTTTCCTCCATGCCAGGAGGCTGTTCAGGGGAGTTACCTCCCTTCATCCTTCACCAAGTGAGCAGTTTCTGTCTGGCTTTCCTAAATGTCACAACTTGAATAAATCCCAACAGATTTGCTGGATAATTTGAATGAGCAAAGAGAAATGAACTCTAGACTCCAGGTCTCTTGCCTTAGTACATGAAGCCACTGAGGGCTGGGCTTAATCAGGATATTTTTGAGGACAAGAGAAGAACGGGATGGAAGGTGGTCTCATGTTCTAGTACAGGGCTATCACATGGAGAAGGTGTGTTGTAGATATAATGGACTTAGTGTAACTTTGAAGAGCCACTTAGTTACACTTAGTGTAACTTTGAAGTTACTTAGTGTAACTTTGAGGACGCAAACTCATAGTCTTTCAGTTGGCTTATAAATCAGATAAATAATGTGTGTTTATTTGAAATTAGATATGAATTTTGCAACATTTGGAATAGCACATTGGGGAGCACTTTTTTTCAATGTTCAACCAGCTCTGGTTTATTTTACTTGGCCATAAAGTTTATTTTCCCTCTTGCCTTCTCTATTCCGCAGCCACATGGTCTATCTGTAGGGTGGAGTCTTTATTTGAGATGTTTGGAAAAAGACACAGATGACTAAGATATGTACACATAAAGGAAGCTTAAGAAGCCTGGTGGTGCAAGAGCTTCATGTTTGCTATTTCAGAGCTTCTGCCATTCCCTACAGTTACATGTACTTCCAGTAGTTATTTGGAAACCATGAGTGCCCACATAAAGAAAGACTCCTTTCTATGCCAATCAGCAGTGATCTGTTCATCCACATTAACTATGAGCTATTTGGACATTTGATTATAACTTTTAAACTCTTATCATTTTGCAGCATTTATGACTCAGGGATTTCGAGTACATCTTTGATGATAAGCATTGTTAAATTCATGGGCACAGCAATGACTCAAAGTGAAGCTGGAAAAAGAACATTGCAGTAATTGTATACAGAATGCAATTGAATGCGAAATATGAGATGTTACTTTGATAATGGCAGACACTGGAACTTTGTTCATTCTGGTTTTGCACAGAACAAACTTCAGCATCTTCCAGAATCATACATAAATGCTTTTTTTTTTTAACGTTTTAGAATTCATAATAATTTTAATGGCATTTTAATTCACAGACACATGCTGTCTTTCTCTAATGTTTCTCAGATTTTACGAAGAGTTGACATTTTTCTCTGAACTTAATTGCAGGTGTCTAATTAATGTACAGAAATCTTTTATGTGTGCACTTAATGGTCATTTGTGCTTCTTAAATTGATAAACCCTTCACATGCTTCTTTATGCTGGCCAGTACATTAAAGGCATAGAAACAAAAGTCCTTTCATGCTGTGTCTTTGCTTAGTCAATGCTGACCTACTTCAACGGAAGAAATGTTATATGCTCCCTACAACCCATATGGAGAGTTCAGAGAGTGCAAGAAAATTTCCATACCATCATATTCTTAGTCATATAGAAAAATCACAGCTGCACTCTTTACAAAGCAAATGAACAATATTCAGCTAAATTGTTCCCCTCCACAGCAGAGAGAGAGCACAGATGAATTTGTCCCACTGAATTTTAAAATCAGCATGTTAAGATAATTCTGAGTTACACAGCATTTTATGATTCCAAGAATTACATTCTGACTTGGATTTGTTTTGAAACATTATGCCAGACATCAGAGCCAAAAGGTTTATAAAAGAGATGGGAATGCAGTAAAACTCAACTTCATTTTATTATTCTGTCAGCTTAGCTTGACCTACAGCAACCATGCAAAGGGTTTCTATTAGACAGTTCCTCACTTGCTAAATAAATTGGACCAAAAGTTATTTTCTTGACTGAGAAAATTCTCTAATATTGGCTAAAGAATTTCAGTTCTGTCCATAAATATTAATGTACTTAGTAATAAATTACACACATGAATGGCACTTTATTACTTGAAACTAAACTATTAAAAGCCTTATTTAGATTGCACAGAAAAAAAAAAATAATGTAATTAAGGTCAGCTAAGCAAGGCCAATTCTACACATACTAAGTGTCCTGAGCAAAATATGGACTCGACCCATCTCTCTCTACTCATAGCTAAGTGTTTTCCCCACACCAAACTGTCTCAGCTATCAACCCAGCATCCCAGCTGTGTCTTTTCCTCTTGTAAAGCATTTATTTTTGCTCACTGGCCTGGACCTTTCATTCCTACTTGTGATTTACAGTTTGTGAAAGGACTGTAAAGGGAGTGCTGAAGTAAGTGTGCTGAAGAGGATTCTGGGATCCATGTGAAATCCAGAGATACTCACGCTCCTTGGCAGAGAACAATCCCTGCGAATTTCTGTTCAGAAGAATGAAAGAGCTGGAGGACTGATGGAGAGAAATCTTAAAAAAAACCCTTGACAATATAAGTTCAGTGCTGACTTTATTGTGAATGGGGAAAGCATTTCTAGCATGATTTCAGGCCCTGTGTGGAAATGTGGCACCCTAAAGTCTACCAGCACAGAAGGCTCTTAAAGGTCCCTCTCAAAGTAATTAACAGAGAGGAAATGTGTCTTATAAAAAAGAATTACATAGCTTTAAGCAGACATCCTTACTTCTCTCTAGGAAAATATGTTTCAGAGTAATAGTTACTAAGTAAGCACGTCACCATCAGGATAGATTTGTGCTCCTGTGTACTTCTCTGGTTTCATCTGAGTGAACAACAGAGACTAAACATGATTGAGATTGTCTTATTTCTTGAGCACTGTTGTAAAAAGTGTTCACTCTATTCCAAAACTAGGCCTGAGGGCATTTCTGGGCTTGTAAAACCTCTATTACTTGTGATAGAACGAAAGGAAGAATCCAAACTCACTCTCAGACATGCAGCTGAATTTGACCAGATTTGGACTGGTCAAGTACATTTTGGATGGGTCATCTATATTTGGATGGGTCAAGTACATTTTTCTTCTTTAGAAGAAGAAAATGTATTTTCATTGGTCAGAATTTACTTGAAAGTAGTGAAGAGCTAGAGATACAGTGCAGACAGATACCCAGTTGAGTTTATAAAAAGACACGTAAGCATCTGAGCTGGCAGGAACCCAGTAATTCTTAAAAATATTATTCAGTGCCTATCTCCATCTTTGAGCATCAAAACATTTTTGAAATGCTATCCCTGAGACTATCACCACAAAGTACATTCCTTCAGGCTGTCTTCAGTTCCTATCCTTCAGGACATAAAACCCCTTAGTGTGAACTGGACGTTCAAAGTATGGCTGAAATGAGTGTTAAAAAATATCTAATGTTGTGCTTTAGCTCACAACTGCCACCAATGGCCAAATACTCTGTAAATATTATTCTGATTTGTGACAGATTATGAAGATTAGCTGCTATAAATCCCTAAAACAATGAATCCATTCCAGAAAATAGTAAATAATGCACAGGTAAAATAATTTAGTATGAGAATAATCACTTCTTGCTCTTCTGTATTATAACATCTAATTTCATTTTAGTAAGAACATAAAAACATTTCTTGTGTGTTAAGAAATGTGTATATACCAGACAACAACTGTTTGCATAAAGTTTTTCAATAAAGACCACTCAAATAACATTGTTGTAAATTGAATATCACTGAGGCTTACTTGCTGTTCAGTGGAAATACTGCATTTTCATTTGTTGCTAAATTTTAACTTTTAATGTTTCTAGAACTACTTGAAAATGCAATTAGTAAAAAATGTGGTCATTGAAATATGTTAGTTATACTTAAGATGATGGTATATCTGTTAATATTCAGAAACCAGAATTCTCTTTGAGCCTGATGATAGTCTTAGATCACTGACTCAGCTTCCCTGAGGTAGATAAGGATAAACTGCAAGAGGAAAAAGAAAGAGCATATTTTCTTCCTTGTTTCTGGCAGTTACTTCTGTTGAATAGGTGACTTCATATTTCCCTTACTCTGTTTGTAATTCTAGGACAATTGCCAATGACACATTTTCACAACTATTCAAAGGCATCATTCAAGACTTGTTTACACAGAAATTGCCAGAGAAAATATTCACCTGAAATACAGTTCCCCTTTCTCTGTGGTCAGTGCTACCCATCAGAAGTGCTAGGATATATGTTTTTTTTCTATAGCAATTAATAGGAAATTGCCACCATCCATCATTTTTTATACAACTGATATTCATATCCACTAGGGAAATATATGAAAGACAAATACCTGAATTGCTTAAGGTTGATCTCAAGGTCAGTCAAAATGATCCACAGGAAACATTTACAGGCAGCTGAAATTGCTTATAATTTGTCAGTAATCTTTTGAAGCAGTCTATTGTAGATAAGTTGTGTCTTGATAATTTGGAGTGGCCAACATGAGTTTTGATTCAAAGAGACAAGCTTTGAGTAGGTTAAATGAAAGAGAACGCGTTTATGTAATCTTAAGCCTTGCAAGGCAGGGAGATCAGTGGTAGACATCTCCCAGTGGTGCTTTCTTACGCTGTGTGGGTTGATGCACTATTTTGATTTAATACCAGATTATAGAGCCATAACCTTGTGCTTCTTTTTCGTTTACTGAAAAAAAAAAAAAAGCATAGTTATTTGAAAATATGTCATTTGTGTGTGTTCATGGAAGATCTGTCAATAGAGCATATTTGAAACAAATGTGTCTCAGAACCATAGCAAATCTGTAAATTGGATATTCAACTGTTTTTAACACACATTTTGAAAATGTCACTATTTTCCCCATATGAGATGATGACCCCTTACTGTAGAAGTTTTGCATGCAGGAAATAAGACACTAAGTAAAACACAACCATTGTATCACTATAGCAGGAAAATACATCGAAAATTCAGGAACATAAACTCCTGGTAGAAAAATAAATATGTAATTTTTTGTTGGGCTCCAGAGAGGAGCAATTTATGGATCAAATCACCAAGGGAGTCAAAAGAACAGTCAGAGCAAGTATTAATGTAGTGGAGCAGTCATCCAGTGTTAAGATTAAGGGAAGAGAACTAGAGGGCATTTTCATTTTTTTTAATGTTAACATTTGTCAGCTATAAAGAAGGATAATATCAAATACAGTCAAAAAGATTCTATGATTTTGGACACTATACCCTCAGCCCATGGAATTAACCTTTCAAAATTCAGTCCTTTGGGGTTTTTTTTTCCCCACATGCTTTCTTTCACCTTTATCTTTAAATGAAAACACCGTGCCTAAATATTAGAGTACTAGGCACTTCCAAACAGCCGAAGATGGGTACATAGGGACAGTTATAAGTTAGCAGGGTTTTTTTAAAGTCAGGAGAAATCTCTGAAAAATGTTAGAATTCATTCAGATTCTTCTGCATAAGAGAGGCTGCATATGTTGAAGGAAATTTATCTCCATGCAGTATTTCTATAGATGCTTTGCAGTCTGCATCTTAGTGAATCCAGTCTGAAGAAAAGAAAGTGCTAAATTGCCCCACTTTCTCAATACGTTATTTTTTGTTCATCTTCCTTAAAATTCCATATTCTTTCTTCATACAATTTTTAAAGCATCACAGCCTGCTAGGAAAAACCTATATAGTTCTCTTCTGAGAAAAAAAAAAAAGTCTGTTCCTCTCATTGCACTGGTAGCTGTCCTCTGCACCTCTTCTAGCTCTTACTGCATTTTCTGGGAAATGGAAAATAAAAATTATATGCTAGATCTAGTGCCACCAGTACCTTGTACAGCATCATTCACAGGTTTTTGCTTCTACTGGAAACACTTCCAGTACTACATGTTACGATTGCATTTGTTCTATGTATTTGATTTGTTGGTTTATGTTACACATTTTTGGTAACTGAGAAGCATCCTATGGTAAAGTAATTTATGCAGTCCTTCCCTCAGCCATTTCCAGAGTTCTTAGTTCTTGAAGTCTGTAAGTCTTCCACTTCCTATTAATGAGTTTTATCCCATTGCTATTATTCAAATACTGGGGGTCCTCCAGTTCTTTCTAACACTGCTTACCTTTGTCAGCAGATTTCACCAGCCACCTCCTAGTCTTTGTGCCAAAGTCATTAGTGAAAATTTATATAACATTGCTCCCAGCACTGACCTGGTGGGTCTCCCATTGCTAATTTCCCTCTGACCAATATTCTCATTACACCAAAACACTGTTGTAGTTCTTCCTATAGTTACCTCCTTACCCATCTCATGATCTTGCCACTCTGCTTGCTCCAGTGTAGCTAATAATTTTCCATGTTATACCACATCAAATACTTCATGGCATTGCTACATCTGAGATCTTTCTGTTGGAAAAATCCACTATCCAAAAAAGGGAAAGATGCCAGTTCAGTCTGACATGATATATTTTTGGTAAATTTATATTTCATTATAAACACCTCTCTACTTATTACCATGGTATTAAATGAGTCTCTTCAAAACATATTTCCACAGCTGGAATAAAGTAAATGTTGAGTCAATTACCTGTCAAGCCAGGTAATTTTCCTTTTATTTCTAAGTACAGAATGTGTGTTTTCTATTTTCCAATCACAGAAAGCATGATCTATACGTAAGGATAAAGAATGTAAATAAAAATGAATTAATGTTTTTTTTTTTTTAATTTGAAAATGAGTTTGCAAAGATCATTGTCTCACAAGTATAAGTGAAACTTCACCTCAGTGGAAGGCAGCAACTTTAACAGCTACTTAATACACTTTGATGAGAAAGCAAGTAGTACTTAAATGACTCCTAGGCCTTCCCTCATTAATGGTATGATTACATTTGTTTTGCTACTGAAATATTAGAAATTTGGCATGAAGGTTAACAGACTTCCCCTAAACCTGGCTACTCAAAATATGGAGCATGATTTTTTTCCTCATGTTGCTACAGGTTTATTTTTTACATTCCATTACTATTTAGATGTCAAATTGCACTTTATGATTATGTTTATTCTCCATTAGTATTAGATATTTCTTGATCAATTATTTCAAAGTATGATATCTTGTTTCAATTCAGTAATGACAAAATTCCATTTCCCTCTGAGACCCTCACCAAAGCCTACACATTATTTATGTACTACTTGTTAGTACACAACGGAGGTGAGCCTGCCGCAGCTCTATGCTCCCAGGTCCAACCAGCAGCGAGGCTGAGCGTGTGTTCCCAGTAGCGACATGTGCGCACATCATATATATATATATACACTACATACATCCACATACACGTGTCCAGCCAGGCAGATCAACACTGGCAGACACACAGAGCACTCACATGAACGCAGACAGCACCAGTGGCCTCATCCTGCACTCTGCTTTGGCTGAGTGGGACCATGGTTCATCAGCAGCAAATATGTCTGTGTGTGTATTGCTAGGGACCATGCCCTGACCTATGAATGGTCACTCCCTCCAGTCACTGTCACCAGGGACACAGGGACCTCCTCATCTGACTCCATTTGCTGGCACTCGCACCCCCATACACACACAAGCACACTGAGTAGGGTGTCCCTCACCCAGGAAAATACTTAGAACTGGAGTTTAATGAGAAGACAGGATGGAAGTACTGAACAAGGGCAGGGAATGGCCAAGCAAGTGTACTGACCAGGAACTTGCTCACACAGGTTCCTTATGCCTGTAATTTCCCATGCTTATTTCTCCCCAAACCACCTAGATGCCTCCCTACCCTTGCCTTTATTTCCTCTCCCAAACAACCCATAATATGTCTTGCGCAATCCCAAATCTTCCCCTGGGTTCCCTAGTGAGTCCCATACCCCTAGGCTGTGACCCCCTCACTCAGAGAGCCACACCCCTTGACTCACCATGTTGTGTGCCATCCCTAGCCCATGGGGCAATCACTCTTCATGACAGCTCTATTGAGGGTTGCCCCACAATAGAGTTGAATTTTTCCCTGAGCTTGTGCAGCAATATTCATCTTTGCCCTTGCAAACATAGTGTGAGGAATAAAAGCACCGTTTCAAAGACCATGGGAGTTTTAGGAGTAGGCAAAGGTTTTGCCTTACATCTTCACATTCAGAGCATGACTGTAGCCACAAGGGACTGATCCTAGAGCCTGCAAAAGATCAGGCCAAACGGGAAATATCAATCAGAAACCAGTCTGAGGATTTCCTCTGTTCCACACATGAAGAGCCCCGATAACTGGTTTTGATAACCTGTGCCCTTGTTTGCTGTGTCCCCCTTCAGTAGTCTTCCTCTGCCAGCCTACCCCATGTCTGCTCTTTTAGAAGGCATGTTATTTCCATTATGAACATCCGTAAAAGCAGATCTGACTTGATGGCTCAAAGAAAGAATTATTGCCCTCTGAATTGACCATCTCTATAGCTTCAAGTAGTGTCTTAGTAGTAGTTCAATGTCTAGGACAAAGCCATGTGAGCTCAATTTACATATTAACTTGCAGAATTTCCAGCTGACTTTTCTACTTGTTCCTGTGATAAGCTTACATAGAATTATGCAAGCTGGTCCCACACACTTTTGCAGAGACTGAGTCAAATTATTACTTGTGGCAAGACCAGGGTCGAGTAAAAGAATGAACAATGGGTGAACAGATCAGGAGGGAGTGAGAGGGACTCAAAAGACTTTGAATAAGCTCAGGAAATCTGACAAGAAAAGAAAGATATCAGCCATTTTTTTAAACCTACTTTTACATTTCATTTCAATCCATTTTAACTGGGAATTCTATTTCTTGGCAGAACAATTGGACAAAAGTAGGTCTTGTGTAAGTCTCCAGTGGTGTTATAGCGCGTTATTGCACATTTGATTCTGACTTGGATAAAACTCAATGAAGTGATAAATAATCAATGGTTTCTACTTCATCTTAATAATATTGTCATGGAATCATTTTATAATGATGATAGGCTTCAGCAGTGCCTGTCAATAATCAAATGGCAATTTCTCCAGGTAACGCAGCCAGCCCTCAGCGTTTAGTCTGATCCAGAGCAATATACAAAAGGAGGAAGAATACCTTAGAAAATCTCACCTTGTAAAGTTTTACCATCTGCATGAAGCACCTTTAAGGCTTAGTTTCTGAATTCATACAGGAAAACAAGGAAAAGAAATATGAAGATTTCTCCTAACAATTTTCTCACAAGATTTCAAGGGATAAGATTTCCAAGGTGAGAGACAGTTTACTTCTGACATTTACCTTTAGCAAGCACTTGAACTTAGATTGTGCATGAACACCTCTTTCCACCACTGTCACTATCTCCAAATAAAGTAGTCAAAACCACACAGAAACTCCTGGGTAATTCTGAAGTTAGAAGGTACCATTTTCTGGGCAGAAAATGGATTGAGAGCAGCCCTGAGGAGAAAGACTTGGGAGTGCTGGTGGACGAGAGGCTCAACATGAGCCGGCAATGCGCCCTTGCGGCTCAGAAGGCCAACCGCATTCTGGGCTGCATCAAGAGGAGCGTGGCCAGCAGGTCGAGGGAGGTGATTCTGCCCCTCTACTCTGCCCTGGTGAGACCCCACCTGGAGTATTGCGTCCAGTTCTGGAGTTCCCAACATAAGAAGGACATGGACCAGTTCGAGAGGGTCCAGAGGAGGGCCACAAAAATGATCAGAGGGCTGGAGCACCTCTCCTATGAGGACAGACTGAGAGAGTTGGGGCTGTTCAGCCTGGAGAAGAGGAGGCTCTGGGGAGACTTTATAGTGGCCTTCCAGTACCTCAAGGGGGCCTACAGGAAAGATGGGGAGAGGCTATTCAGTAGGGCCTGTTGTGATAGGACAAGGGGTAATGGGTTTAAATTAGAAGGAGGTAGGTTTAGATTAGATATTAGAAAAAAATGTTTTACAATGAGAGTTGTAGAGCACTGGAACAGGTTGCCCAGAGAGGTGGTGGATGCCCCATCCCTGGAAACGTTCAAGGCCAGGCTGGATGCGGCTCTGAGCAACCTGATATAGTCAGGGATGTCCCTGCTTCTTGCAGGGGGGTTGGACTAGATGACCTTTGAAGGTCCCTTCCAACTCTAACCATTCTATGATTCTATGATCTCCATAGTGAGAGAGAAGAGGATAAGAGATGTCTCATGAAGAGGTTTCACAGTTTCACCCTGCCTGTCACCTCTCATGTGAAGGCTATATTCTTACAGGCAGATGGTGAGAAAGAATTCACGTAAGATACTGAGCTCAAAATTCATAATTAATATCCACATTGACCTTCAGTATTTATCTCAGAATGATCACCCGTAACTTCAAATAATCCAGTAATTTTGGTAGATAAGATAGCTCCTGAAAAATTCTTAAACACAATTACGAAAAGTTTTCAAACAAAGTAAAAATCATATAAAGAAATCCATGACATATGAAAACATCAGGACCAGGTAAAGCTTACAGAAAAATTAAATTAAATTAAAAATAAAATGTAAGATTCCTACACAGATTTTTTTTTTCCATTTATAAGAAGGTCTTCAATTAAACGCAACTACTATGCAATTGTTCTGTTCATGTGCTACAGAAAAATAATGAGTTTCCTAAAAATCCACAACTATTTAATATCAGTAAAATAGAAGCTGCATGTGTAGAGCATGACTACAGAATAGAGTGCTGGTAGAGATAAGGAATTGCTAAATTTAGTTCATCATTTTCCCTTGGATGAAAAGCCTAAAATAACAAATATCTGCAGGAAGATTGTCAGATAGTACTGAGAAAAACATGAGCCAAATATGTTTTTTCAGATGACACTTATTATACTTTAATTATTCACTCTTGTATAATATTGTCTTCCTTCCTAGCCTTCTTCGTTTGACTTCTGGATGTTTACTGTAGGTCTGAGACATCTCTTTAGATGACCAAATCTCTTTTTCACCAGTAAAAAAATTAAGATCACTTGGTAAATAAACTAAACATCGGAGATCTATCTATTGCCTTTTAGACATAATGCTGAGTTGTGCCATGTGATTCTGAAAGATCCTATTGAAGGAGAAAGTATAGATACAAAGAATTATTCAAAAAAGAAAAAAAAATACACAAACTACCATGTGAATTTAAGTATTTTTATGTAGTGCAGTAAAGTCCAGATCTAAAGCTTTGACCTTTATAAAGCTCGAACTATTGAATACAAAATATTCAAGAAGATATACTGAAGACGTTCCAAGCCTGAGGGCCAGGGCCAGGGCCAGTTCTTGTGGACCTTCACAGTGCTGCCTTCCTGGTCTGCTTTTACCTTGGCCTGTAATAATTGTATCAGCAGCTCTGCATCCCAGTTTAAAGAGAGAATTACAAGAAACCACTTTCATAACCCAGTAAGCAAAATTATTAGGTGAGATATATTTGACTTATATCTGAACTACCTTTATACTTAAGGTTGCATTTCTAACCCTTTCAGTTGGAACTGTCTTTGGTCAAGAATACTCTTTTTTGAAACTCCATGTTAAAATTTTCTATCATGGCCACAACTGTCCATTCTTGAAGCACTTAAAGGGAAATCGTATTTTCCTGGTAATTAGTCCTTAAGATTTGAATCTGACTATGATTTCAGTGTTAGTGCACTTGTTTCCATCTTTACATATTTTACTAGATTTAATCCTTTGCTTGTAACCTCAGGCAAGTTTCTCAGCATCTGTATGAATGAGGATTTTGATGTAAAATGAGATTAAGTGTGATTTTCCATTTCTCAAGAGGCCTGCAAAAATAGCCACTCAACATGAAAAAAAAAAGCTAAGTGGTATTAATATCACTTAAAATATTTAAAATGAAACACTGACACAAGAGAAAATGAAGATGAAACTTCCTCTGTACTTACCTAATGCTCTTTTGCTGAATATGGAATATCTTATTGGAATTAAAGTAAATAGCATCAGAAAGTTGAGAAAGAGACTGCACCGTGAATTAGGATTATAAGTTCTCTAGTGATATTTTTAGCTTTTCCCCTATGGCCACAAAAAACTTATGATTCCTAGTGAAACCATACCTCAAATTTATTTGCTGCTGTCACAGAAATAAAATTATTCTAAATGCTTCAGTTCCAGTTTAGATGAGGTTAAAAAGAACAGAATTATGTAAAGAAGTCTTTGTTTTGGGGAACAAAAAATAGAAGGCATATCATGTCAATAAAAATCTCCTGGTACTCTATTTGGCTATACAAATGACAGTCCTGCCCATTTAATTGCTTCCAACTCACTGTTGTCAATTACTTTTTGTATATCAATCTTGAAAAACATGGTACAGCTTAACATTTTGTTTCTTAAGTGCTATCTGTACTTTGAGTTTTAATTGTTGCTGCACTAGCTAGCATTTCTTCATGTATTTGACTTAAGGCATTAATATTTCAAATCATGAAATGACAGGAGTCTCTTTCTGTCTTTTGTAATTGGTATGGTGTTATTTCCAAGCAGCATCTTTTATATGAAGCACTGTTTCATACAAACTGACAACTTGATCACTGTGATGCTGCAATATTAACTTATATTTTGGCAGGATGACATTTCTTGTAACATCCATTCATTGTATTTATTTTGATTTTATTCCTAATCCAAGAAAACTGCAGAGCTGTTCTCTTACCGGAGGAAGAAATAAGGCATTTTATTGGAAGTGTTCTTCCTAAAGATACTGTTTAAGAAGGAATACACAAAAATTGCTCATCACCGCAAAGCATAAGCATTTGGTTTAGGAAGATAATTTATAAAATGGCTAGAATTTGCCTTTTAAAAAAAACAATTATTACAATAATTAGTCTAATAGCATTATTCAAATGCAAGCATTACAAAATTTACTACTAACTGTAATTATAGGCAACATTGGTTCCTTTAGCTAAAGTTCACTAGAGGTAAGGTGATCATGTGTCTCAAAATAGATGCTCTTTTCTTTGCTGCACTTGAATAGATTTCTTAGCTGGTACTTGTACCAGACCTTCCTATGCTGTTAATTCTGACAATCATATTTGGAGGTCTGATTGTTCTTGATTGTCAATACATTAAAAACTCCACAGGGTAATTGTGACTATCACAGACTACCTTGCCAAAATCAATGCAGATCATATCCTTCAGTCCTTCTGTTGAGTACCTTCTGAGTATTAATAGAGGACTGTAAAGTAAGGGGGGAAAACATAGATTTTAGCTTTCCAGATAAATTGCCTTTGCTTTAAATAGTTTATTGTAGAAGTTTCACTTGGACCTTACGCATAGCTACGTAGGATATTGATTTTATGTTGTCTTGAGGGTCTTAGTAGCAATCACAAAATTAGTTTGACCAAAATAAGTGTGCCTCCATAGTAATTTTGTAGCCTAACAGGCTACAATCCCAACAGTGCGCAACTTCCGTTAGTGCCACCCAAACCAGGACAATCTTAGAAATCAGGCTACTCAATAGGATGGGACTATGTAAGAAAAAAACAGTTTCTGCCCTTTTATCTTACAATATGGGTAATAATATTCACAACTAAACGTGAAGCTCTCTCTAACTACCTGAGCTGACTGAAAAAAATGGAGCTATACTTCCCAGGTCTTAACACCAAACTCTTACCAACTGTGGCTCAGTAAATGAGAAAAATCTCCACTTTCCTCTGATGCTTTGACCATTTGTGGGTAGAGAACGCGTCTGAATTACAAAGACAAACTCTGAGACTCTCTCAGTATTCACTATTAGCTATTTTGTAAATCTTGTACTATTCCACCATCATTATTTTCCCTTGTTTTTAAACAAGTCGGGGAATAATTTACTGAGACAATATTTAACTTCAAAAAATCTGTCTGAAACACAGCCAGTGCTTAGCTTCCTGAAACAGTGTGTGGCTTGTCTGTATCCGCTGCGACAGAAAGCGAGGTCCCCCTTGTGTTGCGGCTTGCTTCCAGCCACCCATGACTGCAAATTCCCTAAAAAGAGGCACAAGCACTCTAGTCCTACCGAGTGTTACGCTCTCTAATAGCATGTGCTGACAAAAAGAGGCTCCACTTAAACACTGCGGTGGATTACACCACCCATCTCTTCATGAACAACTGTTGGAAAATATGCCTCAGACCCTAATAATTGTTCATTAAGCTGTCAGCTACTCCTCCTGTGTAACTATCAATTTTGTCTCTCTGCAGAAGAATTGAGAAGGGAAAAAAAAGGAGGAAATGTTATAGGTAACAACAGGAAAAACTGAAGCTGTATTTTTGCTGAGCAAATAATTCACAATGAATTATTTACCTAAGCTGCTTAAATTCAAATTCTGTTTGTGCAGTATCTGTAAGTAAATATTTTTTTTCCTCAATCAACTACATTTGTTTCTCAAAATTAACCAAACACATTTTTAGCTACATTTTGTTTAACTACGGATCAAACACAGAAAATCTTCTGCAATTATTCTCTGTTTAATAACCTCTGTTTGGTCAATGTTTGCTAGTCATCTCTTATTAAATAAATCACATGTCACTGTCTGTTTCCCTATTGCACACAACCATATTTAGTGCAAATATTTGCATGTAGAAATTTTAAATTTGTTTTTTAATTACAATTGTGTCAGCGTTTTCTCATTAGCAAGAGAGCTAATGGAAAATCAATGCATAAGAGGCTCAAGCATGGCTGGAGCAAATCCCATTTAAAAGGTGAAGGAAAACTTGTGGAGCATAGTGAGCAGTCTACTTCCACCTTCTATATTAGTCTGGCTGAATTTTTTAAAAATATGACATGACAGCAAAACAGTCAGTAAACACCTATAACTTGATGCACAATATATTTTAGATGCACAGCAGCAAACGCTAGTCCATATGTTCATGAACATTAATGAAGAATGTGAATATAATGAACTTCATCCATTCATAGAGGGATATGAAGGAAATTAGGAAATCCAAGCACGATGGGAAAAACTCATGGGAGAGTGTCCTTTGAATAGATCCTCCTAGAAGCTATGCTGAGGGACATGGAGGACAGGGAGGTGATTTGAGACAGCCACCATGGCTTCACTAAGGGCAAGTCCTGCCTGACCAACTTAGTGGCCTTCTGTGATGAAATGACATCAGTGGACAAGGGAAGGGCTATGGATGTTGTCTATCTGGACTTCTGCAAGAACTTTCACAGAATCACAGAATTATCATGATTGGAAAAGACCTAAAAGATCATCCAGTCCAACCATCACCAATACTTCTCAGCTAAATCATATCCCTCAACACAACATCCAAACGTTTCTTGAACACCCCCATGGTCGGTGACTCCACCACCTCCCTGGGCAGTGCATTCCAGTGCCTGACTACCCTTTCCGAGAAGTAATATTTCCTAATGTCCAGCCTGAATCTCCCCTGGCGCAGCTTGAAACCGTTGCCTCTAGTTCTATCACTGTCTACACGAGAGAAAAGGCCGACCCCTAGCTCACCACAACCTCCCTTCAGGAAGTTATAGAGAGCTATAAGGTCTCCCCTGAGCCTTCTCTTCTCCAGACTGAACAATACCAGCTCCCTCAGCCGCTCTTCATAAGGCCTGTGCTCCAGACCCCTCACCAGCTTCGTAGCCCTCCTCTGAACACGTTCCAGGGCCTCAATGTCTTTCTTGCAGTGAGGGGCCCAAAACTGAACACAGTACTCGAGGTGCGGCCTCAAACTTTGACGCAGTCTCCCACAACATCATTCTCTCTAAATTGGAAAGATATGGATTCAATGGGTGAACTGTTCGGTGGATGAGAAAATGGTTGGATGATCACGTAGTAGTGGTCAATGGCTCAATGTCCAGAAAGAGGCTGGTGACAAGTGGTGTCTGTCAGGGGTCTGTACTGGGACCAGTACAGTTTAATATCTTCATCAATGACATAGATAGTGGAATCGAGTGCACCCTCCGCAAATTTACAGATGACACCAAGCTGAGTGCAGTAGACACACCTGAGGGACAGGATGCCATCCAGAGGGACCTGGATAAGCTCAAGAAGCAGGCCCATGTCAACCTCTTGAGGTTCAACAAGGCCAAGTGCAAGGTCCTGCACCTGGGTTAGAGCAACCCTTGATATCAACATAGGCTGGGGGATGAAGGGATTGAGTGCAGCCTTGCACAGAAAGACCTGGGAGTACTGGTGGATGAAAAGCTGGACATCAGCCAACAATGTGCACTCACACCCCAGAAAGGCAACTGTGTCCTGGGTTGTATCAAAAGAAGTGTGGCCAGCAGGTTGAGGGAGGTGATTCTCCTTCTCTCCTCCACTCTGGTGAGACCCCACCTGGAGTACTGTGTCCAGTTCTAGAGCCCTCAGCACAGGAAAGACATGGATCTATTGCAGAGTGTCCAGAGGAGGACCACAAAGATGATCAGAGGGCTGGAGCACCTCTCCTGTGAGGGCAGACTGAGAGAGTTGAGGCTGTTCAGCCTGGAGAAGAGGAGGCTCTGGGGAGACCTTAGAGCAGCCTTCCAGTACCTAAAGGGGGCCTATATTAAAGACAGGGAGAAACTCTTCAGCAGGGCCTGTAGCGATAGGATGAGGGCTAATGGTTTTAAACTGAAAGAGGGTAGATTTAGACTAGACGTAAGGAAGAAATTTTTTACAATTAGGGTGGTCAAGCACTGGAACAGGTTGCCCAGAGAGCTGGTGGATACCCCATCCCTGGAGACATTTAAGGTCAAGTTGCACAGGGCTCTGAGCAACCTGATCTGGTTGGAGATGTCCCTGCTCCTTGCAAGGGGGTTGAACTAGATGACCTTTAAAGATCCCTTCCAACCCTAACCGTTCTATGATTCTATGATTCCTTATCTAGAGAATGCAGTACAACCAGAGTCCATTTACACTATGAGAACTCAGGCTTAACTTCTTCTGTTTTGGAGTGGAATGTGTGGTATGTAGTTCAAACCTGTGAAATCAGTAGGCTAAGAGAACCGGACTACGGGCTGGAAGCCGTGAGTGGATACATAAGAGAGAGGTACTTCCACCAGTGGCAAGCAGAAAAGAGGAAGATATTAAGAGAAATAAAAAGACATGCGAAATAAGGCACAAGATGGCAATGAGGGAAAGGTTTGTAAGGCACACAGATGGCAGAATGCCACAAGGCCTTGTAAAGGTAAGCACTGGCAGGCAGATGAGCTGGTGAGGTAGCACACGCAGGAACACAGCCAGATGGGCTTGAACAAAGAGAGAGCCAAAACCAGGAGAATGGTGATCCCACATTCCTTTCTAATTCTGGTTACTGTGGAAGAGGAATATAGCTGATTTGCACATAACAGGTACACTCAAAATTATTGCCATCCTGTTAGTGGACTTGTCTACTGCATAGTGTACATTATTTATTAGGAATGATTTGCCTCTCTTTAGTAATTATCAAAACCCCAAAGTTTCTTACCAGAGGCTATAAATTTGTCACATTTATGTTTATTCATTCTTTACAGGGAGTATATAGTATCTTACATAACATTTTAATGTTTATTGGCAATGGTTATTACAAAATTTTTGACATTTCCGAAGTGTCTAAAAAGAACAAGTTAAATCAAAGATTTTACCTGTACCATCCTTAAAATAAATTAAAAAAAAAAAAAAACAAAAAAAAAAAAAAAAAAAAACACAAACAAACAAAAAAAAAAAAAAAAAAAAAAAATAAAAAGAAAATAT
>WHYT01017427.1:819827-920116 GCA_009806455.1 Tetrax tetrax
TGTGTCTGCCTTTTTTTTTTTTTTTTTTTGCCCTTCTTTGTTTCTCTCACACATGGTTTATGCAATGATTACTCAGCATTACAACTCAACCTGTCCAATGGTTTGTGGGAATATGTATACTGTGTAAGTGCTGTGAAGCTTAGGTTTACAGAGCTTGGTGAGTCAGCTGGCCCTCAGCTGGAGTCGCTGTTGGTTTAACATTATTTAGATGTATGCTTAGCAGCTTCTCCTAATGTTTCTCATAATGTATGTTTTAGCAGTTTCTCATCTGTTTCTCATAATGTGAACTAATGTGTCTGACTAAACTAACAAGGGAGTGTGGAGGATGCTGAACACAATCTGCCAGCCCCCACTCTCCGCCCACACATCACCATCCTTCCATTCAGCTTCTGTTTAAGTGGATAAAAAAAGGAATTATGAGAATATTTAAAAAACAACTAAAGAAATAATCAAATAAATTAAAACTTCAGAACAAATAAGCATGGTCCTTCCGTATGTCTGATACTTGGTTATACTTTTAGTTAGACTCACCATCTTATGAAATCGCTACATTTAGTGACATCCATCCACTGCATCTTCCATTTACCATTTGTCTTCTCTGTCTCGTATGCTGAAATCAAATGTCTGTGCTCTGTAGGGAGCACAGCTGGCACCAGGAGACTCTGCATGGCCATAGAGATTTCCTCAAATAGCTTTAATCACACAAGTGATCTGCAGATTGCAAATCTTTTGGTTCATGTTGTTTCTCCCCTGTCTGCCTGTCAAACACCATGCACATCTACTTTCTCACATTAGTACGCCACTACATGGGAAAAAAAAAAAAAGGCTAAACACTGGATTATGATACCTTCCTTTTGATCCCATATTTTCTACTTAGATGTTTATGAGTGGTGGAGACTTGGAAACAGCACTTCATTTTTTTCTTAAAGGGTTGTCTGAGAAAAATTTTTACCATGCTGTCCTAAAGCATTCTGGTTGCAGATGCTGGTGTTCCTTGTTCTTTCAACTTGTCAGGTGGTCAAATGGTATGTGATGAGGGGTCGTTCAGTCGTGCAATTTTACTCAGAGATCTCCTCCACTGGCTGACCAACAGCAGGAGACTGCCAAACCAACAGATGGGCTGAGTAAGATTGCCTAAGTCCAAATGTGGCTGAACACGGTGAGTTTGAAACAACGTCATGCTTTGTAGAGTTCACATTCTGCTTAAGACTGAAAAAACAATCAGAAAGTCAAAATGAAAAATTACACAGAAATAAGGGAGAATGTGATACAATAAAATTTGGATGCTATAGGGAGGAAAAAAAGCAAAGAAAGGAAAGAAGAAAACTTCTACCAGGAATAAAAATAATGATACCTGCATTCAGATCAGCTAAGGATTTTGGTGGGTGACCGGTACCTAACACAGAGCAGAAACATCCCTTTAGCTAAAAAATAAATAAATAAATAAATAAAAATTTTCAGTGTTTTCCTTTTAAAAATTGAATCACTTCTGGGTTACAATTAAAAGGGGGAAAAAATTAGTAAACCCACACTACACAATAACCTGCTTCAAGCAGCAGCAGGAGCTGCTGACAAAACCAGCTCTTTACATAGAGCTCTTCCAGCAGTGATACTATGTGTTTGCTGACTTTGGAGGACTTTGAATCAAGAGCTTCTAAAATTTCCAAACAGACCAAGTGCCTTTCCTATGCAAACTCTATCAAATGTTCAGCTGTACATATGCCTAATCTTATTTGCCATGTGACAGCTAACAGCTTATTTGTGTGGATTAAGACTCATTTATGTCATGACATAGTGTAGGAGAGGTCTGTTCAGAAGTTGCTGTTGTAGCCACAGGACCATCAACTTCAACTAACGGAGTACTTGCTCAGCATCTCACAGTCTGGGCCAGCGATAACATGCGTGCATTTCCAGTGACACAAAGTCTGTATCCAGGCTAGTTTAGAGTTGTGCTCAAAGTTTGTGCTTTAAAGTTGTACTCAGCTGTGCTCAAAAGCTGTAGTAATTTCTCTGGTCAAGGCAAAGCCTCAGAGGACCTGGAAGCCAGGGGTATGACTAGGCAGAGGGATGATTAGGGATGGAGTTTCCTGACTCTCAAACTGCTGCTCTAAACATCAAAACAGTCTTCCCTGAGTGGGTGAGGGTTTTAGGACTTTCTATAGTCACATTTACAGTTCACAATTGGGTAAATAAAAGACTATGAAGTTTTCTCACATTTATTAGTAAACATAAAATTTCTATCAAATTTGTTTAATGAGTATTTCTTGGCCTCTACATTGCTTTTCATCAGCTGTGAGCTTTATTACTCTGGATCTGCTGATTAATTTTGATCAGATTCGCAGGACATATGGTTAATTTCCTCATGGGTTCCTAGTAGCTGTTTGGACAGTTAAAATTAGTCACTCTTGCAGCCTTCTGAAATTTTCCCTTTGTTCTAAATAGAATAAAAATAGTAGAAATTCAGCTCAAGAGGCTATGTTTGCCATAATTTCAACTGGAAACAGAAGTACCTTAAATTTCATCAGAAAGCATGCTCTTGTATTTTTTCCAGCCTGTTTTGCAGACATGAGGATTGGAAAAGCTTTGCATAAGCTTATCTGAATCAAACCAGAACTCTGAACCTTTTGAAGAATACCCATCACTAATTCAGACCAGATTTGTTTTTCAGTGGTCGGAACTTCAAGCAATGCCAACAGCTGTTTGACCAGGCAAAGGTAGTCATATAAACTAGTATTGACTTTTTTATTTTTTTTCACATATCAGAGGAGGTGCCAGGGATATGTTTATAAGCATTTGTATTAAAGACACATCTTCCTTGTAGTAGTGTGATTATAGTGCAGTAGAGTCTTACAGTGTCACCTCCACTCCTCTGGCCTTTTGCACATCTTGTATAGAAATCTCCACAGAGGTTTTACGGATAGTTTGGTAAAGAAGAACCCTTATTCTAGTATCTAGCTAAAATTGTGTCAAAATGCTGGAACTGCAGTGTAATATGTTATTTGCCAAGTTTAAGACCCAATCGGAACCAATGTTCCCTCCCTAAAGAAAAGTATTAACATTCAAGATGGTACACAAGCTAAGGAACCAGCCAACTGGAATGTCAGTCATAGTCATCATTGCCATCATAATTACCAAATGGAAATACATTTGAGTTTCCTGAAGTCTGAAAGATGATACATAAAACTAAATTCTGTTCTATTTCTATATCATTAGTATTATCATTAAGAAGAGTTTTTGAAATGACTTGCTGGGGAAATGGCATGCATTTACTGTAAGGTTAAAAATTATTTTCTAGCAGATAAAATATGATGCAGGGTTAGAATCTGGCAATACAAATACAAAGATGAGTCTCATTCATTGAAGTAATAAAGTCCTAAGTATCGTTGAAGACTAACAGACTTAATAGCATCATGAATACATGCTATAAAAAACTACATTGAAATAACAGAAATGGTAGAAAAAACAGTTTTTCTCTTCCTGCATTGCTTCATTCCTACCATTAGCAGCAAAGTTTCTTTAATTTCTGGCGCACAAGAAATACAAAGCCAGGAAAAATTTTACACTGAGGGTTGTAGAACACTGGAACAGGTTGCCCAGAGAGGTGGTGGATACTCCATCCCTGAAAACATTCAAGGCCAGATGGGATGGGGCTCTGAGCAACCTGATCTGATTGGAGATGTCCCTGCTCCTTGCAGGGGGGTTGGACTACATGGCCTTTAAAGGTCCCTTCCAACCCTAACCATTTTATGATTCTATGATTCTATGATCTATGGTGTATGTAGGCAAAGATGAGTAGTACATCTTTGAATCAGCATGCTATAGCCTTCATACAAGAGTTTGTACTCTATTCCTGCAGACGTGTCCTTACCTCAGTGCTTGTGGGGCCATGTTGGAGCTTACAAAGATTATTGGGTTTGTGAGCCAGGAAAAATACAGGGAAGAGAATCAATATGATCATTCTTTGGAATGTGTACTCTGAAAAAAATGTCTCCTGGGATTACATAGAGCAAACAACCAAATTATTTTTAAGAAAGATAAGAAGAGGCACTAGGGTTTGTGTTGGTTTTTTTTCAGTCTTAAAGATTTTGCTTTTTTGTTGCAAAAGCACTGAAAATTTTCCCTTGGGAAGGGTAAGAATGACTTCCTCACTTTGTATAACATAGATCTTGTAAGTAGTCAGTCATCTGATGTTACTCTGTAGTGGGCCCACAAAGTATTATAATATTGTGGCAGTCTAGAAACAAACTTCGACCTTGTTAAAGGAAACAATTTGACTTTTCAAAAACAGAATTTCTATTTTCAGAACGACTTTCTACTGAGATGTTCTAAATTTCCACAGTCCATCACAATTCAAATTAAAACCGAGTTCTGAAATTATGATCTTCTGGTGGAAGGAATTTTTTTTTTTTCTGTGAAAGGGAAAATCCTTAATAACCACAAGCCACCAGACAGCTACTGTTGTTCTACTTAGGTTATCTCAGTTCAACAGCTCAAAAACCATCTGCAGTCCCACTTCTTTCTTACACCCAAGAGTGACCTGTGAAAGAGCCTCATAATGATGAATTTCCTGACTTGACGCTTATTCTGCCTCTGTCACTGACCCCCATGTGGTACCCCACCAGTCCACCTTGCACTTAAAAGGGCTGTAGTCCTACAGCAAGAAGTCTGTCAAGGACTGCAGTAAGTGGCAATTTGGTACATATTTTGTATTAGCTACCCTTGTAGTCAAATAGACCTTGTGTGTGCAATTATGTTTGCAATCTTGCATAATACAGTTTTCCTTGTAATTGTCAGGTTATTAGCATAGTGTTTTAATTTTGCTTTCTCCCTATTATTTGCATGTTTCTTAATTGCAAGTCATTAGCATATGTAAATACTCCATTTCCATGGCATTTTGCAGCATGAGCTCATTGTGTTGAATTAATTTGTTAACTAAATAACCCTAAATACTGACAGAACACCAGCGTGTAGATACAGTGTACGTATATATATCTAAATATACATGAAAATTGTATACAATATCCTTTGTGTATTGTTTAAAATGAGTTAAATGAAGCCTGTCTACCTTCAATAGTTTTTAAATGTATTTACTTTACTACATAATTGATTATAGGAATCCTGTTCACACATGCAAGGAATAATACCTAAATCGCTTACTTTTTGACAGAATGAAATTACTTTCATATTGTAATATAAATTATTGTTTGGTAGCTGAAGAAGATACTTAACACGTCAACATTTGCCAAAGGTTAACGGTTACCACAGCTGCCTCCTATTCAGAAATGAATGAATAGCTACAGTAAAAATATTAATATTTAATGGAAGTTGGACTTTCTAAAGGAAACTTACAACAGAAGGGTTTAGCCAGTGCCTCTCAGAGCTGATAGATTAATTTTATGTCCTTTTAAAAGAATATGTGATTCACTTTTAGACAATCCAAAGTAGAGCATAACTAGCTATAATAGGCAGATCTTTTAGTTATCACTACATGTAAGAGACTCTGCTTACAGGGCACCTTATATGGATAGGCTGTTGTTTAGTGGTCCAGAGAAGTTACCACTCAGAGTGATCTACTGGTGTGTGGACTTGGCACATCACACCAGAATGTAGCACTGAATTGAGCTGAAGAATGGGAGCGAAAATATTAACTTAAATACTTGGGAAATACATTGGATCATCTTTGCATAAGGATGTGCTTTAAGACCTGTAGTTGGAGAATGTTCTGTAAATGCAAAGGATTAAGACAGTTACCAGTAAATTGTGGCTCCCAGACACCTGCATATACAAATGATCCATTTGATCAAGGGGGATGTGATAGCATTCTTACTTAAGTAAAACAGATTTCCATGAGATTCAAGAAAAAGAAAAGAAAATTTACCCTATTACTACTTGTCAATCTGCCTTTGTGAAAAATATTGCTTTCTGAGGGGACTTTCCTCCATCCTACCCTCAGAGATTACTTAGGTGTTAACAATATCAATGATCTAGAGGTAGTCCCTCTATAATTTGTATACTCTGATGAAAGTTAACTGCCCTTGGTTGAGGTTTTCATACATCTGAATTTATTTAGCTAGAATAGAAACTGATCACACCATTTTTTAATTGTAAAACAGAGGTGATATGGTTGCATTTACAGCTTATCCAGCTCTCCATATACGTTTTGAGGAGAGCAAGACAAGCTATTGGGTCCTGCCACACCTATCTATAATGTGCTGGGGAACATTACCCACTGGTTTAATACATGAATTTTTTTCATTATATGCTTGCTGTGGGAAGTATTCTTATGCCGTAACTGTTTAAAGAGCAACGGTATTCAAAAGGTCTAGCTCATAAAACTTCTGCACATATTTTGCATTAACCTTTAAAGATTCCCCTCTACCCACCTCCGTTATTCATCCTTGCTGTATTTGCCATGCAGCCCAGCTGTTTTTTGGATCTAGTCAGACAAAAGAATTGCAGAATCCTCCTAATAGATTCTAAGAAAAAAATAAAGCAATCCAAAGGGAAAGAAAAAAATCTTTATGGATTATTTCCTAAAAAAACTATCCAGCATCAGGATGGTGCTGGTATGTGCCAGAAAATTCACAGTAATTTTTTTTTGTAATAAATAGCATAGGAAATTTGCCATACCATGATAGTTCAAGGTACTAGAACCATCTACTCTCTATTTGCCAACTTTCTAGATATAAGGCACACGGAAAAATGCTTCCTTATTTCTTTATTTTTAGGTAGGTAAATAGCACATTGTTCTATTTATTCTTGAGAAAGGGAACAAATAATTCCCCAGGTTTTTTTTAAATTTCTTTCTTTTGCTGCTTCACCAGGTTACTTTTTAGCTTTCATACTTTTTAACTTATGCATTTCCCTCTTGTACATTCAACTGTCTTAATTTAGAGACTGGGTTTTCAAAATTTCTTCAAAGTTTTTTCTTCTTGCCTTCTCTCCTCCACAATGCCCCTTTCTAACCTAACCAGAAACAAGATTTGACTCCCAGTTCTATACTTCTCTGCTGATGAATTACCACTTTATTTCTTTGTGCCAAATCTTGTCTCAAATCATTCACTTGAGTCTCTTCGGCTATCTCGCCAGATTTTCAACCTGAATATCCCAACACTGTCTCAAACAGACCATATTAAAATGAAATTCCTTGCCTTGCTTCACCAAAACCTACCCTACCCTTTCCCATTTCTCCTATGTCAAATATGTTTATGATCTTGCTGCTTATCCTGCTTCATAAATAGTTTTATGCCTCACTTATTCTTCTACCCAGTATCTCAAAAATCTCTCCTTCTTGCTCTTTGCGTAGATGTAGAGTTGGGATCTTTGTCCAGAATTTGCATTAATCAAGATAAGAAACCACTGATCTCTTCTTCTCTGGTTTGTACTCTGCATTCTGCATAAGAAAGGTTTTTATTACCTTTCTTAAGGTAAGGAAAGGCTCCTTAAGGTATCCTTACCAAAGGACACCTTCTCCTACTTCCCTCTGCTGGACGTCTGGGCCCTGAAATGACCCCTCTATCTCATCGACCTTTCTCCTTTTCATTTGCCCAGTGAAAGCCACTCCATCACTCCTTCACATTATCCTGCTGCCTTTTCATTTTCGCTGTGTCCTGATAACATCCGTTCCTGCACAGGTTGAGTAGCCTCACTTCTTTCTCTTCCCACCTCTTTTAAAAGTGCTCCAAAGTAGGGATACAGCATTCTTATCTCAACTTTCAGAATGGGCCTGATTTGCACTTTTTTATTTATATTGAAAGTTTTTTTGAAACAGATTACATACTATATGTCTTTAAAAGCATTTAAAACATTATTATTGCTTGACAAGCAATTAATTATAATTTATCTTTCATTTTGAAAGTGTATAAATAGCATAATACAGTTTAAGCTGGTGGGTATAGTACTGCATATATAGTAGTAATATTTTAAAATTAGAACACAAATAAGACTCCTCATTATCATCTAGATAAGCCACAAAAGAGTAATCACACTACGACCTTTTTTTTTCCTTTTCAAGGAAAGAAAAAGTTTAATTTTAGTTGTTATCAACATCAGCTTTCGCTTCAACAATGAATTTCAAAATCCATAGAACTACCTTCATTTCTAAGGGGAGTTTTCTTTTTATTACTGGATATAGTTGCATTTTTAACATTATTTTTCTTGCATCTGCTAGCCATCTTTCCCTTGATCATTGCAAAAGTGTGACCTTGATCAAAATGTGGAGATTGAGCAATTGTTCCAGGAACGTGAAGTTTGAACAGTTAATATTATATTCATCTCTGTAAAAAATCCCAAATCTTTCATACAAATGAGGTTGCATAAGCCAAGAAATACATATCCCACTACTTTTACTTTTATGATTTTGGAAACCATTAAATAGAGAAAAAAAAAAAGGAAAAAAAGAACATTTGAAATGCAGCCAAGTAGTCAAGAAAAGAGGACTCTGTGTCTTTAAGCTGGGGAGAAAAATAAAACCCAATCATTCCAAATGTATTGCTTTAGTCATCT
This sequence comes from Tetrax tetrax, assembly GCA_009806455.1. NCBI lineage: Eukaryota > Metazoa > Chordata > Aves > Otidiformes > Otididae > Tetrax > Tetrax tetrax. Next base: position 828,333 of record WHYT01017427.1, read on the forward strand.
GGTTTCATTCTGTTAATGACCTTTAACATCTGCAAAAATATTGTGAGAAGCTAATTTTGTTTGTACTGAGGTGGTGCAGAACAGTTTCTGGCTGTCAGTCTAGGATGTGCTATAAAATAAAATTGTCTTTCTGGGAGTGTGACAAAAACCTACTGTATAGATTCAGTTTATTTACAACAGCATGAAATGAAAAGAAAACAGAATTTTACAACACGTCAACATTCAAAAAAATGAATAGTACTTACACATTTATATATATTTTAGTAATAAGTTTTCAAGATAGCCACTGAGATTAAGGGATCTATTTTGTATTTTGTGGTATTCCACAAAAATTTTAACCGGTGCAAAATATTTCACTGCAAATGTTCTTCTCCAGAATTGTAATAAACCATTACCCTGATTTTAAACAGAGCCCTCCTTAAAAAAACAGAGAGTTAGCTCAGGCACAATAGGCCTTTAATTAAACAGAAAGTCTTGCAGAGAAAAAATGTCTGTCTCTTGTCTTTGTATCACAATCATAAAAAAAGGGCAGCCTGGCAGAAGGGCAGTGGTGCTGTTCCAGCAGATGGAGAGCATTTACCTCTTCTACCTCCCTCCAGTTTAGATAAGACTTAGAGGGGAGGCAGAAGAGGGGTTAAGAAAAGTAAAAAATATCTTTGTATCACATTCTACCCAAAGACGTAAAGTTGCAACAGGTACTACCGGAGGTAAAGAGCGATAGCTTTCTAACGGCTAAATTTTCCTGACAAAGAAATTAATATTGGAAATTTTGTCAGAACGTGCCGTATATAGATGCCTGGAACAAGAGAAATGCTAGCTTGTCCATTTTTTAGGTGATCTGCTCATTATCATAGAACTCTTGAGAATGCTATTTTTGAACTATTCCTGCAAATAACTGAACCAAAAACTTTCATATCTGTATTATCTCTTTATGACTATATACTGCAGCTTCATGTGGCCCGTATATGATATTATTCTTTTGGAGAGAAATAAGTATGATGTCTTGTTTACTTTGTAAAGCATAAAGGGCAGCTTCTATGCAACACCAGTTGAGGCATCTTATTTTAGATCTTCCTAGATCAAAATGTCACTACTCTTTAGAGTAGCAAAATACTTTGACACATTAGCATTTTGAATAAAAATGGAAGATAAGCCCCTTGTCTACTAATTAGAGAAGCAGATGCTTTCAATATTCTTGTGTTAGCCTGGCATCATTTTTCTAGGATATTGAAAATAGCGGCTCCTCTAATTAGTACACAGAGCTGATTATGTAAATTGCATGCATCCCATCTTGTTCAAAACAAGTTGCATGGACACATATAATCAACAATTTCAGGGAAAATCACGTTGATCCAAAAGGATGGATGGCTAGCATGTAGAATCTTACACATACTTTTGCTATTCAAAGCAACAAAAGCACAAAACGCTATGTTACATAAAAACATTTACAAAAATCATCCGAAGTTAAAGATGGAAACATGTTGTTAAACAAAGAGAACAGAAATGCTCCTGATGCAGTTCAAGGACTGTACTGAAATTATGTATGGTAAACAAAGGAGCCTAAGACTGGAAATTTATGGACCAAAATTGTTGTATCAGAAATTAAGCATAATTAGAGGCAAAATAAAAAGAGAGTAGCATATTCTAATCATTGCCTTTTAGAGGAGTCCTTGATTTGTCAATAATGCCTAGGGAACGGGTTAAGTAAGCAGTGAAGTCTAGCATCCTTCTCACAGATGCTAAACTCCACTATGACATCTTCAGGCCTCTGTCATATGTTTTACACAGTAAATCTGTCCATACTGAGCTACAATTCAGATAGCATCAGCACCTCTCTTGGTATCTTCAGTCCTGAAGAACCTCTACTACTCGGAACTGGGTTCTCAGTTTTTTTCTTTTAGTTATTGTTCAGCATAAGTCTAACTTAGCCAGCTATTACATATTGGCAGCATGCATAAATTTATGAATAAAAACCCATGAGCAATGAGGTCTTTAAATAGTCTCATCTTGGTATGGATTTTGCAAGATATAAGAGCAATTAGCAAGAACCTATGCAATTACAATTATTTTTTTTCAGGAGATAAGACTGAAAAGTTAAGCTGTGAACCAGAAGCATATACTTTCTTTACCTTGTTGGTTATTCTTTTCTACCCATTTTGCATTTGTTTTTCTCACTTTGCCTTCAGGACTTTAACTTCAATAAAGTAGAGAAACCCTGACTGATTTTTTTTTTGTCCATAAACCATCCGAAATCCTGTCAATCAAAGAATTTTCCTTCAAAAATTATCTGCTGTTGAAGGGAATGGGAATAAGGAATGTTGTTAAAATAAAAGACTAAATTACTATGCTATATTACAAATGTTTTGTCTCTTGTTTCTTCTTTTGTATAATATTTCACTTTGCCTAAAATACTTGTAACGGTAATTGTATGTCATGGGACTAAACAGGTCAAGTCCTTTGTAATTAAAATTTTAACTTTGTTTAATTCTTTAGTGTTGGTCCTGTTAACATCTTTGAAGCCTAATTATTCCATCAAAATCAGTACAACAAAACATTGTAAGTACAATACAAAAATCTCATCTGTTTCCTGTATTTTTCAAAGCTTGGTCTTTGCTCTTTTCATCTTGCTTTAGCACAGTAGATGTTTTTCTGTTTGTGAAACTTTTATGGCTGCCAAAATTAATTTTTTTTATGAAATTATTTTCCAGTTAAAAAATATGCTTTTTATTTTATAGCATTCTAATCCAGTATTGTTTCTTGAATTGTATTATGTTATCTGAGCAATTAGGAAGAAAATGTTCTACAGTTTCTGCCAGTCTGCCAAATATGTACTTGCTTTGCACATTTTCTCAGTGGTTATCTCCAGCAGTTTCCTTTTTGAAGATTCCTTCACAGACTTCTTGACAGAGCTCCCAGGACTTCAAAAAACATGTTAATGAGTCAGTGTGTAGGCTGAGGAAGACAGTACAACTATCTGTTCTTCATATAACCTTGCTGGTGGTTTTGGCAACTCAGATCCATCCAGTTTCAGACAATCATACTGAAACACTCTGTGATGGGAGAGAACTGGCTATGAAAGATAACTCAGAGACCAAGGTTGGTGGGGTTGTCTTTTTAGTCATTTCCTTTGGAAGCAACATACCTACAGTAGCCTATTTAATGCACAGATGCTGGTTGCATGCCTGTCAAAAAGCAAAGCTGGTGATTGCATTGAACTTTCTCACTTTTCTAAGTGCTAAATGAAGATCATTCTTTACATAAATTATGCATCATCTGCTTCAGTAATACTAGATATTAGAACAAAGATAAACATGTAAAAAAGATAAGGGAAGAAATTCTAAACAAAAACAAAAAAAACCCCTGATGGGATCGAATATCACATCATCTGAATGCTCAAGGAAGAAAATCTTTTGAAAATACTCTGTTCTCAAAAGAGTGAGAAATTCTGTTCTCAAAAAAGTGATCTAAACCCATACTCATAGCCATTAATGGAAAGTCATTGACTTAGCCAATAATTCACTGCTTCTCCAGTGTTTCATACACTAGTGTTGAATGTGATCATGTATTTAATAAAGAGGTAGGCTGAATGATGAGGCGGAAATCCAACCTACTATTCCTTTAAGACCTGTCATCTCACCTTTCTAGGCATACCTCCAGAGAGGCAGCATGAAATGCATTAATATCTCTTATCAATCAAAAATGCCTGCCATATGGCCTACAATATTCCTCTCCTTAACACTGTCAGTATCAAGCCAAGATTTGTGGCTATTCAAGCAGGCTGCTGTGTAGGCAGATATATTTGGCCCCTTGTACCAGTCATCTCCACCCATTGCCTCTGGGAAGACTCCACAGCAGCAGCAGTCATGGAGCTGCTGGCTGCCAGCTGACTCAGTGTACGATCCCTGCACAGGGCTTCCCTCTTTCTTGGGTCTTGGTTGTGGAGAACATGTCTATCCATCTCACTCTGTCATCACCACGAATGATCCCAAAATGCACTTATCCATTTTGTGGGAGACACACACAATGTAAAGAGGAAATCCTCCAGAATATCCAGAGGATGTTCTGCCCCAGCTTTCATTTAACCTGCCTTGAGGAACAGAGCGAATTTCTCCCTTGCTCTCAGCAAAAATGGGAGATAGTTCAAGGGACTGACCAGGAAAAGGAAAGCATAAGATTTTCCAGAGGGTTGAGGAAAGTGAAAGGGAAACACGTATTAGGGTTACATAAATTCACTTGAGATGTGTGCTGGCACTTTAGCTCCCTTGTTTAAAGCTGCAGTCTGTAGTGCGGGTAAAGCCATAGCTCCTGGTCTATATGGAGGAGGAAAAATGGAGGATGGTAGGTCCTTATCCATCTTTAATGGGCATTAAAAGGAGATTTAGTCATCATTTGTGTATATAATTTTTTGTTACTGCAAGGATTACAGTTTTATACATGGCCAAAAAAAGAAAAAAGCTTTTTTTTTTCTTCTTTCCTTGTACAATCTACTCTATTGTTTGGATTTATATCCTCCTCAGAGTCACTGGGAGTGGGTCCCTGACAAGGACAGAATACAGGATGGAGAATACTTGTAAACCTATCTAGTCAGGTTTTGCAAATGCTCACTTGAGCAACTCTCTCACCCACCCATAACTAAACCAGTTGCCATGAGGTAATTTTGCTAGACTCAGGTGGAAGTAACCGTAGGGTTACCTTTGTTTTCCTCTGTAGTGGGTGCTCCTACGATCCTTGGTGAAATTTTACTAAAGAAAACTGTTCTTGTGTAGACGTGTCCCTTATTCTATTCTGCTTTCTTCCTGAGGCACAAGAAGAGTTAGGTTTAGGTTTTAAGTTTCAATCTTAAAGCTGTTATAGAGTGGTCAAAAAAATGGTTTGTAAACATTCCTATGGATCCTTTTCGACTATGTATTTACTGCTCATTCACATGATACAGAATCTACATCCAACATCTCCCACAGTTTCTCTAATGCTAAAAGATTAAACAGTTCTGATTTCTTGAGAAAGTAAAAAAGTGCGATCAGTGTGGTATGATCTTTTCAGGGAAAAAAAAAAAAAAAGTAGCATTTTGATGTGCAGATATTAAGTCCAAATTGGCAGTAACCTTTTAGATATATTAATGGTTTTATAAGGAAAGCCTTTGCTTTCAGTCTGATGCAGAAACTAACATTTTAAGGAAGAGTAGTAAGAGTTGGAGAGTTTGTTCGTTTTCTTTCTGGGCAGTCACCCAATTATTCAGGCCAGAAGTAAAGAACTTACTATACTTACAGGCAAACCTCTCTGGGAACCCTGATGTCTAGATGTCAGTTGCAAAGGGCTTTCCACCTTCCTCCAGAGCAGCTTATATGGAGTGGAGACATTCAAGATAAGTGGAAAAATGAAATGGACTAGCTCCATAATGCCAATGATTTTTACACGAAAAACTAGGAGTTAAGTGAAAAAAATCCACTATTAAATCCTGACACAAAACTTGAATTTTATGCCCTTTATCAAATGAAAAAGGGGAGAGATGGGAAGGAGGTGAAAATTTTCCTTAACATTCTGAGAACAGCCGAGCCTGCTCACATGACCTCTTGTAGCTTTTTGTAACCTTTCACAGATGAACTCCTTCTTCCAGTCCCACCTTTACCATGTAGAGAATATCACTATAAATCCACTTAACTCAGAACAAGCCTCAAACACTTTCAGCTTCAACTCCTTTAAAACTGCAAGGAAGCACAGGGAGAGATTTCACTTGTAGCTATGTGATCTCATGTGACTTACTGTGTTCTTTCATAGTAATAGGATGCTAGAGGTGGTGGAACAAGATGCAGGGTGATAATTCTGCCCATCTAGGCTTAGAAATTGTGGCCATTGTTACAATGCCCAAATAACCCACTGTCATGGATTTTTGTTGCAAAATAACTAGAAACTTACAAGACAGAATTTATAACAAGTGTTGAGATTTATGAAAGAATTCATTGATCTCCTTCGCTGTCAAATTATCCAAAAGGTAGGAAAAGAAGTAGCTGGGGCCTATAATGAGTCACAGCATCTGTCATGGCAGCTGGAGTGGCACACAAAATGGATGAGGGAAAGCACCATCCTGCTAAACTGTATTGGGAAAGGAAAAATTAATGGGTTCTAACTGAAGGGACATGTGAAGAGCAGGACAGGATGGGCAGGAAGATTGTTCTTGTCCTATTGATAATGTAGGAAGGATTAGGATGTAGATTCAGTTAAATCTATATCTACCTTGCCTATCAGTACGGTTCCAAAAGATCCAATCCAAAATGTTTATAAATCTATGGAAGAGCTGTCACAGACTTCGCAGATATGAGTTCCAACTCTGAGTGCAATAAAGTAATTCATACCAATATTCATATGATCAAAAAGACGAGATACTTGGGTACACTGGTAATTGCTGGTACTTAGCTCAAAAAGAAAAGAAAAGAGGCTGAGCTGAGCAATACTTTGATCACTGATCCTAAGGATAAAACTCTTGTGAGGTTAGTCACTGCTGTTTCACAGGAGCTGAGCTCTCTCTTGTTCAAATAGAGTGTAACATCATGATAATCTTTTAATAATGTCTCTTCCTAGCCTTCCTACACACATTTTTTTTTAAATAAAATTTCTTCTTTTGTCTTTCCTACACCAAAAGAAAAAAAAAGTCACTTATTTTAATTTTTACTTTCTCATGTGTATATTGTTTCCAACAGGCAACTGAGCATTCAACATTATAACATTGATGGTTTCTGACTTTTTAACTGTCTATGATATTAATTTTAATTCTAATGTTTTGATGATGAATATTTATTATATACAAAGTCATGCTGCTTCATTAGGGAGAGGAAAGAAGGAGCCATTTTATCAAAATATAGTTGTTAAAATACTTTCATAGAAACTTTGTTCAATTCCCTGTAGCAAATCAGTGAAAGTGAGGGATGTATATTGGATGCTTCCTCCTTCTGTGTGTTCTTCAAAGGTAAAGACACCTTTCCTGTCATCAGCATGATAAGTATATCTCTGAGTGACAGAAATGTAGTGGATTTTATAGGCAGGAATAGCGCCTATAGACTTGAGGCAGCTCTTCAAGGCTTCTGAGGATCTAAGTTTAGAGTTACTGGTAGTTAGGTGTCTAAGCACCTTGATGGATTTAGCCCTTAATCATGGAGACAATGTTTGCCTGGCACATGCAGTGTTATACAAGGATATCCAAATGAACTCCAAGGCAGATTATGAGCCAGATTCAGAACAGCACCCTTAAGGTGGCACTCCTGTATCTCCACCAGGTATGAGTCTACACATAGTAGTGTTAGTCTAGTAACTCTAGTAAGCTATCCAAAGTGATCCTAAATCTACAGCACAATCAGCCCTAAAGCTGTGAAATTTGGGGCATATGGAAAAGGTACAAATTGTTCAGAATCTATTCTCTGTGAATCAAAATCACTGTAAGCAGATGGACCCTGGGGGAAGGATGTGGATGTTTCTTCATACTACTTTTTAATATGAGAAAACATTTTTGTGTCTGTGTAATTTTATTGTTTTAAATGGCAACTGTTTATTTGGTGGGTTACAACGTTAGAAAAAATTGGGCACATAAGTTACTGGGTAAAGAGTAAGCAAGGTACTGATCTAACCACAGAGGTCTTTAAGTGTCTTCAAAATCCAATCCACCCTAGCTACGGAATACAGTATATGTAAATACATAGCACTAATTTATTAAAATCTTGCACCTGTAAAGTGGAGTGCCATCTTGTGCCGTGTCCAGTACAGTTCTTAGGAGTGTATCCTGGGTGGCCTCCAGCAGGACGTGGGCTCAGATGCTGAGACAGGTTCTAGTTCTTCCCAGCACCACTTTTCTTGCACCATCTTACTTTTCTCAAAGGTTGTTACGTCTTGGTTTGCTTGGTGTTCCTCTACTGTCTGTGTTAGAGTAAGGCAACGGTGGTTTTGCAAATGTTGAAATTAGTGGCTTTCTCCCTTTATTTCAGGAATCTATGTTTCCCCAGCTCTAGTTCCATTGTCCAGTATGCAATTTGTATGATCTTTTCAACCACAGAATTTTTACTAGTAAGTACTAGATGAAGGTGGACATCCTGTAAATTTTAGTTATAATATGTTTCTTTCCTATGTTCTCTAATTTTTTTTTGTATTCTGAAAATAGTCTTAGTCAAGTGCTAAAGAAATTAATAACTTGCACTTCTATTATGCTGCCTCTGAGGCTGTCTCAGAATCAATATCAAATCAACACATACAACTTTATACTAGAAACAAAATACTGTTTTTCTATGAGTTTGGAAACTCAACAGTGAAAAAAAGGGTAGGCATCTTTGTTCCTACATTCTACAAATATGCAAAACATACTCATTAACTAGTTAGTCTAGTTTGTGCACCTCAAAAACCATGGTGAAACTGTTATGTAGAAAAGAACCAAGTAACTTGCTGTTGAAGGCCTATGTCAGGATATGGAATAAATCCCAGACAACACAACTGCTAGTTATTTAGTTTAAATTAGGAGATATTTCCCTCAAATGTACAGTAACGACAAATAGTCTTGGATATTTTGATGTTCAGGACTGTAGTTTAACCTGGATTTGAGTTTCCAGTAAATGTAACAGGCCAAGAGATTTTACTTCCAGCTTTCCATTTGACCTGTCTTTGATGGCTGCCAAAAGTGATGGTTGTAAAAGGACCTGCATACCTGCATGGCAAAAATTCACAGTGCTATTCATATCTTCCATGGACAAATATCTTCTTCACAGTTTTGACAGGTGGCATCCGTGGTCTTGACATTAAAGATTTAATGATATGGAAGTTACACTATTGTGGATTTCTGAAGTGCTGGCTAATGCGAAATCTCTGTTGGAGCTTGAAACTAAGTGAGTCTTCAACAGGCAAAGCAACAAACAGAGAGCTTGAAAGGCAGAGTGAAAGAAACATGTCTGCTCTCCTTTTTCGCTAATAAAAGCTCTGACTCACTAGCAAAACTGTTCTAATAAAGTACTGCACAGGAGTGTCACATCTACCCAGAAAGCCTGAAAACTGGTTCTCCTTGCAGTTAATCTTTTCTCTAGAGTGGTGGCATAGTAAATTTTGAGTAGTCCTTGGATATTTTGTGCTGTGGAGAAGCTCACTGGAGACATTGTCAAACGGCAGTTTGGATCATCCTAGTGCATAGTTAGAAATTGCCTGATGAGGTGACCATGAAAATGAAACCTTCTTACATATATGAAAATGGAAAATCAAAATTTGAGGATTCCCTAAATATTAGTTCTTTTAAAAATTCTTTATATTGGTCTTTATTTGCAACTTGGAAGCAAATATTTAACTTAGTAGGTTTCAAAAATACTTTTTTTTTTCTTGAAAAATTACATGCAGTATAGTAGTAAACAAATGTATCGTATCGACTCATGATCAAGCAGGTAACAAGATAAATGCACAGTCCTGAATTTCTTTCATGTGTCTGTGTGTTTGGCCTGTAAGCATTCTGTTTTGGAATAAAAGAAAAAGCAGTTCCCAGAAACAAAGCTGAACAACTCTATCTCATAAACACAGAAAGATAAACTGCTGACTTAAAATCTTTGATCTCAGTTCATTTCATGAAGGAACTCAAACTTAGGAGGTGTAGTTATGTCTGACCACATTTACCTAGGTAATTTCTCCAGAACTCATACTTGTTATCAGATGTAGGTACAAGGACAAAATAGAAAAGAAGATTGTTTCAGATTTTTTTTTCCTTATTTTTTAAGGACAAGTGTATTATGGAATAAAGTGAGACTTCACCTGGAGTACTGCATCCAGCTCTGGAGCCTGCAACACAGGAAAGACATGGACCTGTGGAGCGAATCCAGAGGAGGCCACTAAGATGATCAGAGGGCTGGAGCACCTTTCCTATGAGGACAGGCTGAGAGTTGGGGCTGTTCAGCCTGGAGAAGGGAAGGCTCCAGGGAGACCTTGTAGTGGCCTTTCAGTACCTAAAGGGGGCCTACAGGAAAGATGAATAGAAACTCTTCAGTAGGGCCTGTTGTGATAGGACAAGAGGTAATGGTTTCAAAATAGAGGCAGGTAGATTCAGATTAGACATCAGGAAAAAAATTTTTACAATGAGGGTTGTAGAACACTGGAACAGGTTGCCCAGAGAGGTTGTGGATGCCCCATCCCTGGAAACATTCAAGCCCAGGTTGGAAGGGGCCCTGTGCAACCTGATCTAGTTGGAGATGTCCCTGCTTCTTGCAGGGAAGTTGGACTAGATGACCTTTAAAGGTCCCTTCCAACCCAAAATATTCTATGGCTTTTTGTGCCTTCTTCTTACAGTCCTCTGGCTAGTCCAGTGACATTTAATAGCATATTTAATAGCATAGTTAATAGCAAATCTTTGTATGTATTTTTTAATGTTTTTAATATATACACATATGTATCACATTTTCAGAAGTCTCATGTGCTGTAAGTTCTAAAGAAGCCTAAGGAATTAGCTACAGAACCTGCTAAGTTTACCTATAAGACTACTGATGTGGGTCTGTATCTACTAAAGTATGCCTCAGCTCAAAATTATGATCTGAAAAACCTCGGTAAGCTACCATCCGATACCAGCGGTGCCTAATCTTTCTCTTTCACTTCAGTTCCCCCAGGAACTGTGCCATCAGTCTCATTCTAAACAGCTCTGTGTCTAGCATAGTCTTGTTTTAAAAACGGGGGATTTCTAGAAGTCTTCACCCAGGAGGCATTTTCAGGGAAGGACAGATAAGCCCAAAACATTATTTTCTGATCAGTTACACTTTCAGTGCTTTTCACAGCACACAACTTACCTAACTTTGAACATGTCTTTCAGCATTGTTTAACATGACTTACACCTGAATTCTCTCCTTGCAACACACTCTAAGCACACAAATGTCTACCTTGCAGGTCTGCCCATGGTGAAATTGTGCCATGGCCCAGTATACCAACAGATGTCCCAGTTACGGAAAGATACTTATTTCAGTGTGTGTAAATGCATGCTGAAAGACATGGAAGAGAGCATTTCCTCTGAGCCAGACCCTTACAGAAAAAAAATCCTGGTCAAACTACAGCAAATTTGTAATGTAACAAGATACAGATTAATCTTCCTCAAGAATAGGGTTCCCCTGAGATTAAAGCGGTGCCACTTAAGCTAAAATGGGCCGTCACACAAGAAAAGCCTTCGGTTATTGAGAATGGGCTTCCTCATCACTTATTCTTGCACAATATAAACTCTTCAGTTCTTGCTTTTCCTGAGAGTTGCAACTGTGAGTAATCTTTCTGCTGATATGTAGGATTTTTAGGTGCTATTATTAGCTTATTGAAATTAAACTGCTATTAATATGAAAGGCTTAAATATGAAACCAGTATGGAGTGACCTAAAGCTAGGATAACTTCATTGTGTTGCCAAAAATCATATTCCAGTAAGATCTGTCATGTGTTGGCTATGGACATGAAGAAGATAGTAAGGATTTAGTATCTAGGAATTGCAATATTAATGCTATAAAACATAGTAGCACTGCTTTAAAAAGAGAGAGAAGACAGTTATCTATCAAGATCTCATCTCTTTCCCTGAAGAGAATGGCACCCAAGAAGAACACAAAGGCCAAGTAGCCAAAATGTAAAATTTCATCTCTGACATGACTGTGCTCACTTATTTATATATATATGGTTAAGTCTGGCCACAATTTTAGGCTATGATTAACATAAAAAAAAAAACAGGATAAAGTTTAGAAAAAATTGGCACAGGGTTTGTTTGACAGATCCAGTTCACATGGCAGGCATCTTTGTATTAAAACTGCTTCATACTAGGAATTAGAGGACAAAAGAAAGGCTCTGCACTGAAGATGTATTTGCCTAGCATTGAATTCCGTATCTTCAGGTGTACTGGGATTTCTTTGCAACTTTGTGTCTGAGGCTTGGGTAAGAATTATCCTTAACAGTTTAATGTAAAATTAACTCATGTTCTGTATTATGATTATTTTTCTGATAATTTTACTTGAATTTGACTTTGCTGGACACTTCAATAACAAAAAAAAAAAAAAAAAAAAAAAAAAAAAAAAAAAAAAAAGCAAGATTTTCCCTATCTCCCACAAACATTATCTTATAGTCTTTTTCTCACAGACTCACCTGTGTCCTGACCCCAAGTTCCACCTTTGTCCAGGAAATATTGCAAATCTTTATGCTGGCTGGAGTTAACAGAATGTTTTCAACACGATGACTCAACAGAAACTGCCTTATTCATACATATTTTATGCTCTGGATGGGAGGATAACACAACAAAGCAGCTCAGCTTCTATAAAAAGAGTTTGAGGACCTAATTTTCCTGTTTGTTAGTCCAGTTTTATGCCAATAGAATTTCAGTAGCATACAGCATGAATAACACCATGGTGAATCAGTCTCCGAGATTATACCCCCTGTGTTCTGATACATTAGCTAGGAGCTCTCTATTTTCAAATCTTTTTATAATCAGGATGCCTAAAACTGTAATACAGAAGATCTGTAATATTTCCAATAGCCTACACAGACACATCCAAATAGAAAGAACAAAAGCTATAAAGCAGTGATAACACTGATGCACTGCCTTAACCTTTAGAATATGTGATGTTTTGCTTTGTGTTTCTGTTTTCGACATGGTCTTGAACCATATAAAAGAAGTAAGCAGCCAGTAAAAACAGATAATTAGATCTTCAATTAATGAGAATTACCTGTAAGAGGCAAAGCAGGTATTTTTCTGCCTTTTTTAGATGAAGAACAGGTTAAATTCTTAGGGAAAAAAAATAATAGACTATCTTTCATCCCAATACTGACAGTAGTGGGGCAGAAGAGGGCAGATAACATACTTAGCTTTGTAAGCAGAAGTAATGTTCCCCTGTCTTTCAAGATATCTGTTCCACTCTTCCTTTTACAAATATTTTGTACTAAGAATACTTACCATTATATAAGGAGCTTTAAATGTAGGGGTATTAAAGGGAGCATTTTATTAAATAATGTTAAGTACTCCTGTATTAAAAGGAGTATTAACTAAACAATTAATTACTAAGGAAGACATCTCTGCCTGCAGGCACGTACTGATAGGAATCAGTGTCTGGCTCAAACCCATACCTTTCAGGTGGCACTGATATGGTAAGAGTTAGCCTAAATGTTAAATGGTTGTCTCTTGCTTCTGTTTTCCTTCATCCAACTTGCTTATTTTCTTTATTGCATGGAAGTAAATTTGTATACAAGTGGAGGTTTTTCAGTTTAATTTGCAATATTTTCACGTTTTGAGTGTCTGTTAGGGACAAGTGACCTAGAAAGCAAAGACTAAGCAACAGTGAACTAGAGGAGACTAAGAAGCTAAAGAAAATGAGGTTTAGTTCTCTTTTGAAATGCATAAAGAGTGCTGAAATTCTGATATCTCATTCTTGTAAAAGATTGCAATAGTCACCAGAAGTGGTACGTATATGCTAGAGCAATCAAGTGAAGCCAGAAAGTGACAACCTTCTTCCCTGGAGTGTATAAAGGATAACAACTAGAAATTATAACAAATATTTTATGCTAGTTCTGGAATTTCCAGACATCACCTGGAAAGAAAACCTGACACAGAAAAGCAGGCAAGAGGACAGAAGGAAGGCAAGCATAGCCTAAGCTCTTGTTAAACTGAATTGGCTTGTAGAGGCTTGCAGAGGCTTGCAGTCTATCCATCAGCCAAACACTCAATCGTGCATCTGAATGAGGCAAAATTCTGTAGCCAAACATTTCACTGAAATGCCAAAAACAGCACTTAGCTGAAATGTATATGTAGAGGTTTTTGTTTTTCTAGTTGCATTCCAGAGTTGGAGTCCAGCTGTTCTTAAGTATACCGGGTGTACTGCCCCAGAGAAGTAGTTATAAGGTAATATTTTTGAGGCAATCAGAAGAATAGTACCTCTATGAATTTTCAAATGTGAAATTTAAGATACAGCAATTTTTAGCTGGCCTGAAAATGACAAGAAATGGAAATACTTTAATCAATCAGGCTTAAATGCATGTAAAAATTATTTATGGTATGCTTACCAACAGATAAATTACCCTGTGGTGAAATGTAGAATTTGTTTAATAGGTAAACCTTGCTTTAGCATCAGAGTGGAAATATATTTTGGACTGCATCTGGTCCTTAAATTGATTCAATCATGGGGAAAAAAAAAAAAAAAAAAAAGCTTTTGGAAAAGCAATCAATTATCTGTTCTGTGACAGAAAAAAAAAAATATTACCACAATATTTGACATGATCTTGCATTAAGAAGCCAGTAATTGTGACACAGTGAAATAATTGCCATTAAACAGGAGTTTGTGTCACTATCTAAGCAATTCTGCCACAACTTGTAAAAACACCTGCATTCGGGAAACACAGGGTCAAAAAACTCTCTTTGCCTGAATTCTCATTACAGCCCATTGCTCCCCCTTACTGCTATTAGCCTTTCATAATGTAAAACATTTCTTCATTTCCAGCAGATAATACTTTCAGTCGAAAGGTAATTTTTGAAGTCTATTACTTGCATTCTTAGCGAAGAGTACAATGTAGCACTTTGTTCTAATATGCCATTGAAATTGTTTGAGTAGACACACCATGGAATCAAATACAAAATGTCAAAATGGTTTCCATTAACTATGCACATTTGCACTGCTTCAGTTAATGGGCATGTTTTTGTTCTTCTCCTTCATCTTTGCATCTATAAGATGAAATGAGTCAGTTAATGTAACTGAAAAGTACATTGAAAAGGTAGAGCAAATTACAAAAGCATCAAACCACAATTCCACCCACGTACTTTATTTTATAATGAAGTTTAATAATGACTAAAATTGTCTTCAGATTTAAACATCACTCATTTCTGCAATTGTGGTTAATGTGAAAAATCTCACCCACAGTAATGTTTTAGGAAAACATGGTAGAAATTGTACATTATATTTTAAAACCGAGATGTCATAATGAAATCTTAACTAGATATCATTGAAATATATAGTATGTTAAAAGTAATTTGCCACTGCGGGCAGGACTGAAACAGGGACTATGTCCCCATCAGCATGATAACAAGTAGGGAAAGTTCTTTTTGTATTATAAAACCTCTATTGTGCTTCTCCACCATTATGCCGAGAGAGTCTTTGATACTAGGTATCATCTAAAATACTGTTATAATATCTAAATTACTTGTTTTGTACTGATAGTATCATAAAATCGAGAGTGTTTTAAGAGATTGAACATCAATGAGAATATTATTTTCTCAGAAGGACACAAAATGGATTTGTCTTCCTTTTGAGCACAGAAGTCTCTTACAGCAATAAGATATTTTTGACTGGTTGCCTTTCCTACCCTTGCCTTGGGAGGCTGTGATATGCCACCAAATCTTTAGCCCCTGAGAGGGCCATGTTTAGGAGCGGGATCCGTAGGAAGGGCACCCAGCTGCCTCCTGCACCCAGGCAAGCATCTCAGCAGGACCAACTGGCCTCATGGTTATATAGGTTCCTGCTGCAAAAAGAAATGTTCTTACTCAGATCCGTGCCTGGTTCAGAGAGGGCTAAACATTGTCCTTCTCTGGCTGAATGAATTTTTAGACGTTGAAATTTAATTTGGGTCAAAGTTGGATTAACCGCCATGGAAACTGTATTTAAGCCACTCTTAAAAGAAAAAAAAAAAAAAAAGGAACGCTATGTTCTGCATATTCAGGTTCTCTTGTTGCCTGAATGAACGAGCTCTCTCGATAATTAAATTTAAAGCCAGGCCTGTGCAGAGAAGGAAAGGCAGCCCAGGCAGGGAGGCACAGGACTGGGAGGGAGAGGCCTAGGCCCAGGCCCCTGCCCTGGTAGCTGCTGGTCCCTGCTTCCTCGCCCCTTCCTCACCCCCTGGCAACTTAAACCCTACATTTGTTAGGTTTTGGGGGGGTTTCTCCTCGAGATAAAATTTTCTGGCAGTGGTCACCAGATGGCAGTATTATATCAGTAACCCCTTTCCCCCATGGACCCCTTAAATCACAAAAAAAAAAAAAAAAAGAAAAAAAAAGTTCAAGTGGTCCAGCGCTGGTGCTGCTGAGCAGTGGTTCCAAAATCACTGCCCCCAAATCATGGTGTGTGTGTCTTGGTAGGACCAGGCTCAGAAGGAGCATCCTGATGTGTCCTTCTGTCCTCCTCAGGCAAAAAAAAATAAAATAAAATAAAAATCTTAAAATAGAGACTATGTGGCCTAGCCTGCAGTTCCTTCATACAGATAGCGAAGGAGGGAAAAAAAAAAAAAAAGTAGTGTGTTTGTGGTTTTATATATATCAATTCAAATACAGTTAGTCTCAGCTGAACTAAAGAAGAGAGAAGAGTCAGGTTTTTCCTAGGCTGAGCAATTGCCTCTTCCACTAAATTTGATGGGCAATGTACTGCTAAATATCAGAAAGAGACTAAATAATTTACTCTAGTTTGATTTATTTACAGTATATATTACTCCTGCAGAACATAACTTTCTCTAGACCCCTGCAGACCTGAATTGTGAATGACCTAAGGAACCACAGACTTGATTATCTTGCCAGCTGTCTGCTCAACTCCAGTCCCAATGCTCTTCAGGTCCAAGCTTCTTATAATGGACTTTTTTCTTTTCCAGCAGGCTGTATGGTTAACTTCCTCAATAAATTAAAATGTACGTAGTTTAGATGTCCATTCCTCCCTTTCTGCCTCTGCTTCAGCACAGAAGTTGCAAAAGTCTGTAAGCCGAAATAACACCAAGGTTCTTTCTACGTGTGAAAAACATGCATCAGATTTTAAGTCCTCATTAACTCAAATGTCAGTTTTAATGGAAATGTCTAGGACTGCAAAAGCAAAGTAAAAAGCCAAGCAGTCAGATGGCCTGCAAGTCTCCTTATATGATTCCTGCAACACCATCACTATGCAGATATAAGAAGATCACCTACTACCAGCAATACGGACCATCAGTACTGAGGCTGATGCTTCTTTTTTGTAGGTTTGTCTCTTCTGTGATCAAAAAATGACAAGGCCATCATTCCCCACACATCATGCATCATATGCTTCCTAAACCTGATGAGCATAAGCTGCAAGGATGGATAGCCATTACCTAAATTATCTGCAATGCTTTGGCATGTGAATCCTGTTCCTATAGGTAAATCATTAAAATATCATTTTTCTGTCTGCATGGAGGGATGTGACATGGCAGAAAGAACCATGTTCTCTAATTATCTGGATTAATTCTCCAAGTGATGGACTAGTTCTGTTAAGTCACACCCGCAAGGTTTTATGTGTGCTCGCAGGCACAGAAAATAAGACAACACTGCTAGTTACTCAGATTTCACTGTATCCTGGAAAAAATCCTTGCCACTGCAATCTAAGGGTCACAGCTATTGTACTCAGGTCGTTGATTTTGTATACTGCTATAATAACTAAAGATACTCTCTTCAGGGCTCAGCACCAGATGAAAACTGGCCTGGGTTTCTCTCAGCTCCTCCTGCTCCCCCCAGGGAGTTTGTGTCTGTTAGAAAGGTGTTATTCCATAAAATTAAGGCAAGCAATTAATTTCTCTAATAAGTCCAAAGGTCAGGAGGGAAAATTCAAATGCAAAACCGCAAAACGTCTTATCACCACCTCATCACTAGGTGCAACCTACTGCTAGATACAGGTGAGAGAAGAAATAATAATGAATGAAGGTAATCCCCTTTGAGGACGATTGGTACGTGTACCACCTACTGAAGTACAGGGCAGAACAGATTCAGATATGCCATACTCTCTACACAAAAAATCTGGATCATCTTTTTCACAGATATATTTTGAGCAAAGTCTAATCTACCAGATATTACTAAAAAGAGACTCTGACATTTGCCCATGTCTAACTCAGTATCACAACACAGCTGATACCATTGCATTAAAAGTAAGGTAGCATTGATTGCCATTAACGCCCCTGAGTCGAGCCATTTATTATTTACTTATTGAACAGATCTATACAGAACAGGAAACTTGGCTTTGCCCCAGGGACCTTGGTATACGTTCCACTGCAAAAGCAAGTAGTAGATCTAGATATTATTAAAACCTGTTCCCTGCTACAACATGAAACAATTAAGAGCTGGATTCAGGCTAAAGGATTACTCTTTTAATACAGTGATGCTTAGAAGTCTTCGTAGGTTTTTTTTTCTGGTACATTTTACCCTCTTGTCTTCAAAGCAGAGTAAAATACAGAAAAAGAGAGATGAGTGTAGTGAGATTTTTCTCTTTGATGCTGACCAATAGCAGAAGCTGAGAGAGTTGTGCCACTACACATATCCACTGGAATCGGCTGATTTGTTTTAATAAGTGAATGACAGGTCAGCTAGATATCACAGGAGATGAGTGTTTTAAGAGGGATATGAGCAGAAAAAAAGGTTATATTTTCATGCGTAAGACTGAGGAGGAACCCCTTTATTAGTGATCAGCATGAAAAAACATGTACAAAACAGAGAAGAATAAAAATGTGTAGAGTTAAATGTGAAGATGGAGACTGGGAGAAGTAGATGGAGCCTGGGAGGCACAGGGACACAGCAGTGCAGTAGTGGAAAAGGGAGCTACACTTTCTGCAGTGAATGGGAGCCAGCAGGAAGACTTGAAGAGGAGAGAGTGTGGCTTCATGACTGAGGACGGAGGAATCAGAAAAAAAAAAAAAATATCCCTTCTTGCATTTTGGTAAATCCTAAGTAAGGTTTTTCTGCCTTTAATTGTGCTATCAGATAGTCTGTGGAACCTTTGTTAATCCATATGCTTACAGAAGACCCACAGAACTTTTTTATGTTTTTGGAAGCTATTTCCAGCTAATTTTTTGCTGTGGTTTGTAAATGCTGCTACGCATAAGGAACAAGGATCCATCTGTATCTAAGGGCAGTGCGTTACAAAGGTGAGTACAAAGTTCTCATCTAACATACCACACATGCAGGCACAATCCTCCTTTTGGTGCCCAGACAGACTTTACACTCATGGGTGCTTCTTAAACTTCAAAAATTAGGCATGGAAATCAGCTACAGTGCAGAAAGGGATCTATTTTAAACATACATCAATCAATCTCATTTGCTGTTTGGAGTCTGTACATGGATTTTTGTGTTATTTCTTGGCTGCTAAAGTTGGTGCCAAAGTGAAGGCATTTGTTTTTCTAACACAATGTTCTATATGCATGAAAGAGAACTTCAAAAGTGGAACAAAGCTCCTGTTGTCAGAACAAAATCATAACTTTGCTGAGGACATAGCTGAGGATGACAGACATTCATTGCTAAAAGGTACCATTGTTACTCCTCTATATCAAATGAAAATCAAATTTGGAGAGTTGAAAGCCCTCAAACCACCCCATTAAGCTATTTTTAAATGGCAGTTATATGACATCCACAAAGGTAAGTGGTTTTTTTTCTGGGTATTTCTCCAGTCCTTTCACTGAAAACAAAACACACACACATCAAAAAAAAAACTCCACAGTGTGGAAAGTGACTCTTCATTTTTACTTTGATGGTTAGGTAACATACCCAACACCTGGTGACACCCAACACGCTAAGCAAACATTTTTCTTCTAGATTGTTGTGCTGGTATTGTCAAAATATTGGAACAGAGAAAAATGTGACAAGCTGTGTAATGTGCCAAATCAATGTTAAAGAAAGATTAATAAGCCAGGAAATAGTGCTCCAGTCCTTTTTAATGTGACATAATTACATTGCCATAATATTCCACATGACAGTCAGAACCGTAAATCTAGAGGATGCTGATACTTTTTCCTTCTCTGCTTTCGCTTTTCCTGAACTCTTTAAACCTGTATATTGTTCTTTACAGTTTGCCTTTGCTTCTCATGAGCAATCCTCTTATCAGACTAGTTTTCCTCATGATTGGCAAGAAAAGTATTTTTCTCAAGTTATTTTAAAGTGTCACTAATGATATCTTTCTCACTAGAGAAAGATTCTTCCCAAGTAAGAAATACAACTGGAGATCGTAAGAGATGTCATTGTCAGATGTCTGCAGCTGCATTCATATCCACTCCTGGGCAGACTTGGTAGGTGTTTAACAAAGAATATCTACTAAAAGTACCTCTACATCAACTTCTAAAGACCATGAAAAAAAAATATACAGATGTACAGAGCAGTCCAGGTGACTCAGAGTTTGCAAGCCTTAAAGAGAAGATTTTTTTTTTGTCTGTAAATGAGTATTGAAACAGTTGTTACATTTCTTGCTGTACTACTGTTAGTCATCCAATGCATGAATCTGGCTGAACATAATCATAAAGCAAGCCTTGAAGTAATGGGTGAGTGGGGGGGACAAAAAACAAATTACACCAGTGTAGTGCAGTCAAAAAGAAACTCAAATGGCCATCCTTCTTACAATACAGATTTTGTGAAATGGTGAAAATACTCCTATCATTTATGATTTCCTGAAGAATGGACACCTATTTATAAATGAATGGCTCTGTAATAACTCAGTGACACCTTCATAAATCTCACCAATGTAGAGCAGCGTGTGACACATCTGATGAGAAATGTGTTTACTCCTTTTGGATTAAAAATAGAAAAACACAATAGAACAAGTTCATTGGCAGGTTCAGGTGGTCATTTAGTATATAATAGATCAGGAAATGAAAGTGCCCTGCAGCATGGAGAGAAGATCCACCAGCACCCCTTTTTACAGGACATGAGCAAGTGTGTCACTGGTGTTTGTTTTTTTTTTTTTAATTTTCAGCATTTAAATACCAGCAACTGTACCTCTTTACAATCAAATAAATATTTATTCAATCCTTCTGCTTGTTATTTCTTCATTAACAAGGTTTTACCTGCTGCGCAGCGGAATATGTGAGTAACTTTGCAAATGTCAGAAGCACTCAATTTGTATCAACTGGAGGAAGTGATAACAAGACTCCTAATCAAGTCAAAGTACAGTAGCAGCACATTTCAAGCTGCGAAATAACAGATCAATTCAGAAGACACTTTCTCACGGGATAATACCACCATTTGCTCCCCTTTTGAGATTTGTTTTTATTCACCATCTCAATGGAATGTTGTATCTTTCTTTTAGTATCGTATTTGGAGGGAGTAATTTAAATTATATTAGGCCACTAATTGTTTTATAAAATAAATGTTATATTTTTAATAAAGACAAACTCAAGCTAATATGAGGAAGATTTAAAAAGCTTTGGATTAAATTCTGAGGGTCTCGCATTTCTTATGTGTCTGTATTCCAGTGGCAGGGAGTTCTAACAGCGTAGTGAAAAGTATTGAGCATCCTGTTTGACAAGAGCACTGCTGAAATTTTTTCTGGCAGCAAGGAAGGATCACACAATCAAGCTAAATAGGGCTTTTATGAAAACTGGGCTTTTAAATTTGAAATGACACAATTTTTACTTCACACTATAACCTATGAAAGTGTTACAACTGCATAATTTAGTAAGAAAATCTAGAATATTTTCCTTTTGTCTGCTGAATCTCTGAATTTCTAGTCTATGACAACAATAAAATGTCATTAGATTAGTCTCATTGATAGTGCTTACTGTTCTCTCTAGATCCTTTTGCAGTGCAATGACAGGTTAATATTGAAGTCTGGTTCCTTATTTTTCAAAGTGATTAACTGTAGAATATTGCCTCAAAATTACAATTCAGAGGTCTTTCTCCATTTCCTGTTTGCTAATCAGTTTGTGGCTTCTGAATAATTCTTTTATTTCCAAACTGAAATGAATTAGATGTGTTCTATTGTTCTTTCTCAATGGGGAAAAAAAAAAGTATTAAAATTATTAAATATGATGGTCATTATCCAGTAGGTCATTTTGCAGGACTCTGTAGGTTTCAGCATGATTATTCATGCAATTAAAGTCCGTAAGATTTGGTCTGTCTTTGGCTGATGTATATTTTTGTCCTCTTTGACCAAGGAGATGCTCTAACCTAATTTTCAGTGAAAAAACTTTCTTACGGGATAAATCAATCCCCTCAGCTTTAGGTACCTAGTGTATCCCGTGCAGTTGACTCGATTTCCTGAGATCTGACAAAGGGACAGTAACAGGCTCCTTCGGGCAACAGTTTGGCACAGCAAGGTCAGGTTCAGATTCAGAGTCACCCTTTAAGAGGAAGATTTTCTCCTAGTTTGGTAGCTGAATTAGGCACCTGAGTGATGGGGAAAAACTTCCCCTCGTTTCAATGTGTCACTGGATACTGAATCCTCAGCTAATGTAAGTTGACATTGTTTCCTTGAAGATGTTGATGCTATGCTGATTTAAACCAATGAAGAGCTGGCCTTACAGAGTTTCACTATGCACCTACATCTCCATGTGCCTAAGCTTTCCATGGTATTCATGGATGTCCTGTCATACAAAGTTGAAGGAAAAGTGGTTTGCTTTCTGCCATATGGGGTGAAATATCTGTCAACAGACATCTCAACAGATGAGCCTTAGACATCTAGCTATATCTCAGTCTCTTCCCGCGTGCCACACTGGAACAGGAACATTCCCAAACCAGACAGAGAGAGGAGCTGGACCTTTTAACACACCCCCATCTCAGTTGCATGGTCCCCAAGATCATTCTTTCACAGTCGGGGATGCACATCCTAATCCGCACTGAGCTTCCCTTGGCTTTTCCCAAGCCAGGGAAATCACTGAGACCGGTGATTTAGTAGGATTTGAAAAGGATCATGCATTTATACTGGCAGTATGTGTGCTTTAAATTCAGTTAAACAGGATTTGTTTTAAGTTAGAAAGGGATACAAACCTTACTGCTTCTGAGATCAGCAGATTTGTAGCTGCTGGAGCTAGAAAGAGTTGTTTTCCTCCGGACAGGGACACTGCACTGCTGCCATGTGGGGAGCTCTGTGCCTTCCTGTTGGTGCTGGTTTCTGATGAAGACAATACCAGCAGCTCGGTGAAGGGACTTGGTTCAGATTTTGCCTCAAAGAAGGACAGCTGTACGGCAAAGGGCACATCACATCAGATTTGAGCAGTAATTAGTGTGACTCAGAAGAGCCAAGAAGTTTGGGACCAAACCTCCATGCCCATCCCGCCCAGCTGAAACGCTTCACCGTACAAATATTTCAAGGAAAATTGCACATATCAGTTCCTGACCTGAAAGCAGTTACTTCTGATTGCTTGCCTGAATCTACCTACAGATTATTTTGTTAACATTAACCTGGATGCATGGTCTGCGGCATGGGTAGAGGATGAAGGTAATATTTCATGCTCTGAACATTTATCTTCCAGATGCTTTGTGGTACAAAATAGCTAGCAACCATATAAAAGGTGGCTAGAGAAAGAAAGGATAAATTGCAGTTATTAATTTAAAAAAACAAAACCTGACATGCAATCCATAAAAATTCATATTCGCTGCCCCTCCATCAAGTTCATTAACAGTCTTCTACAGGGATAAGCCAATTTCCTCCAGGACTCTTGCATGAAGGACAGAAGAATATAAATGTTTGTGTTTTTTTTTTTAATATGCTGCCTGAGAAACTTTAGAAGTGTTAAGAACTCGGGTTCCTTCAGATTAGCATGGCATGAAAGCAGTAAAGGCAGCAGATAACCACTCTTCTCATTGCATCTTGGAGCTGAAGATTTTTTTAAATCTTTCTGTCCTCATCTCTCCTCTTGAAACTTTGGGCAGGAGTCTGCCAGGCTGTCACAGAAGAACCACAGTTTCTTGTGGATAATTGTGATTTATAAGCAATTTTTTTTTTTTTCATTTCTGCTTTGGGCTATTGTGATTGATTTAGTATTAGTTATTTTTTTAAAAAATTGCAAATAATATTTTTCAGACTCTACCTGTTGAGTTGTATGTGCTCTTGCTGCCCAAGAGACTGGAAATGGAAGTAGAGTGTACAAATATTAAAAATCCCCAGACAACATTATTCTCACCACTTTGGTATAATAGAAAGTAAATCATTTTTAAGATAAGTGGTCTGGATGTAGAGCCTTGCTTTTATCATTTTTTCTGTATGGTCTGATGGCATGGTCACACTCTACTAAATATAGACCTTATATGAAGACGAAAACCAATCTTTCTGTTTCCACTGATCTGCAATAGCCCATCCACCATCAGACTCTCTATTTCCTTTGAATGTGATGATATTATTATGCAGAAATCTAGCCCTACTCTGGACTGACTAAATGATAAAATGTGGATGTTTCTAAAATTGCCTTCGAATATGTTTATTTTCAGTTTATATAGAAATGTTACAATAAAAGAGTGGGATGGATATAAATAAAATTTCTAACAATCAATGCTGATATATAACTTGTATTACATGTACACAAATAATATGTTCAAAATAACAGGCTTTCAAAGCAAGACCTCAGTAGTTAGGAAACATCAGAATTAAGGTTGCCATTGTAAGGTTGTGTGCACATGTTTCTATTATTGTCTGTAATTATACAATTACAAAATAATTCCTCATATACCATCTCCCTCGTTCGGCATGTGAAATGGTCTTAAAAATAATCTAATCAATATTCTATTTTTTTCCTTATTGTTCAGTCTGCAACCTCAGGCCATATTTGTTGCTAAAAGACAGAAAAATGAATTCTTTTCAGTATCACTCATCACTTCCACAACCGAGTGACACATAAATATTAATTAATTTATTTTCACAACATCCTTGCAAGCTGAAGAATGACATGAACATTATTTTATAGCCAAACTGGCTGAACACATATGTGAAAACAAATATTTCCACCGATTAGCAACTAGAACTTGAGACATAGGAAGATCAGCCTCCTCAGAGCACTTTACATCATATAGCAGCTTACATAATCTTATTGACTTTAACTGAAGTTCCAAGTTCCTGGTACTTTTCTAAATCAGATCCTCAGGTACTGCAGTAAAAATTAGTGATGAGCTGTGAAAACTCCAATTTGATGTGACTTCCTGTCATTTTACAGCTCTGTCCTCTGGCTGGGAGCCTAAATTTGTCAAAATGGTCTAGATTTAAGTTCCTCTTTAAGAAAAGAATTTGAGTCCACAAATGGGAAGCAGGGTATGGCGACCACGCTGTCATCTAACAACTGTAGGTTGGCTGCAATTATGGTGCTGGTGCTAAGCTGTTCAAAGGTAGGAAGACATTTGTAGAGATCTGCCTGCCTGCAGCATGAACACCCAAGTCAAGGAACTGTAGGAAAGTGTTCTCTAGGTTGTATTCAAGGGACTTTGACCTTATTTGATTCCTTATTTTCCTCCAGTTCCCTATATCAGTCACCAGAAAACTGCAGCTGGTGAAAATAAGTTCTACCAGAGCTGCCTTTTTACACAGCATTGCTCCATTCCCAAACTGTTCCCGGCCTTGTACTGGGAATGGGAGGGCACTGTAAGAGATGAAAAGGGCAAATCAGTATGTAACAGATGTCACCACACTTATTCAAAAACACATTTTTAATTAAAGATGCACAGTGAACATTAATTTTCCATTTTTCTCATTTGTGAATGTTGAATGTAGAAGTTGAATGTAAAGGTTGCCAGAAGAGGTGACATCAAATTTGAGCCTAGCCCCATGTCTCCATCAGGCAGGGTGTGCAGAGAGGGCGTCAACCTCCAGCAACAGTTGACGTACTTCATAGTCTAGAGGTTACAGCTCGTCATGTGTATCAGCCAACACTGGATCTAGCCTGCATTAATTTCTCTGGTTTTCTTCTAAACTCATTTAGAAAATTATATCTTTTGTGTCTTTCAAAGTCTTCTCTGACAATTTCATTTGGTGGCATTACTTTCACTGTGAGAAGAGTTTTTTGATATTGATCTTCTCCATTCTACAAATCTCTCTTGTGTTGTCATTTTTTTTCCACATTCAGATTTTATTTTTTTTTGCTCTGTAGCTGTATGAAAGACAGTCCACATCTCTGTTTATTTTATAGTCTTTGCCAGGATCCTTGGCAATTCTATTATAGCTCTTTCTTTTGCTATGGCATGCCCAGGATCACAAGCTTAATTTCTTAAATTTAGAATAATGAAATCTTGAAATATTAATAGATGATTAATATACGTTGGGACATGATCCTACCTTCTGTTAGGCTCCTGTTTTGCTAGTTATTCTTCAAATTCTGGTTACGTTTATAGACACTGTTGAACTCTAAGCTGTTGTTCTGAATAACACTTTGCAATAGCTTCGAGATCTCTTTCCTGAATGGTGCTAACTAAACTGACAGCCATGATATATCAATACTTGTAGGTTATTTCTGTTTCTAGTCTTTATATTCCACTTACTAACATATAACTTTACCTATATTTTTATCAGCTACTTACAAGTTTGAGTTCCTTGACAATTTCTCACAATCAGCTTTAGATTATCCCAAATAATTCTGTATCATTTTCAGATTTTCTCTCCTTATCATTCAAGTGATACCTATTTATGAATATGTTGAATGGCACATTTTCTATATGTAGAATATGTTTGAGCTCCCTTCTTTCTGAAAACTCACGCCTACCATCTGTTTCTTATACTTTAACCAATTATTAATCCACCACAGAACATTCTCTTTCATCCCACAACAGCTTAGTGTCTTTCAGAGATTTTGCAATGAGACTTTCTAAAAAGCTTTTTTTAAAACACATATATGTTGCATCACCTGAAGCATATGCTCAGCGGCTCCTCTAAAACTGTCTGACAGATATATGAATCACAACTTCACTATGCAAAGGCTACATTGACTTTTCCCTTGTATATCATATTTTTCTATTTTATTACTCAGTCTGTTCTTACAGAATGGAATCTTCCTACAGATTTGCTCCTATATAAATATAATATATCAGTTTGTAATTGTCTGAGTTAATCTAGAAAGTCTTATAAAATATTAGTGTCGTGTTTGCAAGTTTCTATTCTTCAGGTAACATAACTCATTTAAATGACAGACTATTATTCACAGTTAGTAGCTCAACAGTTGCTTATTTCAGCTGCTTAAGGATTCCTGAGGAAACAGTCCCGTGGCATTACTCTCTGGAAAAGAACAGCTCTGGAGTAGGAATCTTTCTGACCTCTTCTGGAACAAATGTTGACACAAAGAATTAATTCGGAGATTTTTTTCTCCAATAGCATCACCTTACTGAATGGGCCTTTTACGATTTGATCAACTATTGAACACATATTTTCTTGAAGACTTTTTGTTCCTGTTTTAGGAGAAAAAAAAATTGTTTTAATTTTGTTATTTTATTAGCTTTCCACCTGTGTGTTTTTATGTGTGACCTCTTGGGTTTTTTTAAAAGAAGAAACTGGAGGAAATTCTGCCCTATGGAAACAAATGACAGTTGGAGAAGAACTATGGAGATTTTAGCAGAGATATAGCAGCAACATAGTTCCTGCAGGTCAGTTGTGGAGCCCCGAGACAACAGCTTCCCATTGCATTGTCACTTTTACCAGCAGCAGAACAATAGTGAGACTCAGGACACTTGTGTTCACCCAGCAGTGTGCATATTGGGCAAAGACTGTTTTTCTCATTTCTCCCTTCTTTGACCTCATCTTTGACTTGACCTTTGATCCCTGCGTCAGCTCATTTGAGCTATTTTGGATGGCTTTTTAGAAGAATTGCAACCAGAAGTCAACATTCAATACGTAATATATCAGCCCAGACAAGCTGGCAAACTTAGAAGTCACCAAAAACAGATCTTTATGACGGCAAAGGATGAAACTGTCAGAATAAGAGACAACAGTTCTGCCTAAAATTGCTACTGTTAAAGAAAATCATTCCTAGCTAGGAGTATTAATAAGCAGGAACCACAGGATGTCAATGATATTATGGAATTAGAGCCTCCAAACTGTACTTGAATTTAAATATATATTATTTCATCCAAGCAAAAAAAAAACGTGTCAGATTTCAACATCTTTGCACCATCACTCCATAAGCATTTTCTCAAAAAGTTGTTCTGTTACAAAAGGCTCGTATAACTTCCTTTCTATCACTCTCTCATTCTCCCTCTTGCTGAGCTTTACAGAAGCTTCACACTAGAAATCACTCCCTAACTATTTATTCATATGAATGCTATCCTGTGTGCTACGAACCCTTGCCAGGGATGTCTGGGAAAGGATTGGTGCTGTCAGAATCCTAACTTTCAGGGAGGTCCTCTGCAAAACCATGAAACTAATCTGAGCCTTACACTTAGTTCAGGTTTCATTCTCTGACCTCGCACCGCAGATCCTGTGAATAGAACATTGTCCTCTCTGTGCAGTCTCAATAACTGGACATTTTCTGGGTCCGTGGATTTGTACAATGAGATATCTCCTCCAATCTGTGTGCATAATGCTCCAATGTCTGCTAGGAATGGCTACAATATTGACGCCTTTCAATGTAGGTCACATCATTCACGGAGTAGAGTTCAATAAAATGATACTGTAGTTAACAAGTTTTATAACACGAAGTTGCTTTAAAACGTGAAACTAATCAGGAGGAAGCCTGTTTATGCATGTCACAGTAACATTGAACTGTCAATAAATAAACAAAGATTTGCTTCACCTATTGTCATGTATATCAAGTAAGTCATTAATCTAAACTAATGAAGCTTAAGATATATGCCAGGCAGTTTTTATGGAGCTCTTTCTTAATGATATGTTTGCTTTTCATTATAATGCAGAGAGTCCATTATCCAGAAAACAGCACATTGTAGCCAAAAAGCCTTGAATCTGCTGCTTCTCCCTTTGTTCCTGGCTCACAATAAGTAGCACTTACACTTACATTTTCATAGAACTGTCCTGGATGAATAGCGTTACTCAGAAATGAATAAAAAATCCAGATAAGGATTTTAACAGAAAAATAATGTGTCCATTGCTTGATCTTTAGTCTGTTAGTTATTTTGTTAGATAGCTAGTTAGTTAAGGATTTTTTATCTGGCCTGGAAGACAAAAAAGAAGGCTGGATTCAAACAGTTTCATATGCATGTCCATTTTAAATTTATGAGAGTATCGATTCTACAAAGCTTTAAGTGATTGCTTGCTGTTGACAGGAACCTACTTTTATTAGGAAGCAGCACAGAATAAACCCATTAAAAATGTTTCAGGAGAAAGCAAACAAACTCATATGCTTTCCTGCAAACTTCCAAGAATGAGATTACTGGTTTCTCTCCATGGATTTGCCAGTTTGATATTACAGAACAGAAAAATGAAATGGCAATCTGTTTTTCATTTCCTTCT
The DNA here is from genome assembly GCA_009806455.1 of Tetrax tetrax. Lineage (NCBI taxonomy): Eukaryota > Metazoa > Chordata > Aves > Otidiformes > Otididae > Tetrax > Tetrax tetrax. The sequence continues at coordinate 857,390 of WHYT01017427.1, forward strand.
GAAAACGGTCAGAATTAATACAGGAAGACCAAATATTAACAGATCAGCTTCATTTCCTATTGTACAAGGTGCTCAGACATAAGCATCTAGTGCCAGTTTGAGTGCCCCAGGGTAGGAGACACACACCCAGGACAAGCAGCAGTGACACCACTGTGAAGAGAGACTTACACTTGTGCAGCACCTGGAGACCAGATCACATCTTCTAGAGCATCTCAGATGGCATTAGACACCCCTATTTTGGCTCCTGAGTCAAGCACAGGATGCTTTCCACATTCTTCTGTTTGAGTGAAGGTATTTCAAGAGTCAAACACTAAATCTTGATTAGAAGGGAACAAAATCTGCCTTCAAATTCTTCATATTTCTCTTGGTAGTCTGTATCAGAAATAAATTACCTCATTGTTAAAAATGATTGCCCTGTTCCTAATTTCACTTTAACTCTTTTAACTCCTAGCCATTATATTTTGCAGTCCTTTGCCAGAGTAAAGACCCTGATTTTCTTTCTGTTCCCCTGAAAGGACTGAAATGCTCAAGTGTTTAGTACTCACATCATCCTGGGACCACTGAATGTCATTTCATACAAAAGAAAATCTTGTCAAGTGTTGGAGAAGGTGCACTTTTCACATAAAACTACATTTGCATGGATGTTACAACTTCCATTGATCCAGGTCGCACAAAGATGAACACCTAGGGGAACACCTATGTGTAACTTTTTATGTTGTGAGTTCTTTTCTAGTTGTAACCTTTCATTCTGGTTTTGAGTCTGTGTTTTATAGCAAGAATGTGACACCTTCTGGAGTCACTGTTCCTGCTGAGCTCTGAAGTGACTATGCCCAGCTGATGGCTGTTGACTTTGAAAAGGTCTGTACTCAGACGATAACAGAAAACTAAAGTATGAAATTCCTCTGTAGAATTTCATCACAGCATTAAAAAAAAAACCAACCAAAAAAAAAAAAAAAAACCAACCAAAAAACAGAAGTACAATGCAAAACTCTCAAATACAAACTTTCCAAGTCAGTGGAAACCAATAAACTGCCTACTTCAAGCTAAAAAGACTGAGAGATGAAATGACCAGTATAATGCAGATGAAAACCAAGACTTTTCTGGGTGACAAAATTCTGCACTAATGACTGTGCTTGGGAGTTTGATGTATTTCTAGATGTGTAACTATTTTGTTCTTGTTTTACTGCTTACTTTGTGTGTTTGTGCATAAGAAGTCATTACACAGACCAAGGAGACTTAGATGATCATAGAGTCAGTGTTTTGAATTCATCATAAGAGACTCCTGTCACTGCAGAGGCCAGGAGGAAACAGGATAGAACAGACAAGAAGAGATAAAACTTAAGTGAAAAGATTAAAATATGGTGTTTGACTCCTAGCTTTCAAAAGAACACCTAATGATCTCATGTGGTTTTGGAACTTCCAGGAGAGCACAATCAACAAGAAATTAATGGTTCAGAGTCTGCATCTTTTATGTCTATAAAATCATATCTCTGAACAGTTGTTCATAGTACCAAACTATTCCCCTGACATCAGTTGCATTCTGATTTAAGGTGCCAATATATGGTTTCTTAGGAGGTCAAAACTTGGAGGGAAACATCATGCATATTACCTGAAGTAAAGTTTCACACAGACTTGCACAAATTTTTTCCATCAGAACAATTTTCTGATGAAACATGCAGTTTTTGTAAATTAATATGTTCCATGGGAATATTTCAATTAGGTTTTATGTTTTCCAATCCCATTGCGAATAGTTTCAAATTGCTTTTCCCAGATTGAAATATTTCATTGAACTGAGGAACTTAACTTAAAATATTTTATTTGAAAAACATCTTAAAATTGGTCGAATTTCTTTGGAACATAGGAACCTTCTTGTTCCTAAGGACTGGCCTCTGCAGGAGCATTTTTTCCATAAGACAGTATGACAAAGCTGACAAAGATGAGCTGAGATGTCATCTCAGTGACATGATGCTAAGTGCATCATGCAAAATCTACCTCTACAAAATTTGAGACATTCTGGTCAGCTTGAAATTTTGACCATCAATGACTTTTATGGACTTAGGCCACTGTCTGACAGTGATTGAAGTATGCAGTTAATATCAAGTGTGGAAGCATCCCGGGAAATTCAGTTGCATATGTGTTACACAGATGCAGCAGAAGGGATAGGTATGTTAGGATGTAAAGCTTTAAGTGCCTTGAGTAATAGCACTCTTTCAGCAACCTCTTTCAGTCTAATGTAAATATGATGGCGATATCAAACACTAAGAATATCATAGATTTTCAGGCCTGAAGCAAGAATTCAAAAGAAGCTATCCTATACACTGGAAATATGTTATTATAGGAATTAGATTATATGCAAGGATCATAGTTCAGTACTTATTTTGCAAGAAATATCACTTTCCAGATTCTAAGCCTGCAAGGACTTTTACCATTGTTAGCAAACCTTCCTTTACGAAACTTCCCTGCCCTTCAGACTGTCCTCTAAAATACCTCGTACTTTTCTTTTCCTGTTTTGGACCATAGAGAATTCTTTGTGCAGGATCCTTAGTTCCTGTGAACAGAAACACACTGTTATTTATCAGGTCTCTTTCACTAAGTAGAAAATCTAGTCTTTAGAACTGCTGTAGGACTAATTCAAAGTAACTGAGATTTTCATTTAGTATAAGCCATCTGAATGTACCATCCTAGCATAAAATGGCTCTGTGAATCACTATAGTCAATCTGTCCTAGGTTTGTTCTCGTTTGTAAATACTTTGCCACTGATGTAATGCATGCTGTTGTCAAATTCCCTTACGTATAAAGTATAAATTTTGGTAGTTATTCAGTATGAATGGATATTCAATAGACATTAAAGAAAGCAAGCTCTGGAGAGAAAGTGGTTTTCATCAAAGCTCTGCTGTAACTTTGCAACAAGAGAGTTTTTTTACTTTTTCCTTTATTTTCTGGGATTAAAAAAGAATCTGTTCTGTTTACTACACAGCCATTTACATTCTGGCTTTGGATTTTCAAGAAGACGAAAAGTCTGTTTCCATTAGCACTAAAACCAAAGAGAGGCTTTCACCCTAGAAATGTCAGGCACCATTACTTTCTGTAGAGTCTGAAAGCACTGCATCTGTTGATGTCAGAAATGGGCAATATGTCTATCCACAGAAGAGCAATGAGGCCTGTGAAAAGAATTTGCAAAAAGCCAGGCAAAGTTGTTTTCATAGATGGCAAGTAACAGCACCGGTAAGAAAAATACCGAATTTCCCTTCCTGAGGAAGAAATAAACAACTAAAAGAAGCTACTTGAGCTGAGATATTTATTTTGAGGGAAGGAAAAGTAAATACTTTGTCTGGTTGAGGTGATGTGATTTCCAAACTTTGTGACACATTTCACGTGCAATAGATGAACACAATATTGGCATGCGATATTCCCCTTCCAGCAGCACTTCAAATAACTAGTGTTGACTTGAGGTAAGTTTTTTTGTTCTATACTCCAAAATCCATTTTTTTCAGAAAGATATTATGCTTAAGAGACAGATGTTAAACATAAAAGTTTATGAGAAAGTACCAAACAAATAAAATACCAGAATTGTTAGCATCTGAGCTTAACCATACTTTTTTTTTTACTATTTAAACAGTTCTTATTCACATAACATACCCACCTTAACTTGAATAGAGGTATTAATGTATCTAAGGCTTTGCGAAAACATTCTATATGCAGTTTCAACCTGTATTAAACTGAAAATCTATGCATACATCCTTGTGTTCTCTTTTATCTGGCCTGGACACTTAGGAGTAGCTGTTCTGTACTTCAATTTTTCACTGAGATCATATTCTTCTCAGCAGTCAGATGCCTTATGCACCTGAGGTTTATATAGATTCTGTGTCTGAAAATAGGCCAAGGTGGGCTAATCGGGTCAAAAATTATGTGATCCAGCAACACATACCCTCAGATCTGCCCTGCTATTTAAACGTGTTTTAAAACATAGTCTATATCAACATAACATTTTCATGTATTCGGGTTAAAAACATTAAAAATCCACAGATGTACATGAGAAGCATTGGCATTTTTCACAGCTATTAATTATTACTATCAATTCCTTGTATTCAGCAAACTAAACTGACAATGATCTTAGGTATATACCCACATCTGTTGCAAGTACATCTGATAACTGTAATTGCCAACATGTCCATGAGTCATATTCAAAAAGGGATTTTTTTCAAAGATGTCAAATTCATTCTCTTCAGCTGAATCATAGATACTTCATTCCAGGCTTTGCTTGGAAAATTCTTGTAACACAGCTCATACCACCCACTCAATAGATTTTATTAGTTTTGAGCTTAAAATAAACATAGCGAACTGAAATTCAGAAATTAATAAAATGAAAGGGTAATGCTGAAAGACAAGATGCCCCTGAGAGTCCAAATAAAGATGTAACCAGATCTTTTTTTGCAGTCATTAAAGATAGCATGCTATGGGACACAAGACCATAGCCCTGGCAATCAGATTCTTGAGATGAACTAAAATACCATTATCAGGTGTGCAAAGGACTCTCTGAATTGTACCAGGAACATTCCTCGATTGCCCATAAGCTCTTAGCATGCCTCTTTATAGGCTACCAGCGAAAGAAAATCGGAATATGCAGATAGTGGATCCACTACCTGTATAGTAAAAATGGCATTTCCTTCACAAGGCCTGAATTTCACTCACTGTGTCTAAAACCACTAGTAAAAGCCATTCAGGATCTTGGGTAAATGTTGCTTAAAACTGTGGAACCTCTCAGTAGGGTCATTTTAAAAAAAAAGTATGTCACAAATTCACAAGTGCACTCTGTGTTGAATGTATTATGGTAATTGAAATGTCATCATTGTGTTGTCAGTGTGCATCTCTGTCTAAATACATTGAAAATACATTTCATTACAGTTTTATCCATAAACAGCATGTGAAAAGCCTTTCTTGGAGGACTAGGGGAATGGGTTCTGCAGCTCTTGGTACTTTTTTTGGTTTTAGTATGAGCTGTGACCAGGAACACCAGAAATGAGAAAGCAGAAGAATTAAATGAATAAAATTTGCCATATACTTGTGAATTTCAAGAAACTTTGGGTCTAGCTGAATCTTAAATTGATTTTCCTGTCACCTATACTAGCATTGATCAGAGTAGGAAAAATTTATTAACAATTTTCCATTGTCCATCATTTTAAAAGAGTTATGTACTTTAGGCCTGAGTACCACATGCAATAATTCATAGCAGAGCAATCCATATGCCACACATCTCTGTTAAACTGTCAAGTAAAAACGCTAAACCAGGAGCAGATGAGAAGAATAGATTTATTGTGACAACATAGTTTGCATTCTTTCTTTGCTTTTCTCACCTGAAAACTTCTACATGTTAGGTACTAGTCTTAGATAAATAGTTATTCATGTCTTTATGTCCTTTCCTGGTGAGAATTCATCTTTTCTCACCAAGGCTCCCAGCAGAGACTGCCCAAATCACCAGTTCAATATTCATTACAGGTCATCCTGTAAATGATGCAATATTTATTGTTAGCCCTAAAGAAATAGAAATTAGTAGAGCAGATGATGGTAAATATTAATGTAAGCCTGCAAGGGAATAGATCAGAAAGTATTGTGGGTATTGCTTTAAACTCTTGTTAGAAATTAAAGTTACAGGAAGTTGACATATTACAATAAGATATTTTCGGCTCACTCATACAGAAAGAAATTACTTAGCTTTTAAAATCTGAATAAATTCATAATTGTTTAAATGTTAATCTGAATAAAATCATAATTATTGATGAGTGCACCCCAGTGGCTGTATCTAGAGTTAGAGGGGTACACATGCAGCTACGTCTCAGCCTTCTAGCTTGGGAACCTAACCAGAGCATGAGTTGCTGGCAGTCCAGTGCCATGTGCCAAAGTCTCCACCTTTGCTGACTTAGCTGAATTTAGGACACAGCCTAGGTTCACACACCTGTCCATGAGCCTGCATAGAGCCCTGATTTCTCCAGCTTAGGCACAGACCATGTGAATCTCAAACCTCCAGTCATGGGAGGGGGTTTGACATCACAAGACATAGTGTGGTCAAAATTCCTGTTTTATGGAGCCTTATCATCAGTCAGTTTCCTGTTCTCATGTAAAGTTAATCTTACTATGGCTGATGTGAAAAAAAGGGTGCATGGCCCTCCTTTGCAGCAGTTAGCCAAGAAGTCTTATCTTGCCTATCAGAAATCTGTGGAATTCTGTGCTTCTTTCTCTCATGTTACTAATGTTTGGCTTATTCATCTCTGTTTAAAAAAAAAAAGAGTTTTGCTTATTATTTTCAGCTTAGTCTCTGGTTAAGGAGATAGGAACATCCTAACTGAAGAGGTGGACAAAGTCTTTCTCAAACTGGGCAATGAAGTGCATGATGCACATGTTGACCATTTTGATTCATCACTCAGCACTTCACCAAGCCATTTACTTATGATGTACTAATATGCCAGATTAAGACCAGTTGCAGCTGCTGCAATGACTTTTGAACACACCTTCACCCTTCCATCCATCCAGGGAGTTCAACTATACTTCTGAAATCACCACTTAGCTCCTTATCAGTCAGTCATGACTGTGGGCTTTATTAATGCAAAATAATTCTTTCATCCTCTTTTCTCCTGACATCACTTTCCCCTCCGGTTTAATGGTGGAAAGCAACGAAGAAGTATTACAAATACAGCGTGTGTCAGACAATAGTAATAGCTACCGTGCAGTCAGATCATCAGACTCTTCACAGAAGGAAATAGAATTACTGATACGAGAAGGCCAGTATCAGATGAAGAAGCTTTGTCCAGAGGCATCAAAATGAGCTTTTACGGGTTGAGAAGAAAGGTAATTGATGAAAATATACACTAGAGAATATCCATAAGCCCACTGTGGAATATAAATAAACAACAAACAAATAATGAAACCAAATGTCAAGATTTATACATAAATTGTAAGCAGTTCTATGAAGCCTACACATGTGGTGATACTGGAATACTGCTGTATTTCCATCCCAGCATCTATTTCCTTGACATTTTTTTCAGATAGATAAAACCCTTTTTTCTGACTCTTAGCACCAAAGGCATACTTAAATATTGGTTGTTACTAGAGAAAGAGAGATTTCTGGAAAAAAATGTGACAATGGAATACTAAATATTTAAGCACTCAGAAGTTAGAAAATTCTGAAATGAAGTCTGCTACTTAGATACTGGTCCAAAGTCCATGAATTACAATTAATCACTTCAGTACATAATATTCAATTTAAAAACATTGTTTTTAATTTGTATGATGTACATGCACACTATAAGCAAAACATCTGCTTTGCTATCCAATCAAATTTAAGATTCCCAATGAGTTTGATATAGAGAACAACCATATTTTTATTAATATTACTACTTTGATATTTTCAAAAATATTTCAGAATCAAGGTCCTTTGGTAAGCGTGTTATATTTTCTACTACTTTATGTATCCCCCATTTTTATGACATGCAGCTTTAAGTACTATAATGTTTTAAAGTACATGGTGCAAAATTATTTTAGTGCAGTCAAGATTTTTATTTAGCATAAAAAATGTTGCAGAGTCTACCAGCCAGGTTTTTCTCCATAATTTCTTTGGAAATGTATTACTGAAAAGACTAACAAATGATCTAGTAGTTGCTAAGGTTTCTTAAGAAAAGGTTGGTGCCTCCATACCTTTTCAGAAAAGAAAGTGAAGAACAACTAGAGAGTTAATATAGGTAAGCTGCTAAGTTTTGCTTATCATAAAGACTCAGGCTTTAGTAATATAGTGTATTACAGAAGGTCAGAGCTACCCTTGTTTCACCTCTATACATCATTTTTTACAAAAAAAAAAAGTAATGTTCTGGATGAGGAACTCACAGAGGAACTGCTGCTCTGGTACCTCAGCTATGGTGTACATCCTCCAGCAAAGCAGTAGCAGGAGGTCACTGAGTGGCTCAGGACGAAGCAGTGAGCATTTCCAGAGGAGCCGATAGCTAAACAAGGACAGTATCACTGGCTGGTGGCTGTAGATTATGCTGGATGCTAAACCAATGCCCATGTTAAACTGCACAGAGAATGGAAAGTGCAAGATTTCAGATCACCTAGTTAAACACAGAAAGAATGCTGAAACATGAGAGTGGGTGAAACCAGACATTGAAGAGAAGATGGAAAGGGCATATTGCTAATTGATATTTAACTTCTTGATTCAATGTGCAGCAGCTGTAAAAAAAGTTTACAAGTTACCATTTTGTACTGAAAGTACTATCAGGCTTATGTTGCAAGGTTTTTGTAGCAGGGGGGCTGCAGGGGGGGATTCCATAAAAAGCTACAAAGAGCTACCCCCATGTAAGATACAGACAGGTCCAGCCAGCTCTAAGACGAACCCACCACTGCTCAAAGCTGGGTCCATCAGCAATGCTGGTGGTGCTTCTGTCAAAAAGTATTTACAAAGGGGCAAAAAACACTGCATGGCAGCTGTGAAAGAGGAGGTAGAAAATGTGAGAGAAGCAACTATGCAGATACCAGTATCAGTGAAGAAAGAGGAGGAAGAGGTGCTCCAAGCGCTGGAGCGGAGATTTCCCTGCAGCCCATGGTGCAGCCCATGATGGAGCAGGCTGTCCCCCTGCAGCCCATGGTGCAGCCCATGATGGAGCAGGCTGTCCCCCTGCAGCCCGTGGAGGACCCCACCCCAGAGCTGGTGGGTGTATCCTAGAAGAAGATGCAGCCTGTGGAGAGCCCATGCCAGAGCAGGCTCTCAGCAGGAGCTGTGGCCCATGAAGGGAAGCCTGTGCAGGAGCAGGTCTTCTAGCAGGACCTGTGGCATGTTGAGGGGAAGAGGTAGAAGTGTTGGCAGCGAAGTTGAGCCTGGGAAGATGGGAGGTGGGAAGGTGCAGGGGGAAGGTGTGTTTAGTTTTGGTTTTGTTTCTCACTATTCTACTCTGTTATTAATTGGTAACAAAATTAAATTATTTTCCCCAAATTGTATCTGCAAAACATTAATTAGCTCTCGCTCTGAGAAGCCATTTTTGTTATACTCTAGAGGAATATGGATGTGAATTGAGAGTAAGGGGATTCTGAAAAGACTAGCTTAGCTTCTAAGCATGAGTAGAATGATAGGAGTCTTCAGCAGAAAATGTGAGGTGGCATTAGTGAAGTATCTTTCCCATTAAATGTCACTATGAAATAAAACTTGTGATTTTTGAGCTTGTGATTTCTCAATAAACTAAACTAGGAGACTACTATTTAAATGAAAAGGGAACACATAAGAATGTATAAACTTATAGGTCTAATAAATAAACAAATTATCTGTTGTGACACCAGTTAGATACTGTAATAACATTAACAGTACAGGAAATACATTTTGGAATCCATTCACTTAAAGGGAACTATTAATTAGTTTGTGCTTGGGAATGGTTTGCTTTAGTTTGTTGGGAAGAAATTTTAATCAAACTTTTCTATTTACTTTTTGCAAAAAACTTTTCTGCCAAGAAAAAAATCAAGAAAACTCACAAGCCTTTCTTTATTTTATTTTTCACACTAGCTGTCACATATGTAAGTAGATAATAAATAGGTAAAGAAATGGTCAGGTTATACACCTGAGCACAAATAGGCAACTCTGAAAGAGCAACATATTGTCGAGAAATTATCTTGGTGGAAGTAACAAATCTGAAATCTTCTGTAAAGGTTCTAAAAATGACACAAATAAGCTTCACTAAGTAAAAAGCCTGCCTCCTACATTCAGATTGGATATGTTCTTCCTTCTGAGGTCAATAAATATCCACTGCTTTCAGAGCCCAAGGGAAACTATTTCCTGTAATGAAGAAGCAGAACTCTCCTCTCACATGTGTGTACAAGCAGGTATCCAGATGTTTCAGTAACCCAAAGTTATGAGAAGTCTTGGTTATTTGTGATCTCCAAACCACACTAAAAATACCAGGCTGTTATTCCCAGTTCCTGCTTTTTGGCTTTATTTCTCACTTGATGGATAAGAAAATATCAAGCCCAGGCTGGTGAACGCAGCCTGCGCAGAGACTCTAAGGTGCGCTGGGTGCCCTGGGCTCCTCTCCTTGCAGGGAACACCTGCAGGCACTCCGTCCACTGAGGGCAACAAGCAGAAGTACTGCAGAAGTGCCATCAGCTCCACATGCCCTATCGCTGTATGTAAACACGTGCCAGCTCCGCAGAGAGCCACAAACCTAGGGATCTGTAGATTGCTGCCTAAAACAAAAGAGCAACAGGTTCTCGCTAAAAGCAAAACAGATCAATAGATCTAACTTAACCCTCATCATCTTCCTTCTAATTTGGTGAGTTTCACTAACAGATTTCCTTTTTCTTTTTTTTTTTTTTCCGATGATATCACACACAAAAAACCACATTTATGTTTGTGCAATCGAACCAATGAGATGACCTAAAGAAATCACCTCCAGTGCCAGCTTGGAGGAATCAGCTGAAGAAATCCGCATCAGCTCACATAGTCCCAGGCTACAACACAAGACAAATGACAGCAGTCTGGGTAAGCATCCCTTAGGAAAGGTTTAGGTATAACAGATCCTGCTGAGAAGGTGGGCAGATGAACTCTGGATGTTCTTTTCGGCCGTGTTCTCTAAGATTGGGGGAAATACAGTGATAACATCCATTTCTCACTAACAATGGATATTTGGGCTGTGGAAGGGCAGTGAACAGCCTAAAAGTGAAGATATTATCACTGGTGAATTATATACCTACCAAAAATCCAATCTGTAGCCAGCCTGTAACGCTCTAACTCTTATTGAACATTTTTATTTAATTTTAGCAACGTTTTATTTTTAAAACTCAATTCGCTCACAGTGAAGCAGCTCACATTCTAGGTTTGTAAATAGCTCGTCTGGTAAACGCGGGAGAGATGCTGGCAGCGAGCACCTACCTTCAATGTTTTGATTAGTTCTGCTTGGCTTGTATCGTTAGTTGACTGAATGTATGATTGTGCACATTAAATAGAGTAATGTCTTTATGGTGACTTGGCAATTATTTAACCACTGCGTTGTACCCCAAACTCTATCTTTCCCAGATAAATAAAACAAATCTGTCATTATCCATCCATAGTAAGACAGAAGTATTATTGCTTATATATAATTCATAGAAAGATATAATAATGCACTTCTAATACGCATCAAGTCGAACTTGCAAATGCACGCCCTGCTGTGGAAAGAACTCCACACAGACTTTTTATGTTGGTTTTCAGGAGGTATTGCTGTTCAAAAGTACTCAAAGTCTGTTGGATCTGTAGCTATTCTGAGTCTCTAAATCAGGTCCCACTTACTGTGATACCAGTGAAGGAAAGGAGGGGATGAATTATCTCGGTTTCCCTGCAAACAGTGCACAGCTTTTCAGTTCTTTGTGAAACATTGGGGTTTTTTTTAGAACTGGTGGATAGACTAGTTCAAGATTGCAGGGTGGAGGGAGACAGACCACAACTTGCCACAGCAGTCAGAACTGACTTGTAGTGTTCCCCTGTGCTGAAATAATGTACAAAAAAGAAAACATGGGTAAAATGCAATATTTATGACATGTACTGATCCACAGCAGGAGGGTGTTGGAGTAGATTATCTTTAAAGGTCCCTTCCAACCCAAACCATTCTCTGAGTCTATGATTTCTGAAGTATCTTCACAATTTTTCTGAACTCTTCTGCAGATAAATCCTAAGCTTGAGCCTTGTAGATGTGCTGATTCTAGGAAATCAAGCATGCAGGGATAGTGACACTGTGTCACTGAGGCACCTGATTCGCACCTGAGCTGCAGTGCTCATCTCTGAGCTCTCTGATCACTAAATGAAGAGAGGGAGGAAGCCTCTCCAAAACCAGAAGATAAATTTCGTGTCCAGGGAGACTGACATCTTAAATTTGATTAATAAATAAGATTGTCTGTTTGGTCCTCTCTCTCTCTTGCTTTCCTTCGTGTTTGCTTGCATTCTCAGGCATGATTGAAACATTAGTTGAAATAACCTGGGGTTTCATAGTGTGTACTGGTCCAAATGCAGAAACTGTTTTCCATGAGCGATGTTGACGGTTTATTCAAAAGAGCTGAGTGCTGAAAGGACTATTCATTCTCTACGTCAGGTTAAACTTATCTGCTCCATCTTTCGTCTGCCTACTGAGTTTATTAGGATTTCATAATAACTCAGAAAGAGTTTATTAAATTAATTTGATTGGAATAGGCAACAAAAGTGTTTAAAACTTTGTTATCCTTCCTTTTGAACCATTTTGTCAAAATGAAAGAGATCAGTAATATAAAAACGTATCCCTAATTTTTTTAGTAATCTTTTAAAACACACTTTTCTTCAAAAAACCTTTGAAGCAGCTATAGTAGCTAACTGCTGCTTGGTTACTTTGTGTAGGTGGGCTCCCAAACTGTGCACTGGCTTGTTGAAGACAAGCAGATGGTACCTGTGCTTTGCAATTCTCCTTGTATGTATTTGCCTGCAGGATTGGCACTGTCTCTCATGTCTTTGTGAAATGCAACTGTTCCAGGGGAAAAAAAAAAAAAAAAAGGGTGTATTTCCAGTTTATCACTGTTGCTTTAAAACTTCAGAATCTGGCAACAATGTGAAAAAAAAAAGAAATCGCTCTTTGTCAGTGTTCGTTTTAATGCTTTTGTGGAGTTGTGGCAGCAATTTGCAATCAGACAGCTCAGTGCAATTGGAAATATTTAATTTCCAGAAAGTGGAAGTTCTGGGCTCCTGTGGAGTCCTAAAGCCTGAAGCTAATATATAGGCCCCAACCTTGCTTTCATTTAAGTTGTTGGCAAAATTCCCATTGACTTCACGTGAAGCAAGATTGGCCCAGTTTCAAAAAAGGAGTATTGTTAGGTTTAACATTTTAAACCCGCAAACATAAGGAGCAGATTTAACATTATCATGATCGAGCATTTTATTTTCAAATGCATTTGACAGTATATTCAAACAAAGAAATGTGGCTTATCTTTTAAACTTTTAAATTGCTAGGTTGAGCAAAATGGGAGTTACTTTCGATTAAATAATGCAATGAAAATTATCAGGACAGAATTGCATTTGGCAGAAGAAAATACTGTATTTATCTCAGTGTAATCCATTTATTGGTTTATGGCTCCAGAGTCCTTAAGCAAATGTCATAAATCCACATGACATCCTTGTATGTTGTAGTAGATTTTGCATTTTGGTCTTAGAGTTAGCTGAAAGATGTGTTAAAACTCACATTATGAGGCAGCTTCCTGTCAGTCACCCATCTGAGAAGCCTCAGAAGTGCCAATGATTTTAGTGAGGTTTTGGATGAAGCTATGGAGCAGAAATTGGTTCCAGGTATGTCCACTACAGAGGAGAAGACCATGTGAAGCACAACTGAAATCTCCCACAGCAAGATAACCAAAAATTCTTTGGAGGTTTCTGACATCGCAGTCATGAGAGAAATTATGCTTTACATTTATGTAAACCCCAAAGATAAAAGTATTGCCAGGATGAAAGGCTGCTCTAACCAGCTCTGTCTGGCACCATTTACCTGAGTGATGAAGTTTCTTAGGCATTGTCCTGCCTGTTGTATCCTGTGGGGTGTTGGCTGCTCTTTAGTGGCACAAGTGAAAATATATCTTTGTGGACACTGTGCTAATGAAAGGGCAAAAGACCAGGTGCTCCTGGGGATGGTGGACTGCATCCTGTTCTCAATGACGCTATGGTTCAGCAGGAGAGAGGAAGTGGCCACAGGCTTCCCAAGCCCTGCTCGCAGGCTCCTCCAGAGGCTGTGTTGCTCCAGGGCTTACACGGAGACTCGAGAGTTGTTGGGCTGTACAGCTCAGTCCATGATGGCAGCAAACAGTAAAGACTTCATCGCAAGGAACAGTTGGACTAGACCAGATGTGCCTGGCTGTCTGGTCTCTTCATAAGCAGGGATCTCAGAGAAATCTCTTCACCAGACTGCCCTGTGGAGCCTCTGGTATCTGCTTACCTAGTGTTTCTATACTCTGGGTATAGCTGGGCACAAAGGGTCCTGTATCCAGAGGATACCTTTCCCCCTACATCAGCGTACTGAGATCTGTGCATGGATGGGCTTCTGAGAGGACAGATACAGTCAGGCTCTAACAACAAAAAAAAATACTAATATTTGAACCAAGTTCTTCCTCTATGCCTTAGAGGTTAATTGGGTTTTGTTTGCTCAGATATGTATATATCTGTATAAGACTTCTATGATGTGTTTGACTTCCTTTTGTAGTATTCTAATAAAGGAAACAGAGAATATTCAAAGACAGCCAAGAGTAGGGATGTTATACACTAACTTCTCAGAGCTAAGATATTTCCGAGAATGTATCATGAGAAGCTTCCAGTGCCGGCTTGTGAACTACATGGGCCAAAGTGTGAGCAAGGACTTGGACTGCCAAGGGCTCCAAATTCCCTCTCTATCTGCTCTTGCAGAGACAGAGGGTGAAGAGTGACTTCTTACTGTCAGAGGAACTGATTAAGGCACCTGATGTGTTACAGGTCTGCCAGGGTCTCCAGCAGTCATGGACAGATATTTAACACTGGCCATGAGGAGACAAGACTATGAAACAGTACTCAAGATTTGTTTGCTTGCTATTAGGAAGAAGTAACAAAAATACTCTGTTTATAATTGGCTGTTCAATTAAAAATAAAAATTACAACAACATTCAAGCTTCCTACCACTTGAATGCTGAGCTCAAAGTGACAGGATTTAGCAGCTAGTTGTAGTACCAATAACTAAAAAAAATTGCATGATTGGTTAAAAAACGAACCCTAGTACGTTGCCAGCTGAAAGAACGTGACTGTATTTACAATACAGAAGATGAATCTGTTCATCCACTGCTTTCTACTACAGCAATTGCAGATGTTGTGAGCACTGTAACTGAAGGAAAATTATTCTGCTAATTTTTATACGGACAAGCCCATTCAAATAAACAATAACTGCAATTTACCATAAATCCAGAATAACTCTTCTCTGCAAACTTCAACATACACCAGTGAGTCCTTCCTTAATTCATCTGATTTCATGTTTGTTTATCATAATAGAGAGAGGACATGTACTGAGTAAAGAGGTTGGTTAAGAAACTTGATAACTCCTGAGTTATTAGATGAGACTTTGTGCCTAAAAAGACACAGACATAAAGAAGTTAACTAGTCAGAGTTGGTTCTAAGAAGGAATCATCACTGCATAACTCAGTTTATCTGTGGCAGATAAAAGACCTGTAAAGAGTCATTTTCATTTCAGGGTGTGTTGACAAAGAATTCATTTAAAAATACGTTTTTAAAGGTTTGATCCT
The DNA here is from genome assembly GCA_009806455.1 of Tetrax tetrax. Lineage (NCBI taxonomy): Eukaryota > Metazoa > Chordata > Aves > Otidiformes > Otididae > Tetrax > Tetrax tetrax. The sequence continues at coordinate 872,666 of WHYT01017427.1, forward strand.
GTTCCACTGAATGGAGTGCTTTGCCACTGAGCCAAACACTGAATCGTCAGAGTCAGACTGTTAACGAAGTTTGAAAATAGTGAATGCGGAACGCATATTGCTGAATATATCACTATATTACACACTTCCAGAATACACATTTTGGAGTATACCTGTGGCTTCCTAGAAATACTCAGTGTCTGTAATAAGAGGAAAAAATCCTGGGAGGAAATAGATTAGGTTTTTTTTTCAGGTTAAAATGTATATTTTCTTGTTGATACAGGACATAACCACTAAGTAATCTTTGACATTTCTCTTTGAGAAGATTACAGATCTTTCTCTAAAACACCAATTTTAAATGCTATCTTGTTATCTACAGTTGATGCTCTCACCATTCCTTTTTATAGCAACCATTTTTCAAACAGCTTTTGAGTCAGTGCCTCAGTCTAGTAGCCATTGTCTCTTTGAACACCCTTTATTCTGCCCAGTGCCTAAGTTGCTGACTATTCCAGATCTAGAAGATGAATTACTGCAATGAAAAATATTCAACCATCAAAATGGCTGCTGTCTTTGCAAGAAACTATATTAAAGACTGGAAGTGGCCTAGCCTAGATATTCCCAGTATTAGCAATGTATTAAATAAATCAGAAATGTATTTACCATTTAATATGTCAAAGATTCAGGAGCTGGTGGGATAAATGCATCAGAAAATACAGTGTGTGACTTCCTTGCCTGTCTCTGTGTATTCTCTTTTTCATGAACTGTTCTCTACATTGAAATTTCCTGTCTCTGTACAGAAGTTATGCTACCTCTGCTGGTAAATCTGCCTATTTTAATCTGTTTATGTGTTGATAGAGCAAAAATGTGCTTGGTACATCCTCTGGTGGCAACACTTGGAAACATCAGTTGGGCATGCAACAAACATACTCTCCAGTCTCCATCTTCATGTATTTGAGTTGCCTTTTCCCTCACTTAGGCAGGTGCACAAGAGTGTACAGAAGGAGCCACTGGGGAGCAGAAGACCTCCTCCATTCCAGGCTGAGCTGCCCCAGGACGGGCTGCCAGCCATGCGGTTGTTCACTGCATGAATTCGAAGGACTGATGGCACAATCACAGCACAGCTCTCTGCATCCCTCCATGCTATCCTGCCACCTCAAACTGCCATGTTTTTATGGAACAGAAGCAAAGTTGTGTAAGCCTTGGTTGTGGTTCATTTTCCCTGGAATGCCCCTCACGCCCAGGGAAACTACAGCAGCCCTCTGTGAAGCATGGGCAATCAGGGCAGGTGCGGGTGGCAAAACCCCACACCAGGGAGGGAGACAATAGAGATGAGAACATCTGCTGGCTCTCTGTATTTAATGCAAACAGGACAAAGTAAGGATTATTGAAGAAGTTTTCCACCAGAATGGATGAGCCTGACTGAGCAGGAGGTGACAGCCTGGCCACTGAGTAGCAGCACTGTGAGGTCCCCTCACCTCTCCCTGCTTCTTCTCCCCAGGCAGCCCAGACAATGCTCCTCCTCACCACTGGAAGACAGCGAGCAGGACAGTGTCACTTATGGATTAATAGCGTGCACAAGAAATAAAGAAAGAGCTATGAAATATATGTGAAAAGATATTAATTCAAAATTCGTTAGCATATGCTCATCTGAGGAGCATGTGTAAATAGCTCCATTTCTGACTAGGAGGTTTTCTGTTTTACCCAAAACATAGTTATTTGCTTTTCTTCTTTTTTAACCTTTTTAACTGCAGGAGATGGGCAATATACAAAATGTTCTGCTGTGCTACTTTTCACTCTGTCAGGGAAGGGGGATTAGTCACTACTTAATCAGCTGCTTTCTTCCCAAGACACATTGACGAGGCCCATGAAATTAAGCCATGAAGATTTCTCAGTCATAGAGAGTGGACTGTGCTGAGGGTGAATTTCTGTCCTCAGGAGTGAGCTCAGGGAGGGAGGCAGAGAGGAAGGGAAAGATAGGCATCAGGAATCACTGGAAGATAGTATCAGGTGGGATTGGTAGCATCTGATTGTCACATTCTCAGGTGGGATGGGTGGCTTCTCTGTCCCACAGAGCTTACAGACTAAACAAAATGAAGAAAAGTGCCTGGTGCAGAAAATAGCAGAGGTGAGCATCAGGCTTTCTTCAGAGGAGAGGACTGTTGGCAGATGAGATCACAGCCTTGAGGTGGGTAACATGCTCTTAGGAACAGGGCAAATTTCTGGATCTCTGCCAGAGAACACTGCCAGGCCTGTTTCTCTCCACGGGGAGCTGCCTGATGCCAGGACAGGGAGCTGCCTGATGCCAGGAGATGGACAGCCCCAGTGCTCTTGGCTGCTCCCGGCTGAGGTGGTGGGACAGAATGGGCTGCCAGGCCCTGCCCTGCAGCCTCAGGGAGCCTCCAGTTCTCCTGGTGCCCTGCTGCACTACTATGTTTGTACCCTGAAGGACTCAAGAGGGATGGGGGCAAGGTAGGGGGACATGGTCACTGAAGCCAAGTGTGGTTAGACCATAGATTTTGGTTTCAAGATAGAGGGGGGTAGATTTAGATTAGATATTAGGAAAAAAATTTTTACAATGAGGGTGGTAGAACACTGGAACAGGTTGCCCAGTGAGATGGTAGATGCCCCATCCCTGGAAACATTCAAGACGAGGCTGGGCAGGGCTCTGAGCAACCTGATCTGGTTGGAGATGTCCCTGCTCCTTGCAGGGGGGTTGGACTAGATTACCTTTAAAGATCCCTTCCAACCCTAACCATTCTATGATTCTATGAAAAGCTTTCTAAGGAGTCAGGCAAGGCTCACATGGGAAACTCTCTAAAGCAAGTTACACAAACACCCATCAGCCACTCTTGCCTCACTGCTGGGATAGGATTAAACAGTGCAGCTCAACATCCCAGTGCTTTTACAGCAGCAACAGGCTCATGTATGGCAAGGTGAGACTTCCTCTGGGACCAAATGCCCCTTTCAAGCCTGCTTGAAGGTGCCCCATTGGACTTGATCCAAGTAGGGCCCATGGGAGGGAGGATAAATCATTGGTTTGACTACCCCTTTATGAGCCTTCTTCAGTGATCCAGGAAGGATCAAGCTCTTTCATTAAGTCCTTCCAGCTCAAGACCTGAGCACATGGATCCAGTAGTGAAACTTCAGACCTTCAAAAGGCCCATCAGGGCCACTGGGATGGCTCTGCCTTTCTCTCCCAAAGCTGAGGTAATTTGACTGCAGGTACCTTAGACTCCAGCCATTTCTAGCCATACCAGCAACCCCTTTTTCAAGAGACTGGCTGCATGGCTAGGCAGAATGAATGCCATTTTGTAGTAACTTGCTGTGAACAGTCAGTAAGCAGTACCTGCAATCCTAATATTTAATTTTTTGTTTAAGTATTTGAACAAATTTTTATTCAAACTGCATTATTAGAAGGGCAAACCATTAGACACTCTAGGTACTAGAATGTCTTCCTACAGCTCTGACAAGAAACCTGTGCAAGTATATAACAAACATGATAAGCAGACAATAAATAGCTTTCAGGCCCTCTACTACTGCTCAGAGACAGTTTGCCTGAGGTACTACCTAAGACACAGGTCCTGAACAGAGTTTTGAAGAAGTGAAGCATTTGGATAATCCCTACTGATTCTCCAGTACCTGGAAAACAGGAAATAAAGACATATTTCTTGTTTAAAAACACATATCCTAGAGATCTGTGAGTTAGAAAAAAGAGAACAGACCCATTCATCCTGGAGCTGGAGCTGAAGGACTAACAAAAGCAAGAAAGAGTGAAAAATTATTCCTGTCAGATGATGCCTGAATGTGGACGGAGCTAGACTGTTTACTAGATTACAAAGGTGACTTAGTCTCTTTCGGAGAAATGTGTTACACTTTGGCCAAATCCAATCATTATACCGTCAGATTAAGAGGTCTTTTGCACTGAAGTCGGTAGAAAGTGATAAACATTTTTCCCAAGAAGTGCATAAACTCTTTTATATGTCATTAATCCTTCATTTAATCATTTTATTTAAAACTTTTAGATGTAAAATGATCTTTGTCATGGATGGTGCATAGAATCATAGAATCACAGAATGGTTGGGGTTGGAAAGGACCTTCAAAGGTCATCTAGTCCAATCCCCCGGCAAGGAGCAGGGACATCTCCAACCAGATCAGGTTGCTCAGAGCCCTGCCCAGCCTTGTCTTGAATGTTTCCAGGAATGGGGCATCTACCACCTCTCTGGGCAACCTCTTCAGTGTTCCACCACCCTCATTGTAAAAGAAATTCCTTTGTCATGTGGGAAGTGATCAGCATCCTTTTTCGGCTGTTCATCTATGACCCATCACCTAATTGCAGTGACAGGAATGATTCTGGATTTGTTTTGATTGATCTCTGTCCTGTCTATTTTCCTTCTCATCCTCTCACTCTACTGCTCCCCTAATTGTATGCCTAATATGCAGGTATACAAATGAGCAAGGACAATTTTATCTCATAAAGTTCAGAGTTCAGTGTCAGTTCTGGCTTTCCCCTGGCAGGGTTGGAGGCATTTTTCCTTAGGTTGCTCTCTTTTGCAGTCTCCAGGCCTGGCAGTGCTCTCTTAGGCTGCACCTGTACCTTGTGCCTGGCTGAGACACGAGCCCGGGATGTGCCAAGCCTGCTAACCCCTTGCAAGAGTGGTCTGCCTCCGATGGCCAAATGCAGATCTCAGCTGCCAAGCAGCAGGCAATAGAGTTACCTGATGTGGCAATCATCAGCCACAGCTGTCTCTTATCCACCGCTGGTGCCTTACCCAAAGATACAGACACTGGCCAGATGTGGGAGGCAGCACTGGGAGCCCTCATCTCCCAGTCAGGCTGACACCGGCAGCCACACCACTCATCTTGTAGCTTGACAATGGCAGAGGGGTTAAGCGTGGGCAGCTGCCAATGCCTGCCTCTCCTTGATAAGACCAGCGCTTGCCTAAGCTCCTCTTTCTTTTCTGCTGGTGGCTCTTTGGCTGCCAGCATCAGGGGAGCAAAGGGCTGCTGAGCCAAACCAAGCAGCACACTCACTCTGCCCCATCTCTGCTGGCAGAAGGGAAAAGGCAGTACTGTCTCCTGGCAAGGTCCAAAGGACCGATTCTCCTCCTCAGTCCATAGGAGACTGGCTGCACCATGTACCAGCCCTCTCGTACCATGCTCCAGCAGCAAGTTGCAAGTAGTAACTGAAAGGCAGCTGCGAGCAACGTCCTAGGGCAAGTGTGTCTTCCCGGCCTCTCCCTACAGCACAGTATGGATCAGTGTGCTGAGCTAAATATCTTCTGAAAGGAAGGGGCTTAGGGAATGCCAAGACTCAGGTTGAGGATGGCTGTTTCTAAGCTAAGAGGTTTGCCAAGCTACAAAGTGAAAGAGTAACTCGAGGTACAAATCCCAGTCATGGGCTGCCTAAATGATGTGTTGACTGTATTGGCCAAACAATACTGTATTACTGGATGCTTTGCGTATTTTCTGTCATGGGGCTTTGATATTAAAGAACAACCAGAGATTACTGAAAACAATGTGGATTAATGAAGGAAATTACACTGTCTGTGTCGTTCAGGGATCAGATGAAACTACCCAAATAATTCTTTCTGGTCTTAATATCAGAAAGTTTATTACTTTGCTGACATTGGTGTTACTGAGGCTGTAGTTAGACAAGATGGTAAACCAGTTTTAAGATGCTTATTACAAGATCAAAAACCCTGTGGCCATATGACACAAAACACTAAAACAACTTCAGTCTGTCAGTTCCAATTTGTTCCAAATATTTTGAATTCTTAGTACAACTTCAATCTGTCTTGACAGATCAGTTTTTAGCTCTTCCTGCCCACTCTAATTTTATGCTGAGTACACATCATCTGTTTACCCATAGTTGGGATAAAGCCTGGCATATATCCATACCCTGTACTCTGGCTAATTCATCAGAAATATGCCCACGCCTCATTCAGATCAGATTTGTACCATGGGATGATCCAGGAGCACACAGATCTTACGCTGTGGAAGCACAGCCTGTGTGTGCCTTGTTGACAGATATCGTGTGTGACAGAAAGAATCTAGGAATAAAGTAAAAAGTATAAAAGCTGGAAGAAAGCTGATGAGCAAAAAAAAAGAATGAGTTTTGACTTAAAAATAAAAAATAAAAAAAAAGCAAGTGAAACAAAAGATGTGAAAACCAAACTCAAAAATGCAAATATGGTTACACATAGTACCAGATGTAAAGCATTAAGAATATACATCAAAGGTAATTCCAGACTACATAGAAGGTCAATGCAAGCTTCTTGACTTCATGAAGGAATTAGGTGGTGAAAATCAGTGGTTTATTTTATGAAGACCAGGCCAAATAGAGTGAACTTTTCCGCTTTAATGTTGGCCGATTGTAAGTAATTGCAAGTCACTGTGGTGCAGCAGTCTGGATTGCACATATGGACTCGAATGCATTTTTACTACAGCTCTGAACGTAAGGCTGTGAGGCTGGAAACAAACAGGAGGAATGCACCAATAAAATGGAAGGACTCTATCTGGAGGAGACTAATAAAATCTCATTAAAACCTAATGAAAGACAATTTAAGAGAGTAAAGAGATAAAAAATACCACATGATCTCATTAAATTAGTAATCGAAAAACTCTTGAGAGAAGATTTAGACTTGACAGATTTCCAGCTCCTTTCTTCCTCTAGCTAAATGTTCTCCTCTTACAGGTGCAACTGCTTTGTCTTGGGTGACAACAGCTCTACCCCTGTGTGTTGACATCCATCAGAGATAAAACATCAGCTGAAATTCGTTGGTGTGAAGGAGATCGTGCTTTTGTTATTTTCTCTCCTTCTTCTGGCTGCCAGGGAAAGGGACAGGCCTAAGGAAAGTGAGGAGAACAAGGGCATTTCATCACCTGGTCTCTTGCTGCCTAATGAGCCTGCCAAACTTGAAGATATTTGGGTTCTTTCTTCTTAGAAATAGATGGGAAAGCAGCATTATTTAAAAACTGGAAAAGCAATCTCACCATTTATATAGATGTCTTTATAAAAACCTTACCAAAGTAATACCACATTGCTCTTTTCTAACTGGCTAATTAGCAAAAGAAGGTGTGTATTCAAAATCACAGTCTCTCCTGTTTAGACACAGCAATGTAACCACATATTTTCTCAAGAGCATTGCTTTTTTTTTTTCTCTCTCTCTCTTTGAGAAATAAAACCAATTCTTTAACAAAACAAAGGTAGAATGCAGATTGGTCTAGAAAGCGGCTGGAGGCTGATAAACAAAAGTAGTATAGTGTGTGACTAAAACTGGTTGAAATTTGAAATCTTGATAATTTAAGGTATACTGACACAAATTAAAACTTCATTCTGGTTTCGAAAAATACTAGAAATGTCAAAAAGGGTACTTTCTTTCCTTGCAGGTAAAACAGAGACCCATCTTCCAAGGGCTTCATTGGCTCCTTACTTCTAAGACACCAAGATTATAAACACTGTGGGCCCTTCTGTCAAGACAATCACCCACTCAAAATAATTTCAATTTTTTGTGGAATAAAAAAAAAACAACAGGTGTTGCTGTGCAGAAATGCAATGAGCCACACAGTTTAGCATTCACATAAACAGCAACGGGACTCTGCTCTAATTCATAAAGAAGTGGCAATGGCAACCTCTATTTCTTAAAAACAGAAAAATGTCCTCATCACTCCATCCCTTAGCTTTACAAATTTGATGCTTATTGTTATGGACAGTGAAAGAAAGCTTCTGCAGCTCATAACTGCAAGACACCAATGGGATCTTCCTGCTCTGCATTTACCAAATGAAAAGGGTGTGAAATGAGCTTGTTAGCCTTTTAGTGATTAAAACCAAAGTTAATTGTGATGGAACACTAACCACAATTATGGTAATCAACTCTAAAATGAGAATGAATCCTTAATATTAGATTCAATTTCGTTAATGAGAAACTGGATTTAGGAACTGTTACTTGATTAACTAACCAGGAGATGTAAAGAAGCAGGGAAAGCCTGAACATTATACAGCGCGGAAATCCTTTTGGGAAAGGACAAATACTACAATACCTAGCAGCATACAAAAAGCAGCCGTGCTCTGCAGCCACCAGCTGCTAAATGGACTTTGGAAAGAACCCACACAGGCAAGCAAGGCAAGATCAGGAGAAGCAAGAGGAGGTTGTATGTTAAGTTAGAGAGAGTCCAGAGCAGGGCCACAAAGATGATCAGAGGGCTGAAGCACCTCTCCTATGAGGACAGGCTGAGACAGGTGGGGCTGTTCAGCCTGGAGAAGAGGAGGCTCCAGGAAGACCTTATAGTGGCCTTCCAGTACCTAAAGGGGCCTACAGAATGGATGGGGAGAAACTCTTTAGCAGGGCCTGTTGCGATAGAATAAGGGGTAATGGTTTTAAAATAGATTCAGATTAGACACTAGGAAATTTTTTTTAAAATGAGGGTGGTGGAACACTGGCACAGGTTGCCCAGAGAGGTGGTGGATGCCCCATCCCTGGAAACATTCAAGGCCAGGTTGGATGGGGCTCTGAGCAACCTGATCTGGTTGGAGATGTCCCTGCTCCTTGCAGGGGGGTTGGACTAGATGACCTTTAAAGGTCCCTTCCAACCCAAACCATTCTATGATTCTATGAAAAGCAACATGATATAGGTGTCAAGAGGCCTTGGATGAAAGAGACAGATTTCAGATTTAAGGGTCATAGGACACGGTTAATCTGCCTCTGTAGTGGTGCTCATTTGAGGCACCATATGTACTGCCTTGCATAAACCAGTAATTTTCACAAAACTTCACAAACTTCACTTATTCCCAGACTGCGGGCAGAGATAACAGAGACATCTAAAGCTGGATGTCTGAACAGAAGCAATACTTACTTTCCAGGTAGTGGCAAAGGCCCTGAAAGCAGAGGATTTTTTTCCCCATCCCGTTCTTGGCATTTCAGCACAGCATGCATCTAGGAAGGGCTGCCCATCATTGCAGAAATCCTATGAGAAAAGTGTTTATGCCAAACAGGTATGTAAACATCTGTCCATGCAACATAGACTTAGACTAGACTGTCTTATTGCTCAGGAAAGACATGTTAGTTGCTTTGACAGGATAAATCATAACTTTGTCATTATTACAAAGGAAGGCCTTGGGGACTATACCTGGACTCACAGTGCTCACAGCTTCAACTTCGCATTTCCTAACAGCATCAATCGCATTAAAATCAAATAGATTACCCTAATTTTGCAAGTAAGAAACAGCAAAAAACAGTGATACTCCCTGAAAAGCTAGAGGCAAACCAGCACCAGGACTCATGGTGCTCCTCAAAGCTACTGGTGGCTTTGCTGCTGGCAGCCCCAGCACCACAGGGACGTCTGATGCAAATGCCGTGGTGCTGGGCGAGCGGTGCCCTCAGGCACAGGTGCACCAAGCACCCACTGAGGCCGCAGGACTGACTTCGTAGCCACCTTTACTCCCCAGGGACATCGCTACTGCAGCCCGACCTGCCACTGTCTTTGCTGCAGGTTACTGCTGCTTAGTGGCACAACATGACCTGCTTAATTGGAATTCATGCCAACTTTGGTAGCGGCAATTTGGATTTGATTTCCGGCATTTATTTGTGAATTTTATCTGAGTAGATGTGATCTCGACAAATGGCTTAATCTACAGTTTTCTTTCCATTTTTAATAGAGACCAGCCTCAGTTTTCATACAAGTAATTTTTCTTGCAGAGTATCTCTTTGCCCACAGGGGTGTAGGTCAGAAAAAACAGATGCCAAATTATGATACAGAGAGAGACATCCGCATATACGAATTTTCTTTGTTTGCCTTTTACGCTGGGGAGCAAATCCTGCCTGAAGCTCTATAGTATGCAGACATCTAGTGGCTGGATAACATAGTGCAATCAAACATCTTCACAGGACATTTGTAAAAAATCTGTGCAGTCACAGCCTCATCTGAAGGCCAGATACCCGGGTCCTGCTGAAAACAGATTCTTTGGTTCTGCAAGTTCATTTGTCATTCATTACGGCCCTAGTCACGGGTATTTGGAGATGCTCCGGCCTTGTGTGTTTCTAGGATTTCATTTTAAATTGTGTGGAACTGAGGTGGTCAAAATATAAAATGCCAAGAAATCAGGCAGGTTCAAAATGCTGCAGCACATCTGCTAAATCACAGCCTATAATTTCACACTGAGAATCATGCACTTGATAATCATTACTGGCTTCCCTGCCAAGAGCACACAGCTCTCAGGGCTTTTTGTGTTTGTTTTTTATTTGTCTCTTGAGTAAACACCTCCTTATCTATGTGAATTACTACATGTTTCTAAGCCATGAATAAATCTTTCCAACACCTTTAGTTTGCTTTTTTCTTTTTGCTCAGCCTCATGTACAATTATCCAACTAAAGAGACCAAGTCTTTTTCTAATTATGGTTTGAGAGAATGAAATTAACTTCTGACTGACCTATAGTGCACCAAAAAAAAAATCTGGTATCTTCATAACATGAGGTTAAACACACAGTTTCCAGAACTGCTTTATACCTGCTATTTAAAACACTGCTGACACGGTGTATCATATGCAGTTGTACGTGTTCCACTGACTTACAGCTTTCATCTGTTTTGTGCTCACCACTGTTGGATGTTTACATGGGAGGCACTTCAGAAAGCGCTGTTTGTAGTGTATATTTATATGAAAGCCTGAGGGAAGCAAAGAGTTTATGTCTATGTAAGATGAAGATGTTTTTGTCTCCATCTCAGACACAAATATCACCTCAAATAATAAGCAGAAGGGTTGCTTATGTGCTTGAAGCTCCAGCCTTCTCAAGTGCTTTTTAAAAGAATAGATTTCATGTTACGACCTTATTTCTTTATTGTCTTACAGTGCAGGGGCAGGGGGGTAACCCAACACAGGGAATGTGGTGAACAGTCAGGGTTTGGGATAAGGATTGGTGCCCAAGGACAAGGTGCTGATTTCCTGGCACTGGTGGGAGGGGAGCAGGAGAGCAGCAGGCTCTGGGAACAAAGCTTGCTAGACATGGGGTCTAACCACTGGTATGGGAGCTGGCTGTGCATTCATCTGTTGGTTTTACCCAACCCAGAATGAACAACTTCCAACACAATGAAGTTGAGACGGAAATAATAGAGGAGGAGTATTTCCAACCACATTCCTGCTAGAGAAAAGGACAATTAAGGAAGTTTCTTTATGCCATTTTTTCTTTATGCTATCTTTATGCTTTTTTTTTTTCTTAGTTATTTAAGGCTTAAATGCTTCATCGGGTACTTTATAAGGTAAGTTATTTTCAAATTTATCTAACATTTCCCCTTCTTATACCAGATCTTCAGTTGTTTGCCTGATATTTGGGGAGGAGAAGGGCCTCTTTGTATCAAGATGGGGTCAGGCTCTGTGGAAGATCAAGCAGAAATAAAGAGCTCTCACTCTCTCTACACAGCATGGTAAGAACACTGGTAAGAAGGATGTGAAGATGCTGTATAGAAGGGCCACAAAAAATGATCCAGCGTGAAAAACAAACCTTGCAATAAGAGTCATCATCTCAGCAAGTTTATTAGGGAGAAGACTGAAGAGATGACCTGACTACTGAGTTAATGCTGAGTTTTTAAGTTTGCAGATAATGTCATAACAACCTCTCCTGGAGAAGGATCACATACATTGCATCTCAGTATGAAGAGTCTCTCTCTAACATGGCTGACTGTTGAGTCTTCTTATGCCTGGCATCGTATGGATAGACAGTCTGTGATCAGAGAGGAATCATATTTGAGAAGTCGTGGCAGTCTGACGACTGGAAAAGGGGAAACGTAACCTCCATTTTTAAAAGGGGAAACGTAACCTCCGTTTTTAAAGGGGAAAACAAGGAAGACTGAGGGAACTACAGGCCAGTCAGTCTCAACTCTGTGCCTGGCAAGGTCATGGAGCAGATCCTCCATGTGCTAAGGCACATGGAATACAGGGAGATGATTAGTGAGAGCCAACACGGCTTCACTAAGGGCAAATCATGCCTGACCAATTTGGTGGTCTTCTATAATGAGGTTACAGCATCGGTGGGCAAGGATGAACAACTGACATCATCTACCTGGACTTGTGCAAAGCATTTGACACTGTCCCACATGATATCCTTATCTCTAAACTAGAGAGACATGGATTTGACGGACGGACCACTCGGTGGATAAGGAATTGGCTGGATGGCTGCACTCTAAGAGTTGTGGTCAATGGCTCGATGTCCAAGTGGAGACCAGTGATGAGTGGTGTTCCTCAGGTGTCAGTATTGGGATCAGCCCTGTTTAACATCTTTGTCAGCAACATGGACAGTGGGATAGAGTGCACCCTCAGCAAATTTACAGATGACACCAAGCTGTGTGGTACCATCGACATGCTGGAAGGGAGGGATGCCATCCAGAGGGACCTTGACAGGCTGGAGAGGTGGGCCTGTGCAAACCTCATGAAGTTCAACCAGGCCAAGTATAACCACAAATACAGGCTAGGCAGAGAATGGATCAAGAGCAGCCCTGAGGAGAAAGACTTGGGGCTACTAGTGGATGAGAAGCTCAACATGAGCCAGCAAGGAGTGCTTGCATCCCAGAAGGCCAACCACATCCTAGACTGCATCAAAAGAAGTGTGACCAGTAGGTCACCCTCTCTATTCAGCTCTCATCAGACCCCACCTGGAGTACTGCATCCAGTTCTGGAGCCTGCAGCATAAGAAGGACATGGACCTGTTGGAGAGAGTCCAGAAGAGGGCCATGAAGATGATCAGAGGGCTGGAGCACCTCTCCTATGAGGACAGGCTGAGAGAATTGGGGCTGTTCAGCCTGGAGAAGAGAAGGCTCTGGGGAGACCTTAGAGCAACCTTCCAGTATATAAAGGAAGCTTATAAGAAAGATGAGAAGAAACTCTTCAACAGGGCCTGTTGTGATAGGATGAGGGGTAATGGTTTCAAAATAGAGGGCGGTAGATTCAGATTAGACATTAGGAAAAAATTGTTTACAATGAGGGTGGTAGAACACTGTCAAAGGTTGCCCAGAGAGGTGGTGGATGCTCCATCCCTGGGAACGTTCAAGGCCAGGTTGGACGGGGCTCTGATCAACCTGATTTGGTTGGAGATGTCTCTGATCCTTGTAGGGGGGTTGGACAAGATGACCTTTAAAGGTGCCTTCCAACCCAAACCATTCTATGATTCTATTCTATGAATAGCCCTCAGGTGGTACAAGACAGAAGATATTTGCAAAGTGATTGTAAAGATAAGTTCATTAATACATTTGAAGCATTCAAACAAATACCCTAAGAAAGCAAGCCCCGTGAGAAAATGAATGGTTGTGTCTTCAGAGCAAGTCTCAAACAGCGTTCACTATAAAGGAGCTAGGACTCAATAATGAGTAATAGGGAAAAGGAGAAGGGACTTGAAGACATGTTCACTAAGAAAAGAGAAAAATAGCCATTCATACAAACAGTAACAGTGTATGTACGGTGCTGGTGAACTGATGTTAGGCACATAGTCTTCATACTGGAATTTCTTAGCTTTAATTAGAAGTACTAAAATTCATTTTAAATTGTCCTTGTTTTAAAAATAATTTCTCTATGTACAGCATTCTAAAAATATGAATATACACACAGATGTGTGTTTACAATGATAGTTACAGTTTCATAAATAAAAGTGGACATAAACACTTCCAAACACATCCTGCATGGTCCAGCCTCAGCAGATGTGGTGGATGCTTCTCCAGCTGCCTGACATTTCAGCAGGCAGCACTGGTGTGTAAAGGAAGAACCCATCTTAAAGTTTGATTTCATGGCTGATGATGGAGTCAAGGAGGAAAACATAGGCCAAAATTTGTCTTCTTTCCAGAGTCCTCAATTCTAAGACAGGGTTTTCCCCTCTTCTTCTGCAGCCATCATTCACCATGGGGTTCTCCCATTTCTACAAGGAGGGAAGTTTATCTTCATTCTCACCAGAGCTGATGAGACAACCATGAGAGGATTATTTGGCACAAAGCCATTACTGCACCCGTCCTGTGCCTCCCAGTCAAACTCAATGCAGGCAACTATAAGCTTATGGCAACTGCACCCTGGCAGGCTCTGGACAACCCTGATGTGTACGACATTTTGTGAAGCTGCCTGTGCATGGATCTCCCCCTCCTTGTGGCTTCTGCAGGCTCAGCAAAATGCAGCAGAAATTTCTCAGTAAAATTATTTTTTCTTTTTATCACCCTGTTGTTAAGCACTTTTAACTCTTCTGCAACGGTAGCCTTCATTTACCCTCTGGATTCAGGAACACCAATGAATCGACCTTCAGGAGACAGACAGGGATGGTGGCCAGAGACCACCCTTATTTCCTCTCAGACTTAGTGTCCTAGTTCATACCTGTTTCTATACAGATCTACCATATCATACTTGCCACTGTAATGGGACCAAGCCTAGCCTTTAACCCACACTAATTTATGCCTGGTCATCTCCCCAGTGCATTTTGGGGACAGACCTAGTACTCACTATTGTTCCACCTACGCCTTGGTTTTCACACAAAGGAAATGTGGGAGCCAGGGCAGAAGGCAGCCATAGGGAGGCATGGAGCTCTCTAAGAGGCTCCTCTGACCTGAACGGGCAGGAGTCAAGGGTGCAAAGAGCATTGCACCCTAGTCTGAAGTCAAGCTAAAAGCTTAAAGCCTCGAAGTTTTCCCAGGAGCTTCAGAAAACTACAGAGGAACCCAAAGAACACATCACCTGCAGAGGGAAGGTCATTGGCAGTAGATGTCCTGCCCCAATTCACCTGCCTTCTCCCAAGAGCTGGATTTCTTCTCTTTCCCAGTACCTTCCTAAAGTTTAACAGAAGGCACAGAGGCAGCTTCTGCCTCATGAGGCATGTAGCTGCTTTTAAGTATTATGTCATTAATTTCTTGCTCAATAAGTGTGTAACTGCTCAACACCTCCTGGAAACTCATAATTCTCATTTCTAATCAATCTTTAAAATTATGTGGAGCATCACACATATTAATAATACTTACCTTTAAAAACACTTTGAAGGCAGATAGCAATCTGATTCAGAAGAATTTTAGTGGCTGTAGGCTTGAAAATGAAATTATTAATTTAGGGCTTTACACTGCCCTCAGAATGCCTTTATCACTTTTTAAAATTCCTTAAAAATGTTAATACAAAGGCAGGCATGTGGAACTCTAATTGGAGAGTGGCAGAGCCTCGCCACACTCAATAAAACCTCTCATGGGTGCAGTGTAACTGAAGTAATACACAGAGTCCCCTTCCTGCAAATTCCTCCCTGCAGATTCCTACCGAAACCAGAAAGACTAATTTAACTTTTCCCAACACACTACAAATGTGGGCTGGCCAATCTGGTGTGTTTTGTGAATGAATTTGTTGTCATAATTAGATCTGGTTTTAAAGACAAAATACAGTGGAGTTTTTTTCTCTTTCAAAGCCAAGCCTAGAAAAAAAAAGTCTGACACAGGTTGAGACAAATTTACTAACCTCAATTCTTCAGTAGTAGAATTTATACAACTAGAAGTTCACTGCACAAGGCAATGCAGGAAAGAACAGCAAACACAGGAAAGGAGCACAGGAAAGGGAAATAGCGGACTTCAATTTTTTGGTGGAGACATTACATCATTTGCTTTGCAATGTATCTGTACTTCACAGCCAGAATAATGTCAGCCAGCTCCAAGATAAGGAACACATTTATTTAGAGAATAAATCTAGTTCAGATTTCATCATAATGTCAATATTTGCCATATTAATACTACAGCTTCTCTCAGTTAATACTCAGTAGTTAATATGTTGTGTGCAAAGGGAAAAGATCTTTGAAATGAGATGTGCATATAACCTGGGAATTGCCAGGTTTGGAACATGGTTCACTTTGCTTTTGGAGGGTTCCTTCATTGCTGGGTGCAAGGAGATAGGAATAGGTCTTCAATCAGCAGAAATCACTTGACTTCCACCTCGCAGGGCTTTGTTCGGGGGTATTTTTTCAATATTTTAGTGCCAAGTATAACAACTAGGACAAATTACCAGACTCCTGTCAAAAACTGCGGATAGTCCAGCCTGGCCATTGCAGCAGTTTATGCAGAGACACCTCCATGCCCTATGGCAAAATGTGGGCCAGTGGAAGGCCAGGCTCTGGTGACCAGCGTCTTGGGGATGGGCTCTGTCTGCAGCTGGGGAGTCATTGCTGGAGGTAGAGGGGCAGCAGCCAGCAAAGCTGCTACATGGACGTCATGGAAGTGCTGGGGACATTGCAGATGGAAAGCACTGGAATCTCAAACCCTTGGACTAGATAACGGCATTATACTTCATGAAATTTGGGCAGAAGGTGGAGAGTGACTTCCTTAAACATAACCCCAAGAAACGAAAGTTTCTGTAGACCCAAAGAGTAATTTCCCAATTGCTACTCTGCTAAGCCCAAATTAAACAGATTCCTTCATGGTGGGTTGCTTATTGTACATTTTCTACACATTTATTGCAAGGTATGCTGTCAAGGGCAACTGTGCGTCTCTCCAAAGCAAGCGCATTTCTGCAGCACACACAGCTATGAACAGATGAAGTGGTCAGCAGTAACCACTCCCCCTCACCCAGCTCACGTGCAGTGTGTGGGTTTGTCCTATTGTTTCTGCTGTCCCTAACACACACATGAATGACTCGGAGAATTCGTAACTCATTATTCAGCAGCAGCTCTCCCCAGAGCCCTTGAGGAGGCGGATTAAGCACGCCTTCTGACACTGCATTTACCATTGCCTGGTGATGACGTTGTGATTGATGACTCTAGGATCCGCTCCAGCAGGGTAACCTCCCCTTTGTGAACCCTGGCCTTGCATCTCCATTGTGCCTCTGCCTGGAGCTTGCCTCCAGCGTTCTTCCACTCACATAGGTCTCTGCATAAACCTGCCCACCTCATGCTAGTAAAGGGGACCTCACTGGCAGCTATGGTGATCAAAGCTATTGCCCACCACATCATTGACTCCATCCTTCAAATCTTCGGTGTTTTGCAGGAATCAGAAGCTATGAGCTTGACTAGCTGGCTTAGACTACCATTCCCTCATCTGTTCTGTCAGATGCGTCATGTGTGGCCCGGTGTGGCAATCCCCATGCTGTGCAGTGAGCTCAGGACACGCAGAGCAGGTCCCCAGACCACCATTCTCAGCAATGTACAGAACAAACGGAACTGTCGTAATTCACAGGAGAACAAAGGCTGATCATTTTCTGCCTGAATTGAACATTTCTTTGCAAAGTTCCATGACTCACCAAGCAGAAAATAATCCAGATGATTTTGTTTATTGTTATACCGGTTAATTTTCCTTATTTCAAAATTGTCGTTTATTTCAGTAAGGTTCCTAGTAATGCAAATACCATTCAGCTTTATTCAGATAAACCATGTTAAGTGCATAGGCTTGGCAGAGAAGTGCTTCTTTCTGCCCAAAAATTAATTCTGAATTTGTATAATACTCTCTGTGAACAAACAATGTTTTTATTAGCTTTATAGAATGCACTTCCCCTCTACAGAAAAGATCATTTACTGACAGCACAAGAGATGACATGGAATAAAATAAAATCTAACATTCAAAACAATAATGAGTATTTCTATATATTAACATTCATACCAAGCTTAAAATTAGTACTGTTTGGATCACAGACCACTATTGAATGCTATGGCAAAGAAACTATATAAGCAATGGTAATTACCATTTAAAAATAGTTAACAGTGTGAATTGGAAGATTTAATGTGTTTTCTTCTTTTAATGTACAGCCCCATTCCCAGAATTTCACTGGACCGTGCGGACAGACCAACTGTCACAGCTGTCTATCAGGGCTGAATTAGATGAGGACAAACAATACAGGCTTTGTGGTTCAACTGAAGTAGCAGCCTCAAAAGTTTCCATTTCTCATCCGAGGGCACTGTGGGAGCATTGTCTTCCCCTCTCTGAAAAGAGAATGGAACAATTATGTTACTGAAATTCCTTCGCAGTGGGTCTGAAAGACTGTTTATGTCCAGGCAGGGAGACAGGGAAAACTAAAAGCAGGGATTTCATGACAGCAGGTGGGGGCAGTTTCAGGGTATATACTTCAGTGACATAATGGTCCTGATTCTCCTCTTTTAGGGTAAAGCCAGTGCTGGAAGATTTACTAGCAATGAAGGAAATGGCAATAAAAATGCAAAGTTAAATGCAGTGGTAAAATGATTGACTTGAAACAAAGCTTTACAATTGGCTTTCTGAATCAATCAGATAATTGATCCTAATGTGGAGAGCATGGCAGTAAACTAGAAAGGAAAATATACTAGTCACAGAGAATTTTTTACTATTTATTATTTTAGGGGCCCTATCAAGTGAAGTGCTGAGTACGCAGCTCTCATCGCAGTCAGGTGGGCTCAGGACATGGAAAGCAATCACCCAATTGTCCCTCCTAATAGCAGTAATATTCCTATTCATTAACAGCAGAGATAAATCAATACTTGTTTTCACGCAAACACATACTCATGTGCTTCAGCATAAGCTTAGGAAATCAGCTGCTCAGGATGCCCCGGTGCTCTGGTTCAGAAGCGGTAGGTATGAGAGCGCCAAACCATTTCATTCTGTTGTACTCATAATCTCGTTTTGTCCTGAGGTTATTTTAGTGCTAACTATAGCTCAGTACATACACGTAAAAAATCCCTAAGTGCTTGGGTGCAAATGGTCACCGGGGGCTACAACTGCTTGCAGGATCAACATGTCTCTAGAGAGTTTCTACACTTCTTCTTGAAGAGGAAGGGAGTGTAGAGGTTGTCAGTTACCAGCAGGACTATGAAGACGTCAGAGTCTACCCACAAGACAATCTGTGCCATGATTTCCATGTGCTCCCTGGTTATCATCCAATATCCTCAGAAGTCACAATGTCTGGTACCAGGATCATTTGATGGTCAACTTGAAGAACTTTCTACCAGTTGCCTTCTAAGGGAGCTGTAAGCACTCCATAGAGTAGCTGATTTTAGCCACAGTCACACTTTATGTAACAGCACAAGGGATTCCCAGTTCTTCCCAGGGCTTGGTAAAGGTGTAACATAAAAAAAAAAAAAAAAAAAAAAAAAAAAAAAAAAAAACCACGTTCTCCATCACTGGAAAAACTCTTGGCATGTTTTTCACTGGGGTGCAGGGACCAACCTCCTCCCTGAAGTAAACATAAAGATTCCTCTTGCATGGACAGAAGATACTGGATTAGGAAATTAGACTGAAAAATCTGAGTGAATAAGCTCAAAAGAAATCAAAACCTTTGTGTTCTTAAAGTTCTGCGTAGGTAAACTAATGCTGTGACACAGTAACACTTTCTCAATCTCAATTAGTGCTAAACTAATTAACAAAACTGTTTTATACACTGAAATGAGTAGTAGCTCTCTTCTTTCTTGGATAATCCCTGGTGTGATGTAAGGGTGATTGAGTATCTAATTACTCCTTTATTGAATGTACATTTTGTACATTTTTCACTAGTTCAAGCTTAATGCTTTTGGTCCAAAAATCAAAGTCAGTGAAATTAAGTTGAACTGGGATTTGGGCAGCTATTGTATTAATGGATTACTTTTGGAAAGAAGCCTAATTATGAGCCAGTCTGAAGATTTCAGTTGTGTTTGCCATAGAAATACTTAACATATTGTCTGATAAAAAACTGATTGTGTATATTTGTAGTGTTGTTACTTGTGTTTACCCTTTATTCTTGTTTAAGAGTAATTTTTCTACCATGCTAAATTAATAGCACTGTTCCATAATACATGTGGCCAAGTAACACACTATTCAGGTTAGAGGTTTATGTAGATACGAAAATACCTTCTTCTCTTACTCTTCTGAAACATTTTTGGAAAGGTAATATTTGAACTACAATTATACAAATGGACAGGTGTATTCTATTCAGAAAATTGCCTAGATGCCTTGCTTGTTTATAGATTATATTTCTGATTCTGAAATTTCCTTTGCTTGGGTTGAGTCCTACATATATTAAATAGAATCCCACTGCTTCTAGTGGAATCCTCTACAGATCAGAGAACCATCCCCAAAGAAAAGTTTTCAGGATCAGTGCCATAAAGTGTAAATACCTAGGAAATCTGAGAGCTATTATCATGATACCCATGTGTTTTTTTAAAAAAAGAAATATTAACAAGGTCAATCAAAATTCAGAAATCACCCTCAGAGTGTTAAAAAAAATATATATATTTCCAAGAATATTTATTTCTAATTCTTTCATATAATAATTTTATGTACTTAGATTCCTCACAGAGAAAAAATTTTCTTGTACAAAACAGGGATAAATGCAAGACTGTAACTTTATGTCAGAAACAAGGAGCAGCGACAGGTGCAAAGATAGGGCCAAGTTGGTATATTTTTACAAACCAAAGGTCCCAATGTTCCCACAGTAATAGACAGAACGCATTTAAAAGAGAAGATGTAAGAAAACTTCAGTGAAAAGGATTATTTTTCAAAGTCTCCCAAAGTGCTGAAAAAGTGCAAATAAACGGACTATGGAGGAATGAAATAGGATGGCCACAATAATATGCCTTTCCATCTGATAGCAAGGAAACAAGATGCCTCACTGCAGTAGCCTTAGGTCAAGATCACTACACAAGATAAAAAATTTTTCTTCCACTATTTAAAAGTAGTCAACCTGCTTTCTGGAGAGCTTTTCTACCTCTTTTGTCTTACCACATTCCTTACCATTATTGTATCAAAAAATGTCTCTACTTTTTTCCCTTGTAGAAGCATCTTGCCTTCTCCTTAACACTAGGTTAAACAAAAAGTTTAAGAGTTTAAAACAAATCAAAGGACAAGGGTGGCAAAACCACTTTAACACTGACTACACATTACCATTATCCTATACCTTCCTAAAAACAGGACTTGAAAGTATAGTCAGGCATGGATTCAGAGTGTCTCAGAAAAGAGAACTGACTATCTTATGAATCCTTATCTTTCCTGAAACACTTTGTACTCTTTCCATGAAAAGGTCACGATTTATAAATGAAAATAACACGGTGGAGGTTCAGTGTGTGTTCACACTCTAGCTTTTCTGTTGAAATTGCCAATAAACATGCTGTGATGGTGGGTTTTATGACAGGCACCCCCAGCTACATTATCGCTTCCCAAGTAGCAGTGTACAAACCATACACAGCTTACGGTAAGCAGCTGGAAATTATACTCTCAAAATGCTTTTCATAAAAAAGATTATGATACCAACACATTCTGGATAGCAAAGAACACGTGATGCTGATAGAGAATCGCAGGTCAAGAAATCTGGGAGCCTGTGTCAGCATGAATTATCTTATTTGAAGCACAAGCAGGAGTCTGCTTCCTAAGCAACCTTGTGATTTTTTAGCTTTAAAAAGGAACCACAGTATTTTGTTTCTTCTTTGCTGCTTCTTTACACGCTAACGGGTTTCGACTGTTTTCCATTCCTTCACCAATGTTTCTGCATTTCTAAGAAGAGCTCAGTAAAGGATTGAACAAGGACAATTCCAACATGGCACACATTTTGGAAACAGCTACAATTCAAAATGGTTTTCTTCCTCATTTAGGGCTTGATCATTCCCTGCACTGATGCTCTGGCCTGGACACAGTGTAAATTCCTACCACAGCAGCGACCAGTCTACGACTTTTGGGCTGCCTGCAGCTACCTAATCTCTAAATTGTGGCTCCTGTGTCAGAAGAGCACGAGGAACAAAGGTGTTTGGTTATTCACTAGTTTGAATCCTCAAGAGGGTCAGTGTTAGGCTGACATTACAGGGTTAACTTACAATCTCAGTGCACAACTCATTCCCTGCTATTACAATGAAATAGTGGGAAGCAACCTGAAAAGGCACCATCTTTCAGCCATTCTTGAAGCTCTTTGTCCCCTGAACACTCCCAAAAGTTTTGGTATGTTTCCAGTAAGTGTCCAACTATGGTCTGTGGCTCACAAGCCAAAGGTGTTTAGCCCCTCTGTTCTGTAGTCCTGCACTCAAACCTATGAATGTTTGCAAGCCCTCCGAAGTGGCAGCAGAGTGTTGGGCACTGTACATAAGCTCTTAAAAACAGAACAATA
Organism: Tetrax tetrax; assembly: GCA_009806455.1. NCBI lineage: Eukaryota > Metazoa > Chordata > Aves > Otidiformes > Otididae > Tetrax > Tetrax tetrax. Next base: position 894,654 of record WHYT01017427.1, read on the forward strand.
GTTGGTTTTGTTGATAACTTGAAGCTGAGTTTCTTTCAAAGACAAACTTAACAATTAAACCAACAACCTTTTAAGCACACAACCTAAACTCATGGAGACAAACAATAACTGATGAAAAATCACTTGGTGAGAAGCAGAAAAAATACTCATATTTCATCAAATCTAGGAAATTGGTGTTTGTATTTCTAAAGAACCAGTGTTGATAATCTTTGTGCCTATTTTTTTTTTACACCAGGAAAAAGAAAAGAATGGTCATAGTAGCCTAATGATGCATGGCTGCTGAAAGCTCACTCCAGCTCTGGATCTACACAATAGGAAAGCATAAAATCCCAAGTGCTGGAACTTCGGCAGAGCAACTTGTTTGTGAACTTCAGGAACTACACAGGCTACTAGTAAACTAAGAGTAAAGGCATGTATTGACTGGTAACACTGGTCCATTCAAATGCAACATTCACTGAGATCTGCTTAGGCAAATAAATACGGATCATAGCATCATGCCACTCTTACCTCCATTTCTCAAAGGCAGGGCACAGCTCCATAGCTCACTCTTTATCTGAATGTCCCTTCATTTTCTATAATCTAGTCACCATACAACGTGCAATGCCACAAAGAGGGGAGTGCACCACTACCTGTTCAGTACTGGCTCATTCCCACAGGCAACACTCGTCCCTCGTCCAGTGTCCTACGGGAAGGGCAGCACAGTCTTGCTGCCACAGGAGCAGCTCAGCAGCTTCAAATTACGTGCACTATCTGCTCACTAAACGCATCAGGTACAGTCACCACATTGCCCTCTCTCCTTACTGTGAAAGCAATGCTGTGCCAATTTCTGCTTGTCTGCTCAGACCTCTCAATATCACGCAGTCTCCGCAGTATCAGGCACGCAGTTGCTGTTCCTCCCACCCTCCTTCCTGTTCCTCAGGCCTAGCACAACCGTGGTATTTTAATGGTGTCATTTATTTTTGTTCCTCTAATCTTGCATGTGCAACTAGGAAAACAGTAATTGTATTAAGAATGGTTTTTAATCAAAACTAATTTCTGCTATCATAACTGACTGGACATTGCATAAACTTGCAGCTACTTACAACTGGAGTTTCTGAATCAGTCGCAAAAAAAAAGGTTCAAGACAACTGGAGTAATATATATATATGTAGATGGAGTAGATACAAGCCATCATCACACTTGGAGGACAATTCTTTATTTATGCATACAAAATAAATTAAGTTGTGTCTGGGATGTGCATTATTGAGACAGCATATTGGAGATCAAATTCTTTAATTTATTAATTATGCACAGTGGCAAGTAATTTAAATGTTTCACTTTCAAAAGAAAATACTCTTTCAATACTATTTTAGCAAGTTATTTTTTAGAACTAGATCTTACTGCCTTCTATTAGAAGAATCTCATTGATTTCAGTGACTTCTGTACCAGGCACTTAATTGACCTCCTCTTAGTAAATGGGAGCAATGCCATTCAACTATCCTATGCATGAAATTGTGTTTATACACCCTGATTTATAAAGGGATGAAGGCATGTAGGCGTGCCATACTGAATTTAGTATCACTATCAATTCAAGTTGATATTCAAGTGTTTCAAATCAGACACCTTGCTCATTCACAGATAAAGCCATTCACTGATGTAATAGAGGAGAAAGGCATGTCTATCAAATCAGCTGCATATAAAGCAACAAGGATTAAAGAGAGGGTAATAAATCCATTGGAAACCACAAATGATGCTGTCTTCAGTGAAGAACACACTACTGAAAAAGTACTTATCCATCAATTAATATGGCAAGCCCCAAAATAAAATAACCTACTGGAAAACTCTTAACTCACACGTTTTAAAACAGCGAGTCAGGACTCAAATTGCCAATAAACTAGCCTTTAATAAAATGGAAGACTTATGTTTTTTCTTATTTGATTTCTAGGAGTGGTAGCATTTGTTGTCCTCACTCATAAGCTTTGCTGTATAACAGTAAGAATTACAAATCTTTTTCGAAGATCACCTGAGATTATCAAGAAATAGTCTGATGCCCATAGCATGGGCTCTGAGTCAGGTATGACATATCAAAAAAAACAAGCAGTCACACTGAGGAAGTCACAATGTTATCCTTTCTCTCCTTCCTTTTAGAAAAGGTTCTGGGAGTCCTGCTAAACAACAAGTTGAACATGAGCTGGTAATGCACCCACGCCACAAAGGCAGCCACAGCCTCCTGGGATGCGCTAGGAAGAGCACTGCCAGCAGATGGAGGGAGATGATCCTTCACTTCTACTCAGCATTGATGAAACACCAGGAGTACTGGGTCCACTTCTGGGTTCCCCAATTCAAAAGAAACATGGGCATAGTGGAGTCAGACCAGCAACGGGTCACAAAGATGATTAAGGGATAGGAGCACCTGTTATGGAAGGACAGGCTGAGTGAGTTGGAACTATTTAGCCTCAAGAAGAGATGTTTCAAAGGGATTCTCATCACTGTGTATAAATACTTTATGAGAACAAGCATGGCCTCAGACCTTTCAGAATAGGCAATGAGTACAAACTGAAATAGAGGAAATTTCATTTAAAATTAAGAAAAATCTTTTTCCCTGCAAGGGTGGTCAAACACAGATACAGGCTTCTCAAAGAGTTTGTGGAGTCTTCATCCTTACAATATTCAAAACCCAGCTGGGCACAGCCCTGAGTAACCCACTGTAATTAACACCGCTTTGAGCAGAAGACTGGACTAGTAGATCTCCAGAGGCATCTTCCAACTGCAACTATTCTGTGATTCTATTATTCTTCACTGTCTAAAACTGAACTAAACTTTTTCGCCTTCCATGTCTGAAGGTAAATCTGTACTAAGCTTTCCCTCAAAATTCCTCCATACCTGACTGGTTCTGTCACTACTGGATATGATTTAAAGAGATTAGAAATAAGGGAAAAAAAATTGCTTTTTTGAATGAAACATATGTGAAAACTTCAGCAACTGCAGGAGACAAAGGATGTAAAGGCTGTCCTATAAGGGATATATTTCAAAAATACCCACACATCAGAGTCCAAAGACTCAGTAATCCCAGGCTACAGGGGAGGCATTTTTAGCAGAGAAGCAGAGCCAAAAGCAACAATTTTATTCTAAAGCACATTGGGTTGAAGAAACCAGTGAATCTATAAAGTTCTACCTGTTTTGTCCTCCTGAAGGCTCCCTTTAGAGCCTGGCCAAACTTTGTTCTAGAACTGGAGGCATGTATTTTGAGATCTGGGCTATCTCATGATAGAGGAACATTTAAACAAGAAGTATCATGTTTGTGTCATCTCTGCCTTCAAACTGACAAACTACCACAAACTGCGTCAAAGATCAACATATGCCATTTGACCAAAAGCCACAAAGGGTTCAGTTCTGTCAAGATTCAAATCAAGGCTGAAGAGCGGATGTTCTGAAGATCTGTGAGCATGGCACACATAGAGCTTGCCTTCTGATTCAATCAAAACTAATCAGACCTTTCAAGTAACCTCTTTCTACTTCTGTGCATAGCATACAGCACTTCAGGAAACATTTTTCTCCTCCTTTTCTCAACAGAGTGGCAAGGTGATGGAGAACTAATGTTCCTCAAGGTTCTTCAAGTGACTGTACCACACTGGCTTGGAATAAAAGAAAATATCGAAAACTCTACTGACAGGAGTTCCACCAGCTTTGGCAGAGGGGCATCATGTCAGGAAAGCAGTCCATCAGTGTGTTTTGTAAATCTGAGTCTGTAAATTTGTGTCTGATTTGAAACTGTAATATTCAAGACATATCAGAGCTTTAAAATAAAAGGTAATTTTCTTCTTGAAAGGAAGAAATGCATCCTCTTGGATCACTATGTAGATGCCACCCTGCAAACTACTACCTCCTCATATGCTACTGAGTCTTCATAGCAGTATTCAACCAATGCCAGCAGTCCAGCTTAAGGACCATTACCCATTCCTATGAATGAGGATGTCTGAGGTTGTGTGAGGAGCTACTGTCCCTCAACACCTTCCTCCTGGAGATAACTCGGTGAGGAAATCACTACAAAGTAAGTAGGATTGTTTTCTTCCCTTTCTCTCTCTTTGCATAGAAGAAAGGTGACCAAACCCACACGATTTCTTTTCACACTTCATATATCTACTTTCCAGCTCCTCAGAGACAAACTCAATAGCAGTGACGGATTGTGAACCCGTGACGGATTCAGTGCTATTTGTACTGATGCATCCAAAATGAAAAAGAAGATCCAGCCAAATGAATTTCTGATCAATGATTTCATCAAGTGTAGAGAACTAAGTGCCACATCTCCTGTGGGCTACACAATGCTAGGAGCCCCTGTTCTTTCTCAGTGCTTGAGAGTCCATAATTAGCATAGTCCTACAGTAAGGACTATCATTTTGCATTAACAATTCCATCATTTAGGAATTAAAACTGCAGATTATTTTGTGAAGTATGGTCAAGATAAATCTTATTATTTAAAACAATTCTTTATAAGTATTGACAAATGTAATAAAATTTCAAAGATGAAAGCAAAAGGGAAATTTTTACATTTCAGTTTCATCATTGTGAAGGAAACTCTTTCATGCTTAAAATTCAAATTTAGCATGTCAGTAATTTAACTGTTACAGACTTGAACTACCTGCACTGAGCTGAGGGATTATTCACGCTCTGAGAAAAATTGTACTTTAATATTGCCATGATTTTCCTGAGTAATTTTTATGCAGAAGGTGGAATGAATTTGAAACATCCATTTCAAGATTAAAGTGACAACATTTGGTGGCTGCAGAGAACCATGTAATAGAGAATTGGGCTTAGGTATGTGCCCATAATTAAATATGGGAATGAGAAAACAATATTAATAAAAGGACCAATGTTTTGCTTTCTTTGCTTGACTTCTAGGATGTTTATATTAAATAGGGCTATAAAATCAAATAAACACTTACTTCAAAAATGTTTAGGTGCATATTGGATGCTTATGCTATATGGAAAGATCACGACATTACTGGCCACTGTCCAGTCCATTTATTTAATTTGTCACATGCAGAAGAAAATATAATATCTTTGCATGCGATTTTAATGGATCCATTTTTGGAAGTACTGATTTATTAGTCTCTTTTAGGGGTTATCTGCTGCTTGATCATTTGTTAACTTCATATGAAGTTGGGAGCTGGACCCAGAGCATGCTCTGAAGAAGCTTAACTCCACAACAGAGCCTGATGTGAACTAAGGAGTTCCACCATTGACCTAGACAGGGCAAGAATTTCATGTACAAACAAATGTCCTTACCCAAAAGTGTGTATGAAAAACCTTTCAGCAGAACGCTTTCAGGTGAAACTCTGGATGAATTGGTTCTCCTATGAGCACATGGCTTTGAAGAAATGTGCAGACAGAAAAACTGTTGTTTTTATATAATGGATTTTACTGGTAAAATAGGGTAACGGGGAGTACACAATCTTTTTATTATTTAAATAAAGTCTTTTGTAGGATATTGGATGAAAAGTTTTAGTATGTTAAAAAGTAGCAGGACATATTAAAGAAAGCAAGTGAACAGATTCATCCTTTTCTTTAAGACTTCCTAGATTAGCTGTCTTACTATTTGTATCAAGGTGGGGTCACTTCACTACAAAATCAATCATAAATGTTGGTGTCTTGACTACTACTATTTTGATGAATGAAACATGAAAAATTAGCCATGGCAGAAGTTTCCAAACCAGATTCAGTCTGGTTGGGAAATAAAGGTATTGTAAAGCAGAAAGAAATGATTTTAAAAAAAGAGAAAAAAAAAAGGCCTCCTTTGAGAATTAAAGGCCTCCTCCCAGAACTACTACCCTGGATTTTAATATATAACACTAGAAAAGACTCACCAATGACTGGTCTTCTAAAAACACAGTAAGACATCAAGCAGTGAACCTCAGTAATTGGTGAAATCCATCTCATAATGTAGGCACACTGTGCTGTTGCTTACTGCACAGTAGGAGAAATCTGAAGCTACAAGAAGTAACTGTGATCTAACTGTGCGTGATCCGCTGCCTACGGAATTCAATACAAATCTTTCAGGTCACTAAATCACATATTAGATTCCAGTCACTAAAGAATCTAATAGTTAGCCAAACTATTACAACCACTAAAGAACCAATAGTAACCAAACTATTATACCACAAGATAAAATAAAAATGTTAGTGTCAAAATTTACAATTGCGACAATATATAACGCTAGCTGCAATGAACTTAGTGCATTTTCCCCTTTAGCTAAATGTCCCCTATGAAAATTATTTCAAAGTTTTGATTTTTCTGCTAAGCGTTTACTTACCTGAATAAAGATTTATGTTTGTTTTTCTTCCTCTTCTGCTACTGAAATGCAGCCCTGATGACTCTATCGCTAAGTGGCTGAGTTGGTCTGAAGTTATCTCCTAGGATTCCATCACAGCCCTCTAAAAGTTCTGCACCTTTCACATGTGTCCTCAGTCTACGAAATTCTTCTATCTGAAAGGCAGAAAAATAGACATGAGGAAGCTGAGATATATTCTTCACTATGGAGCTAATGATCAAAATCAGCCTTGCCCAGCCACTTCTGCAGCTTTGAAACTCGGAGTGTTCAGGTACCATATCCCAAGGTCAATACACATCACTAATAACATTTTAAAATAGTTTTCATCACTCTCAAAAAAATAAGAATTTCTATGCACATGGCAAACTTATCCTTTGCTTTTTCGTAACTCCTTTGAGGATCTATAACCTTCTTAGTCATTGTAGATTACATCCTGCAAATCAACCTCACAGTTGTGACATGAGAGTAATCATTCTGATCTTTAAGAAGTGCATTTCCAGAATAACTTGGTCGACTATAAATTGTTTTGAATTTCTTCCAGTGATTTATATACTGCCTGAAATTGTTGCTTCATAAATAAAAACTATTTCTAAACCAGCAGAGTTCTGAAAAAAACTCTCAGCTTTAGAGGAAGTCTGTTGACATTTTATATGGAAAAATATGTTTTTTCCAATCTAAACAAAATACCATTTCAAAACTTCTGTATATGTAGATGCTAAGTGTACTTAGAAAATCAAGTACAGTAAAAAACCAATATAAAGCATTTTAATTGGTCCAAAACAAATATGTTCCTGGTTTATAGACTCTTTTTAGATTTTTCTAAATCTAATCTGGTGTAGGGAAGAATGTGAGCAGCTTCTGTCTCCATCCCTGGTATCAGCATCAAGCTCTGTGTGATTAAAAAAAAAAACTAAGAAAATCAATGCATATCTCAGCAACATTATATATTATTGTTCAACAGTGCTGTTTTTAAGAGTCTGGTATTTTAAATAAGTAGTTATAACTACTAAAAAAATTGTGTTTGTTTTTGCTTTGGCACATTGGCGAGTTATCTTGTCCAGATACAGCAAACCTCCCCCAGCCTAAGCCTTTGTACTTGCACTGGCCCTGTGATGCCCCACTGTCCACCTCAGCTGTAACTTCAAACTGAAGCTACACAGAAAGCAAAATGAAGTCTGAAGTGTTTAATCATTTTATCATCTAAGAAATAGACGGTGAATTTCTCCATGAAGAACACCCTATGCAGGATTACAGGAAGAAGGCAAGTGTGATTCCAGAATTAAAAGAAATGAGGTAGTAAACAGCAGGTAATGGCATTTTTATTCTTATATTGCCTGCAGAGAATACTTTCTTACTGCAACCTGGCAGACAACTGCCTTCATTGTTGTTTTCCACTCGACAGCAGAATTGATACAGACTTATTTACTTGATTTAGAGGCTAGCTCTGCTCTGCTGTATTTTCCTCAAGAAATCGCGTGTTTAGAAATCAACACAGCTGAGATATAAGGCAGCAGCTTAGTCTCAAAAGATAAAAAGCATAACAAACTGTAAAGCTCCTTGAAGGTACTTTTAGAGGCAGATCTCTGTTTTGGAAGATTTTTTTTTAATGTTTATTTAAAGAAAACTGAAAACAAACCCACTACAAGCTTGGAACTGAAAAAGTCATCAGGAATGAAATACAGGTAAATCGCTGAATGGGTTTTGTAAAGGTACCCTCTTTCACCATCTGAATCAACTCCAGCAACTGTAGTTTAGGAAAGAGCATTTTACAAGAATGTGGCTATTGTTTGATCTTTTGAGAATGAGAGACTTCAAACAAACACAGATGAAGGAGAGGGAAGAGCAGACTCTCCATAAAGCTGGCATTTGTGAGCTGTCTCTCACTATAACTACAAATGCTCTGCCCCAACCCCCGCAGTGAAATCTTTCTCCAGGAGGTACTCCTCACAAAGCAGCTTTCAGTCTCTCCAGTCAGGAAAGTAGGACTGACCTGATCCTCGTGCCTGCACTTTAGTTTTCAGGGAAGCCAAGAATTGCAGCCCTAGGCTGAGAAGCAATTGCTTCTGATGACCAGCCTCCTTGTTTGGTCCTTCATATCAAGGTTCAGACCCCCATGACAGGGACCCTCTATACACATGGTGGTCTGCCTCACTTGTGAGAAGTGGTTCTGTCAGAAGAGAACATCGGCTGAGCTGACGCTACTTTCCCCAAAAGCTTTTGCTCACAAAAGCAGTCAACATAGCTCTTGCTGGCCTGTATATTTCAACATCAGACAAGTGAGGATGATAAAAACCAGAAAAGGAGGGCAGGAATATCCAAAAAGAGCACTGCAGGGTGCAGCTTTCCAGACAAGCTGCTTTTCACTATGGTCAGCAATAAACTCCGAGAACCAGATTTGCTAAGCCCTTGTTCTCCAGAGACAAAGAATTGCTGGAACACTTTATCCAGATCTCACAGAAAGACTCATGAGGGAAATGGCTCTCTGATGGAAATGAAGCCTCATGTCAAAGAAAACAACTTCCACTGAGGAAACAGCACTGGATTCCAAGAAAGCAGATCCTGACACTGCATTCCTGGCTTGCTCTTTTGCTGCCCCCATAACCAACACACTCAGATCCCACTTGCTGAAGTGAGGTGTATATGGAGATGAATCTCCTTTCACTTAACATTGACTTAGATCAGTAGCAAATCAACTCATCAGTTGAACTTTACTATCTATAAAAGTCTTCAGCAGAAACAGAAAAAGGTTCTCTACTCTGCAATGGTCAGCCTATTATGCCCCTGCCAAAAGAGTTACTTCTCCATCGTTTCAAAATAAGCATGTGAATGTGAAAATATATAGATGTGAACACTAAGTAGAACTGCAATTTTATTCATTTTTTCCCCTTATGACCCATAGTTTTTTAAGCTAATCGGTATTGCTATGTTAATTACAGAAAATGAGAATGTGAATGAGTATCTCGTCTCCAATATATTAAGTAGCTTCATCAGAGGAAGGCAATAAAACCTATTCCATGTCAGACTGTGCCGTTCTTTGTTGTTACTTGTTATTGAACTCAGAAGTTGATTATTTTATGGCCTGAAAAATGAAAATAGAAAGTCTTGAATTTGTCTCTTACCAGCTATAACCACAAAAGCTACTAGTATTTATATAAATCACTTGAAATTTCATAAGCTTTGTTCATTAGAATCCCACTGAAGGAAGTTCTACAAGTTAATGACACATGTAAAAATAATTTATTTAAAGCCATCAGAAATGCATTTGCACTGAAATCTATGTTTTAATACTACAAGCAGGCTTAATAAAATTAAATGCCTTTACCAGCCTTCCACAGATGATTCAGAATGGTATATGCTATACCACATCCTCTTATTTTCCATAGTCAAAAGCCCTTGCATGTCTGATCTCTCCTCAAAAGGAATTTCTCATAGGCACTCATGCCCATGTGCACAAAAGAGGCCAGATACTTAATTGCAGCCAAAATGTTAACTGCAAGTTAAAATCTTTGAGATCTAGGTTATAGTAAAATATTCTGGCATCCTCAAAATCTTATTTTGGACATCTTGGAAAATTCTCTCTCTTCTTGACTTTAGAATCCCAGAATCACTGTCTCTCACTCACTTGTCCCCATATTTAATTTCAATGGATATCTGAAAGCAGTATCTGATGTAAGTAAAATTTCTATTCCACCTTGGAAAAAGTCTTTTGTATTCTTAAAAAGTCTTTTCTGTACATCCTTGACTTTAACGTTGCTGCACTCCTAACTAGCAGTGAGGATTTTTTTTTTTTTCTAATTGATGCTCATCTGCGACAAGTACAAAGTATTGTGGATCATATTGGCATAAGTCTGCTCCAAACTCTCCCTCTGCTCCAGTGTCACGTCTCACCTGCACACTGTTGTCAGTGGCAGGGAAAGAGCCCCTCCAAGACTTGTGCATCCTTCATCACTGCAATATTCTTGCTGGATTGGGTTTATACCAGTCACAGCAATGCAGCAACACAAACCAGCTACCCCTCACCTAAAGAAGGCCATAGTTATGAATCACACTCTTCTCCCCAGGGACTATGGGTCACTTTTTTCTCCACGCACAATATTCTTTTCTGGAAACTCATCCCCTTCACACCACATTCCAAAATCTTGTTTTCTTGTCGTAGACGAGTACACAATAATATTAACTAAAGTTGCATTTCTATGCTTAATCCCTCTTTCATTCACCCTCTCACCGTCTCCCACCACATGTGGATGGCTTGAACTGTGCTCTCCTCTGTGCAACGACTGGATTAAAAAGGAATAGAGACTACAAAATCTGCAACTAGCACAAAATAAAATACCATACAATGTCTCAGTGTAACAGCTGTGGTCTTCACACTTCTGATTAAGTCCTATTATTTATCCATACCATACCTGGACAATTAGCTGCCACTCTATCTTTAAAAGTTATTCTGAATCTAATCATGCCAACAGAGTGCTGTCTCCATTTACTCAGTAGTAAGCAGCCGTAAGACTTATCCTTTCATAAGCAAATAAACACCAGATTCATGATGGGATATATTTAACTTTAGCTACCAAATGAATAAACTTATCGGGAGCTATTGCTTTTATCCCATGATTAAAACTAGAATTCAGTTTTAATTTTAAAAGAAATACTGCCAATTTCAAATTGTTAAAATTGTTAAAATATTGTGCTGGGATAACTAGTAAAAGTTTAGCTTATTAAAGCTGAAATAATTTAAATCTTAATTTATCACCTTTTATACTTTTTTTTCCCTTCTGTTTGCACATGCTTCAGAGCAAGTGATAAAAATTAACGTGTTCAGCTTCAGGGATTCTACATAGTTTCACTTAAATTAAACTCACATTCCTCCAGCTGGGATTCACAGACTGTGGGATAATATTCATCAGGAGTTTTCATTGTTTTTACTGGGGCTATTTGTAGACAGATTTGAAATGTTTTCTACAGAAAGGCTCACATGACTGTTAGATACAATTTAAAAAAAAAAAAAAAACCACTTTAAAATACATACTTGTGAAATCAAATTTAAATAGGTAGCTTCTATTTGACATTTATTATAAAACAGAATTTTAAAAGAGCAAGATAAGTTAAATATAGTTCAATGCAATATAACTAGCCTGTACTATGTTAACATTTTTCATTCTCCAGGACATAGTGTCTCCCTGTGCTTTTTCATTCCTTTAACATCAAAAAAGTAGTGATATTTGAAAGCTTACAATTACAAAGAACTGAATTTCTTTTGCCCATTGACTTCTTTCTTTCTTTTTATTTCAGTTAAATAAAGAATTATTTTAAATGCAGATGATAAATGATAACAAGGTTTTTCATCTCTGACCTTTGCATTGCTTTCAGTGACTCAAAAGGCTTAACCTTTACTTGAAAAGCCATGCACTGATCTAATGGGATCTCCAAGGAGAACTGATATAATGTCCTGATATATATATTTGCACGCTATAACCTTTAGCTCATAACCATATTCCAAGGTCACTTCAAGGACAGCTGTTACCTGCACTTGGGACACAGTCAAAGGATAGCGAAATAATATCCAGGTGACACCTTCACTGCAGGGTGGGATGGTCAGAGAGCCCTCATACACCCAGTAGTCACGCAGAAGAGGATCTGAAATGAAAAGAAATGTGGAATTTTAATTACATTAAGGAAGATAATTGTGTCTTTCAATGATGACAGCTTATGATAGCTTGCTCATACAATGAAGTTAGTACACAGTACGCTACAGTGTGAATTTATAACCCGTCAACCACTGTCCACTACTTTCTCATGTGAATGTACATGAGCTTGTGGTCATTATATCACAGTAACTTCCCCCTGCAGATGAGTATTTTGAAAATGAAAATGCTACTGTATAGATGTGAAAACTAACATGTGCACAACTCCTTAAACTACCACCGCAAATAAATAATATGGTGGGAAAGAACTCCTGTTGAAGGCAGAGGGGCTGTGGTGATCAAATTTTAACTGATTACTGCTTTTAGGATATATCTCAAGGATGAATTTATTTAATGTTTTAGAAAAATTTGGTGAAAACAGCTCAAGTCAAACTTTTCAGTTTGTAATTCCAGTGACATTTGTTGAGATGCACTGGTGCCTCCTAGCTTTAAAAAACTGAGTTGAATTTCACAGGGGAAAAAATCAAGGTTTATTTAAGAATTAACTTATTTTAAGAAGTTTATAAACTTATTAACAGGTTTATAAACAACTGTTAGAAAAAACAGTTGACTTTCAAGACAATGTACAATGGTTTGTTGAAGTTTTTACACACAACATGTTTGATTTTAATTATTCAGATTTTAAATCCTCAAATATTCCAGTCACACTGCACTTTCTAAGTGAGACTGACCAGGTACTTCCTTTGCTGCTGTAGGCCATACTCACAAATGACTCCCTGACACAGCTTAAGTATGGAGAAGAAACTGCTTGATTGTAAAAGAGGGGATAAGAAACAAATCTAGAGAGGAACTGGAGACAAAAGGTGGTTAATCATGGCATGGAGAGCTACGGGGAATGTTGTGACTAGCTTCACAAGGCAGAATGGAAAACTGGAAATGAATAAATTTGCTTGGTGACCCAACCTGTTACTGCCATTTCACTACTAGCTCAGAGGAATATCAGTAGAATTAAATCTTGCTAATGAAGCCTGTGATTGTCAGTGAATGGATTTAGGTGTAATTTTCTTTCTCAATTAGGGAATTACATAGCAAATCCATGGAAAGCTAGTTGCATTATCAAACACTCAAAAGTTAAGAACTGCAAGAATTAATTCAGCCCATCCTGTACATGCACTGTGACACTCTCTTGTTACATAGGCATGTACGTCTTTTCTAGAGAACCTTTCCTCATTTACTTGCAAAGAGGATGAGTTTCTTTTGAAAAGCATCTAACAACATTTAGATTTCTCAGTACAATATGTAGTCCTCAGTCTTCTTTTTCCCATGCTATTCAAATCCTGCTTGTTAGAAGGACTACAATTTTCTCACTTTTCATATTTCTAATGCACTCATTTCTTCAGTGCCTGAGTGCTTCACAAACATTAATTAATTTATCCTTCCAACAGTTCAGTGTGGTGAGGAAGGACAGACTACTCCCACACTTTGAAGCTGGAGAACTGAGGCACAGAGAAGTTAAGGTCAAATGCATCTATCCATTTGAGGTGTTCAATATGAGATGCTTAGAACCTGATTTCTCAGAGTAGTTAACTTTCTATAGCACTTAATGCAGTCAGAGCACTGCTCCCATTGACTTCAGTTGGAGGTGTAAGCACTCAGCACTTCTGCAAATCAGACCCCATGATCTCAAGTCGGGCACCTAGAAAATGAGGAACACATAGTTAGAGATGACTTATGAAAATTTTGGTTTATGTGACTTGATCAGCATCAAACAGGAACTGTGAGACAGGGGTCCTGTGAAAAATAATTTATGGTCACGCAATTAAAACATGGTTTATAACGCATATGTATGAAGGGGTACAGGCAGCCTTAATTCCTGCAGTTCCTAATTGCTGAGGACTTGACTTTGCAACCTAAACAATATTCTTTTGATACAATTAATATAGTTTAATGTAGATCTGGATCACTTTGGAAATTTAAAGATCTTGCCACTATGACACAGAATTTAGCTCAGAAGGATTTCTTCCAGAAACTTCCATTTCTACAAATGCACTTTTTAAAAAGTCACTTTTTTTTCAAGACAAGGTAGAGGAAGTGGTTGTTTCTTACTGTTACTCTCTAACTTCTAGCTATATGAATTTGAATTTGCCTCCCATTGTCACTACTCATTGTATGCTATACAACTGTCATTGCAATATGGCATTGTCTTTAGATGCTGCCAAAAAGCTACCATGGTACGTGAGTAACCTTACGCTGCCTATTTTACGCTGAAGTAGAGAACGGAGCACACACAGCTCCTCTTATAGGTGGGATGATAAATCATCAAGAAAGCTAGCCAAAGTGTTGCCAACAGTGCATGGACTACAATATCACATCCCACTCATACAACCAAGGTGCGGATTCATCACAAGTTTCAAAGGGATTTCATCCCTATCCCTGTTAGCACCACTAGGTGCAAAATGCATTACCACCTTATGGGACACACTCTCAGGCTTGCAATTTGGCTTTGCTTTAGATCAAGATTGCCTCAGCCTCTGCAATTAGCTAGTAATCCACCCACACAAAAGTAAGCAAAGGCACCTACCTGGCAATAAAGAGTTGGGATTAAAACAGGGTATTGTTTTGGACTTTCCCTGAAAAAATGAATACAAATCAATCTCATCTCTAGTTTCTTATTAAAATGATGATGAATGGAAAGGTAAAACACACTGTGTGTTCTTCTAACACTAAGCCTTGAATTCCTGTGCAAAGCAACCTCATTAATAGCCCCCATTTAATCATTGCATTTGTCCTTGCAGCTACACAAACATGTTTTCTTTATTCTATTTTATATTTTACTCCTAAGATTATCTCAGCAATTTGTTAACTTTCTGCCTTTAATACCTGGGCTCCTTCCAGGTCCCAGCCTTGAAACTCTCTACATGAAATTCAGGGGTTCCATACAAAATGAGGTTAAAAAACAAGGGCCAAAGTGACTTTTCCATTGACTGTCATGGCTAACACTTAATAAAATAAAGCTGGTTCCACATATTTAATGCAAGAAAATTGTACATGTGCCAAAAGTATGTTTGATGCTGACCCTCTGAAAGTCATTAGTATAACACGCTCACAATGACAAGGCCTTTCATGACCTTCCGCTACTTGGCTGTCCTTTCAGTAATGAAACTACAGAGTTCCATACACTATTGTTTTCTCTGACATCTTCATAAAAAATGAGTTTGTAATATTAAACATCATGACTGAAGTTTACCATATATTCTTTGACTCCAAGATTTTCAATTCCCTTCTGATAACAGCTTCTAATTTTTCTACACTTCAGCATCCACTGAAGTGAATGGCTAATCTCTCCAGATCAATACAGAATGGCTCATTAATATATCTCAAAATCCTTTAAAATCAAAGCTAAGTATGATTATTTCTATGTTACAGACAGAGACTATGAAGCAGAGATACGGAAATACCTTGCCCAAGGTCATTTAAGATAGCATCAACATTCTGGAGATCCTTCGTATCTCCTCAGGCTTATTATCTGACCTTCTGGATCCTCACATGTAATCCATCTGACAAGATGGCATTGTGTTTTTGCTGATTTCCCACTGAAGTTAATATGGGTGCTCAGTCCATCTGTTCTTTTCCTCTACAAACTAAAACCAAGTAAGTTTGGAGCCACTGCTGCTGGTGTTCACTAAGCATGTTGCAGTGCTTGCATTCACACTGACTCCATGATAATCACTGAAAAGGTTGTATTTGGAATGAGTTACTGGTATAGAAGATCAAACTTTTGGGCCACCAGAAAAGGAAGTTAACTACAAAGACTGTATGTTATCTGAATACTGTAAAATGATGAGGTTCTGATGCAGGCCACCAAACGATGGCTTTCACGGATGAGTTTACTACAGACACATCTGCAACACTTCTCTTGGCTTCATATAGACCCTTCACACACTTTCCCTCTGGTCAGTGATGGAAGCCTGTCTTCAGACAATGCCTTACCTTGTACTGGATGTCCTGAAGAATTTCAGTTACGGCCTTTAGGCCTACATGCTCTTTTCCTATCTGAAACACAGCAAGCAAAGACAAGTTTCAGTATTTTGCTATTTCAGAAACTGAGGAAAGACAGAGGTCACCCAGAACAGCAAGTTTCAGAGTTGTTTTTAGTTAAGCTACACAACCTGGTGCTAACCAAATACACTGAAAAGTGGCAACTTCAAACAATTAAATCACTGTAAAGCCACCAGTCAAAAGTAAACGAGGTGTAAACAACTTGAAAGTAGAGACAGAAACTCACAAAACAAGAGTCACAGTTACGTCTGGTAAGTTTTGACTAGCCCTGTTTTGCAGCATATACTGCACAGGGAATCAAAATCATGCAGCATAATGGCATATAAATGCCAAGGATACAATTTGTCCTTACCAGTTTTTGCCAGAAAAGTACACAGAAAGGAACAGAGGGGACAAAGACGGCAGATACTTTTCGAATTTGTTCCTACAGCATTGCAAATCTGGCCCAAAGTATCTCTGAAGCTCGGGGCAGTTTTTCCCTGCCTATGGAGTGCAGAATGCCAGACCCTTTACCTCACAGCATCTCTGGGATCCTGCTGGTGAAAGCTGGTTCATGGCAGCCTGCAGCACTGTCTTTACTGAGTGCCTTTAAAGCACAGAAGATGGGGCTTTCAAAAGAAACTCATTGTTGAAATATGAGATCCTTATTTTCCATGAACGTTGATCACCCTGCACACTGATTTCAGCTGCTTCTGATCCAAGTCATCCATCCTAGGATCCTAGCTTTTACCTTCACAACAGCATTGTCAAAATAGGAAGACTCAGAAGGGCCTTCCACATGATTTCTTTGCCAATGTGTGCACATATCAGGTGAGGAATGAAGCAGGCATGAGTGAGAACAGGAGAGCTGGACCCTGAAAAAATTGTTTGTTTTTTGTTTCTCTGGGAATAGAATGGCACAGTAGCCACTGGAATGAAACAATTCAATATCAACAAAAGGTACTTTGTTATTTCTAGGCATTTAAAAGGATTTTCTTTTGTTTCAGAATGGGATTTCAATTTAAAATCTTCAAAGTGCATAAAAGAGAATGAAATCACTTCAAAGATGCTGTTCCTAAATTAATAATCACCCAGGGCTGTCACTTAAATCAGTGAAAATATTTTTCACTGACCTTAAAATTATTTTTGTTTGAGAACTGTGGTGCAAAATCATTATATTTTCATTCCTCTAACAGGAAAAAAATAGTCACCCAGTTTCCTCTCCCTGTTCCTTTAATAAAGAGCATGAATACTATTTTCCCTTGGTCACCTGTAATTATATGATGCCTTTCTTGGCTAATGAAAAAGCCCTTTGGAATGCTTAAGAACTCTGATGAAGGTGAGAGACTAGTAATGGAAAATGTATCATTGAAGTTTCAGATTTAGTTAAGAACTTATATATAACTTTCTAGCTGACTGGAAGGTTACCTCTCCTGGAATTAGAAGGTGAATTACATAAGCAATTATCACACAGCCCTCTAGGATACAAAACCGAACACCTTCTAACACCCATTTTTAGCAGTTCTATCTGAGTGTTGGAGCTGTAACCAATGTACCTTTCAATTCAAACAGAGGTAAAGCTCAAAGGCACTTATAAACTCGTTACGAAATACGACAAATTAATAATACCACTGCGAAAAAAAAAATCCATTTGATCTAAGCACAAACTCTAAACCTCTTCCTCCATCCTTCTCATGAGGAGGATGAGAACTTGGTGTTTGAGGACTAAAACTGAAAACCTTTATAGGGTGCAGCCCTTGAAAAACCTTCAATAGCAATTAGATTATGGGACTAACTTCCCAGCTTGCATCATACCTTCTCCCCAGCAAGCTTTAAAACCTCCTTGTCGCAGGCTTTTCTGAGAGTCTCTGGACAGACTCTTATACTCAGTTTGGTGTTTCTGAAGAAGTAATATGACCCCACCTCACATTTGTCCTGTGTGAAGAAACACACGACCCTGTGTTCAGAAAAGCACAATCCTACTACCAGTTTTCGGCTGTGCCAATGGGTTACTTGGCTTTTTTTCCCCCTCTTTCCTCCTCTCTTCTGTATATTTCCTCAACCCCCAAACAGCAGGCCTGGCCAGGAATGGAGAAAAATACATAACAGAGATAGTGAAGCACTTGTACCTCCTGGCAGCCCTCGTTCTGCCCTCAGAGGCATGGAGAGTGGATGTCTGCTTATAACCAGAGTCACAGAGCTATCACCAACTATACTTTATCCCTTCCTCAAGTAACGTACTTCCTATATCATTATTAAAACAAGAATTACTTAGTTAGCACATACACAGAAATGACTGAGAAGTATTGAAGAGAATACCAGCGGTCACACATTGTTTTATTTTATGAAATCATTAAAAATGAAAGAAAACAGAAAGGAACTCATTTTTCTCAGACAAACAATAGGGCATATTAACAAGTGCAACCCAGGAAACTCACCTGCACAAACAAAGCGATAATCGCTATGCCGTGCTTCTTCCCTACTGCCTCCTCGATGCTGCTGTACAGTGTGGAGTTCCAGTGCATGAGATGGAGCTAAAACAAAGCAGTGCAAACAGACCAAAAGAGAAATATGTTTTGTAATTAAAAAACCACCAGCAGTTAACAGCATTTAACAAAGCCTCAGCATGTATGTGTGCACATGTGTGAATATACATCTGTGCATGTATATGGAAGTGGATTCCTATTATAAACATCGGGAATCCCAAGAAAAAAAAAGGCCAGCTGCAGAGAAAGTGATGTATAGTCAGTTACCAAATACTTACAACAAAGGTGTGAATAACAATGCTAATGATGCTAAAGATGATTTATCAACTTCCTCTTGAAATGTCAGCTAATGAAACCGACCAATGCTGTGTCTCAGCCAGCCAGCTCTCTTCCAAGGCAGGAGTATGACTACGGACCCAGGCTGTCCAAATACACCTTTGTCTAGCTGAAGGTACTATCTGGATGTCACTTATCTCGCATATCACCCCCCAAGATGAGTCACTCAAATGTCAGTAGGAAGAGTAGGAGAAGTGATTTCAGGAAAGGTTAAACAGAGAAAGTCAAGCAGAGAAAAATGGCTGGAGGACCACCTTAGGGACAGCAGTGAAAGAGATGGTAAAGAGTAAAACATGAGCCCTCACCTGCCTGAACCCTTCTGCAAGGTAACGGGGCCTGAAGGAGTTAATGCATGAATACATGTCTGGGATGGGAAACTCGAAGTCTGTCCTGGTGAGGCATCACAGCATGACTTGGGAAATGGTGTTTGAGAAAAGTGCTGGAGGACAGACTAGCAGCTGGTTGGAAAGGGAGGAAGGAAGGGTGGGGGAGAGAGGGGAAGGAGTAGGGTGGGAAGGGAGATGGAGGAAGAGGGGTAAAAGTGCTGGAAAACAGACTGATAGTTGGAAAGTGAGAAAGAGAGAGAAAGAAAGAGAAGGAGGGAAGAGCAAAGGAAGGGCAGAATAAAGCAAGGGTGGAAGGAAGGGCAGAAAGGCAGGAGGGAAGGAGAGAGGAAGGAAAGAAGGAAGGAGGGAAGGACGGGAGGAAGGGAGGAAGGAAAGAAGGGAGGAAGGAAGGAAGGAAGGAAGGGAGGAAGGAAGGAAGGAAGGGAGGGAGAGAGGAAGGAAGGAAGGAAGGAAGGAAGGAAGGAAAGAACGAAGGAAAGAACGAAGGAAGGAAGGAAGGAAGGGAGGGAGGGAGGAAGGGAGGAAGGAAGGAAGAAAGGAAGGAAGGAAGGAAGGAAGGAAGGAAGGAAGGAAGGAAGGAAGGAAGGAAGGAAGGAAGGGAAGCAGGGAGGGAGGGAGGGACAGCACTATCTACCAAGAGGTAATATGCATTTCAAACATGAGTTTTTCCAGCAGTAATGCTAAAATGTAATCTCTGTGGCTGGGTCTGATAACATTGCAGAGCTTCAAAATTTTAAGCACAGCTGCTTTGAAGTTTATCTGCCAACAATTTTTGCACATTTCACATAGGTAAAACATCTAAAAAAATACAAACTCTTAGATTTAATTCCTGTTGTAAAATCATGATCAATGTTTTGCTCAGTCATGTGTCTAAGAAGTTAAAATGTCACCCAGTTATCTAACACTGTTTCTACCTTCAGCAAAATTAGTTTTTAAATCAGATATTGTGTCTTCCTATTTTGTGTTTCGTTTGTGCCCAGTAATGGCCTCTGTGAAATGCTTATTGCCCCTGACACAGCAGGGGTTCACTCAAGAATCTCAGCATTTCAGGCCAGTTCCTCAAGCGATCACTCTCCTCTTATTTAATCTCTGATGAGAATTTGGGGCACTCCTCTAAACGACTGTCATTTCAAAAGTCAATACAAATTTTTAAATGAATATTGTAAATCAAATTAAATTCCAAATTATCATAGAAATAATTCTATTCATGTTTATCAAAGGTATCTGCTGCAGTAAAACCATGAAACCTTTCCCTTAAAAAATATAATAATTTATTTGCACACGAGAACACTAACACAAATGTACTTGCCCATGGCTACAAAACTTCTAGACACACAAAAGCTCCCTGTTAGAACTAAGCAATCTCACCATCGTCGATGGATTTACTTGGTGCTATGTATTTTATCATGTATAAAAAGCTCTGCTACATATTTTATTTTCCCTCGGCTTTTAAAGTAACAAAACCACTGGATCATATAATGAGATTGCAGTCTCCAAGGCTCACTTTAGCAAACAGAACCACTAGCACCCAGGAAGACGAAGTCAAAGCACTCCGTTTTCCGAGGCGAGCCTGGAGTTTGCATCAGCTACCCACTAGAGGGGGCTCACGGAGTCCCACGATCCCCAATCAAAATCCTGAAGGAAACGTGAAAGAATAAGGTTGGGGTGATTGCAGTCGGGATGGCAAAGTCCTTGGTGAGGCGAGAATACGGCACCGCAACTCGGTTGGGTGGAAATGTCAAAGCAAGCTTGTCCTTCAGCGGCTGGAACAATACCACTTAGGGCGATCAGCAAACGTAAAGAGACCGTGACTTTGTGTCAACAGGCGGGTCTTGGCTAAAGCTGCCGTGGTGTTCAGCAGTGTGTTACGCTCCTTTGGAGGTGAAGTCTAATCTGACAATTGCCTGCATTCTGAAAACAGCAGGTTTTTTTCTGAAGATCTGAAAGGAATATGCTGAGCCACAGCATGAGGAAAATGAGCAAGAGCTTCAGATCGTACTGGCAATTACCTCAGTTTATCCAGTGTTGTCCTGTCTTAGGCAGCAGGCTCATCAGAGCAGAGACTTTCCTACAATAAAGCTATACATCAGCTAAAAAAAATGACAGCAAAGCCTCTATGTAATATTACAAAACATTAAGAGGTCTAGAATTAGTCTGTGCAGCAGCATAAGGAGCCTGAAAAGAAGACGTGCTGCAATATCTGCTTAGCTGCTGCATGAAAGGGGGATCACAGTGCAAAAAGCCCTGCAGCTGGAACTGTTTTCCAAGGAACATACCTACTGGCCAGCACCTCTTCCCACACCTTCAGGGACACAGGGAGAGTAAGGGAAGTATTAACTACGCATTGTAAGAATATCTTTAGGTGTCTGCATCCCCTCCACGCCTCCATCCTTTACACCAGTTCAATAGAGGTTAGGATGGTCTATTAAAAAAAAAAACATAGCACAAGACAAAAAAGGGTTGTACTTAAGGCTAGTGTAGACACCCTTTGACTAGGTTCGGGTTTAGTAATCAACATTACTAAAGGTACTGAAATGGGCACTCAGAGCTTCTGGTCCAAAGCTTTCTGTAACTTTGCCTTTGTGCTGAAGGATGCTTTGAATACATAGTAGGCTCCTTGGAACAAGAATCATCATTTTGTACTGGGTTAATAAAGCCTAAGGCAGAAGAGATTTCTGGTCTGTGTTTAGGATGCTACTGTGTTACTTCCTTAGAGGTGGCGATAATTACAGTAGATTTTTTACACAGCAGGTTGTAAACTTGCTGTCATAAACACTGTGGTGCCAAAAAGTATCAGCAGGTTCATAAAAGGATTAGACAAATTATGGACAAGAAGTCTGAAAACAGACACCAAAGAGAGCAGGCAGAGATGAAGCCTCTAGCAGTCCTAGCCCTACGATTGTGTACGACTGGGGAGTACAACAAAAAGTGGTCAGGCTCAGGCGCTCTCCCTATACAGCATCTCTTATGGACACTGCTAGGGACAGAGTACTGGGTGATTCAGCAGCCCATTTATTACGTTCCCGTGTTCTGAATCAAGGTGATATTCAGAATAGCTATTCACAGAAAAGGTTCTGTCATTAGGGATTTACAAACTGAAATTAGACAAGCAACCTAATGGAAAATAATAATTAATACCGTAAAATTTCCTAACAACAGGCCAAGAGGCCTCACATCTTTTGCTCTAACTCTGATAAATCCATGCATGCACATTTGAATAAATAAATGAATGTCAACATACACTCAAATAAATGAAAGTCAAATCAAATTAATTCTTCTACAGAGTAGGAACAATGTAGCTCAGATGGGAGCTGGGAAAGTAAACAAAAAGGTGATTCAGAAAGCGAAATATTAACAGGGCCTGAGTGCTTGTGGCAAAGTGTTGCTTTTAAATCATGTTTTATCCTGTGTGTTCGTGTAGGTCTCTGGAGCTACTCTGCCTTTTGTTTGCTCTTTTTTTTATTTGTAATATGACATCAGATGAAAACATCAGACAATAGTTTAAAAATATGGCAAAAGTCTACAAACATCACAAAATTTGAACTCTAGAGAGTACAGTCCACAAACAACATGGCCCGTAACTCCTGTTAATATTTATGCAAATCAGATGTGCACAGAGGAAGGACTCTGGTGCTTTTACAAATCTTGAAACCGTCAATATAATATAATGCTCATGCACATTGACAACTTCTTACCCATGCACCTGTATCTTACACGTACCAATAGCCAGAGAGGCTTATTAGATTAACACTCTGTATTTTGGTACCCTTTAGTTTTACATTGATTTGAGACAGCTATATAAAACGTGCATGCTCACAACAGGTGCCAGTCTCTGATATGAACACAATCATGTGGGGTTTTTTTTAAATAATCAGCTGCAGTGTATTGGCAGCTTACCACTGTGTGGTTTTCATTCGAAGTACAAATAAGCTGCACATGTCAGTATGGCAGGAGAGGCTCTGTGCAACTTGCTAGCTAATGTTTTGATACTCAGTAGTTATGATGGTTCTATACAACCAAAATGAGTCAGCTATGCTGTTAACAATCATCGGTGGCTGGCTCGGCGTGCCAGACACTATATTTTTATAAAATACTCAGAAAGCTGTGAGAACTGCCTTAGCACTCAAAAACCACTTTTTTTTTCTCTTGGATAAAAAAATAATTTGGAGCCTTTTAACATGCCAGCTGTAAATCAAAAAATTGTAGTGGTGAGTTCCTTAAAATCAGATAAACTGAAAACTCATGAAGGCAAACGATAATAAAGTGCTGATAAAGTTGATTTGCTCTGTGAACAGCTGGAGAGACTCTCCTTCACAGGAAAGATTAAGAAATTACTCCAGGTAGCAAAGCAAACCCCGTAGAAGGATTATTCTGTATGGGACAAATTCTGAGTATCTTCTCAATTGTCATCCAGTCCCCACTCAAGCAAAAGACAGTCCTAATGCCCTTGCTTAGGACAAGCTGACACTGACATTAACAAGTCAAATCAAGACTTTCTCAAAACTGAGTAAGGACTTGAGATTCTCGCTTTAAAATCAATAAACAAATGAAAACCCTACACTTAAATCCACTCCTTTCTCTACCACAGAAATCTCTCTTACGTCAGTATGAAAAGAAAAGGCTTGGGGTGGTAGATTTTACACAGAATCAAAGCCCCTGAGATGACAGATTCTGGTAGGAATCACAGTCACTGTATATAACCTAGCACATTTATCAGTTCTGAAAACCATTTCTCTCAACAAAAAACTGAGTTACAAAAACATGTACATTTTTCCCCTGTCTGGGGTACTGGCTGCTCTGTGGAAATCTTCAGGATCCTAAGCTCACTGAGAACAAAAATGATCTTTTAAGCTCTGTTGCTGACCTTACTTTATTCCCAGCTCACACATAAAAACACATAATGACAGGATAATTTAAGTTGGAAGTGGCCTCTGAAGTTCAACCGCCTCCTTCCTCCATTCAGAGCAGCACCGACTTCGAAGTTAGCTACTAATTCAAAGTCAGTTCAGGTTGCTCAAGGCCTTGTCCAACTAAGTTTTGCATATCTCCGACAATGGAGATCCCACAACCTCTCTGGGTAACGTGTTCTGTGTTTGGCCTCCCTCATAGTGACGATTTTTTCTCCTTGCAGCTAATGTAGATGTGTCATTTCAGGACATGGTTTAGTGGACATGGTGGTCTTGGGTTGATGGTTGGACTTGATGATCTTGTAGGTCTTTTCCAACCTCAAAGATTCCATTATTCTAATCAGAATCTCTCTTGTTGCAACCTGTGTCCCTTGCCTCTCTCCCTTTCAGTCTTCCCAGGAGTGTCTGTTCAGGAGCCGAGCCACGAATCGCCCATGACCACGAGAGTCACACCTCTTGATTGACTCCTGAATGATGTCTCTTTCTCAGACCCTCTCAGTCATCCATCTATGTGAAGGACCATGTTTCACCTAAGCTTACTTTCACCTAAGCTTACTCAGCTCTTGCAATGTCAGGGAAGTTGCCACTAGCTCTGTCCCTTACTGCGACATGCTGGTGTGCTTCTGTCACTCAAGTGCCAAACATGAGACAGGCTCATTCTTTATAGGAAAATACACCCTGAAATAAATCACAGCTCATCTTTTGTTATGACATATCTCATTAATGATAAGGGGAGAAGAAGGAGTCTGTGCTCCAACATTTCTGCACCTTTATGTGATCTTATTGTTAAAAATTTGCTATAAACCTGCACAATCTGGAATGACTTGCTACCATAAAAAGGAGTCCTTACACTATAACTGCTTTCTTTATGAATGCTTCTTGTTAAACTACTGAAACCCTAATTTGTTATTGGATTCCCTATAAAACACTGTTCAATGAATAGCATTTCCACTGGCTAACCCAGATAGCTTGAAACAAAGCACCGTGCCCACATTAGAGTCAAGGGGAAATGTGCCAACAGCAAAACTCCTCATGATGCTCCTGGCACCAGAACCAGGCCCTAGAGGAGACTTATGCCTGATAAAACCACCAGCAACTGAGGTTGTGGGAGGCAACATGAAACACCTGCCCAGCCTGGGTGTAGGTCCTGCCTCAACGTAATTGGCAACCATAGCCTATTTTGCAAGAGATTGTGACATGGGGGATCCTTCTGTTCAACAGGCTCCTGTTTGTGCTCTACACACAATAGCAGACCATCATTTTAAAATAATCTCTTCAGATCTGCATGATAAACTGTTAGTACATCAGACTGTGACACTATCGTCACTAGGCTTGCTTGAATCCATGCTGCCGTTGCAATTGCCCATTGTACTTTTTCCACTCTCTACACTCTTACTCTT
>WHYT01017427.1:934503-951827 GCA_009806455.1 Tetrax tetrax
CCTGTTTGTGCTCTACACACAATAGCAGACCATCATTTTAAAATAATCTCTTCAGATCTGCATGATAAACTGTTAGTACATCAGACTGTGACACTATCGTCACTAGGCTTGCTTGAATCCATGCTGCCGTTGCAATTGCCCATTGTACTTTTTCCACTCTCTACACTCTTACTCTTTACTAAGGAGTGAATTATTACAAAAGCTTCTTTCTTCAGTGCATGCTGCATCATGTGTAAGTTAATCTTCTGGAAAGCTTTGTTCCTTGGTCAGAACCAGGCTATACAGCTATTTCTTGTTAGCTGCGCAACTAGCAATTACAAGCTCCGGAAAAGTCTGTTTAGTCCAGTAATACTACAGGC
Organism: Tetrax tetrax; assembly: GCA_009806455.1. Classification (NCBI taxonomy): domain Eukaryota; kingdom Metazoa; phylum Chordata; class Aves; order Otidiformes; family Otididae; genus Tetrax; species Tetrax tetrax. The sequence goes on from WHYT01017427.1 coordinate 934,863, forward strand.
CAAAAAGGTATCTAAGGATGAGAGATAACTTACTGCTCTCGTATCTTCCCAACCCTTATTTCAATTCATATAGGCTGTACCTCAAAAGACTAATCGTTAGATTAATATTGCACCATCACATCTTAACCAGAGTTGCATCTAAAACATCTTAGTGTGCACATTTTGAGCATATTGCCTTTTTTTCGTATTTCTGTCACTGCTGAGAAAAACAGTGAGGTTGAAACTGTTTCAATTCCACTCAAACGCCATCTCAGGGATGAATCTATATCCTTAAGGTAAAGTAAAGCAGCTTTAGAGCTGCTTTGATAACAATTGTAGAGCTAAGAACTGTTCTTCTGGAGTCACCTAGGTTTGTTAGACATCAGGGTATTCCAGTTTCATTCACAATGTGCCATAAAAGTTGAGAAGGGAATAGTACAAATGGAAAACTGTAGCTACCTACCTAAGGCCAGCATAAAGTCTTTTTCCTGGTTTGAGAGGGATGAAAAGAAGCTGAGGATTTCAGCTAATAATAATGGAAGGCAACACAGCCTAGTCGCGTAATAATGATGTATAATTTCAACAATGCAAATATTGCATAAAAAACATCCCATGAGGACAATGTGTGGAAAAATTTTGTCTTGCTATTATACATGTGCACAAGAGTTTATGAGTTGATACTTGACTTGGCACTGAATTGTTTCAGGAAGCAATTGACTAAGCTGCTGGCAGTGACCATAACATACAGTAATTAAGTTCCAAATCCTCACCAGGGGACTGAACCAAGGATACAGCCAGGGCATACAGCTTCAAGAAAAGTGATTAAAAAAATAGAAAGTTAGTTATTAACAGCCTGAAGGAAAGGTTTAGGAAACTAAAGTTAATGGAATTGATACAGAGGCTGTTTGAAAACATCTTAGGAGAAGCAGGAGTATGTGTACATACTTTATGCCACAAAAAAAAAAAGAAACAAAAACTCATAAAGTAACAAAGCCTGCATGGTTAAACATTACAGTTCAGTCAAGGTAAATACACTTCCTTTGAAAATACAAATACAAATAAAAGCAAATGACTAGATCATGAACTCTGGGCAAAATCAAGAAGAAGAGGACTAGGAAGCAGCCAAGTGAGTTAGGTTATTAATCAGTGTACTTGTTTTATGCTTGTAGACTTGAATTTTTCAAGGCTTCTGTCACGGATAAGTGCCAAAATGACACTGAATTTTAGTAGAAAGTAAATCTCTTTTTAAAATTCCATACATAGATCATTGCCATTAAAAAATTACACAAAGAGAACTCTGTGCCTGTCTTTGAAAGCAATGCTAATTTCGGCGCTGAGAGATAGGCTGAAAACAGTGTCAAGAAATATACAACACTGTTAGCGTTAAAAACCTCCTGATTAATATAATGTGGGTGAAGAGAAAGCACAGCTTCTGCTGAACTTCTGCGTGTAACAATTTACTGAAAGTGTTAAAGATCTAGCAGGTCTAGTCTGTAGGTTATTCGTCAGACTCCAAGTGTCTACAGAACAAGATGACATTCCCTGAACAAAGAAGTCTGTAATCTAAAATCAGAGAAATGAGGTGCAAACAAATCAAGTTGGAGCAGAGTACAAGATATCCTGGAGATCATGTTTAAACAACTTGGCAGTCACAGTGTGAGATGATGCTGAATGTCTCAGGACAAAAGCTAAATTCACAGTTAAAACATGCAGAACAAATGGGCAACTGGGACATCAAGGTAGTCCAGAACCCTTGCTGACTGGTGCTCTCCTCTCCATAAATGTCTTCGGAAGAGAGCTGAACTGTTAACGTGGCTGTAAATAAAATTATTTTAATTGGACCATAAAAGGAAGGGTTGCAAAGACACCTTCCAAAATCTATTCTCTTTCCAAAAAGCCAGCCAAGCAACAGCAGTAGTCTAGGCACTTGAGTGGCATACCTTCCGGTGTGCCACTGAAAAGGTAAGGAATAGAGGGATTACTGAATTATTTGCAGCACCTCAGGAAACACTCTCACAGTTGCCGTGGCAAACTGCTTGTGCTAAGGAAGTATCTACATTGAGAAGCCATGCTGAATAAAGAATAGTAGAAACATTGCAACATCTAGTATTAACCAGGGATCCGTGTTCCCTTTGAACAGACTAACCACAGGCAGTAGCCTCATTTCATATAAGACAAAGAACTGTTAGTCCATTGAAGAAATGAAATTAACAGCAGGAAGTACATATGTATATGGAGAGATTCAAAAGACTACGGCTACGAACAGTAAGCTAAAAAGAAAAGTAATGGGAACCACGAAATATCCAACTGAGTGTTCTTCTTTCTGTTCTGGCAAAAGAAGCCAAAAGTCTAAAAAAAGAAAGTTAATTTAAACTTAATAAAAAAGAGAAAAATGGGTCTTGTGTCCCTCTTCTAACCAGAGATGGACTATCTCTTCAGAGAGAGGCTTCATTTCCACTGTATACAAGGTTAGGAAACAGGAAGGGGATGCAAGGAGACTGACACAAAGCTAAAGATCACGGCATTTCTCTCATCACTCACAGGGAAGCAAGACATGGGTCTAAGCTATCTTCGTGGTTAATGCAACCACAACGCCAACGTCTTTACCTATCTTAAGTTTCTGTGAAGGGCACCAATCCACAGAAGGCTTTGCAAACCCCACCTGGACCCCTCTTGTCGGGGCCTTGAACAGAAGATCAAAATACCTCATTTGCTTACAGAGGCTGCTGACATGTGACATTAGGTTGCCTGTTTCTTAGGAAAACTATCGGCAAAACATTGAACTGTATAGGGTAAACTGAGGGTGCTGTAATTTGTAATTTGTGTGTATTTATTTTTTTCTTCCTGTTTGAAAGCACAAGCAGTGCTTATTTCTTCTGGCACACACAGGAGATGAGAAGAAAATAGGAATTAATAAAAAATGAGCATTTTTCCAACTGTAATAAAATTATACAGGCTAAGAAAAGGAACTAAAATGGCTGAACACCCTTGTTTCTAGATTGCTGACTTTCACTACCAACCCAATCAGTAAGAAAATTAAAAGCTACACAGTTATTACCATCATTCATAGGTCAGGCTCTTCAGTGTGCCAAGTTTCTGTTCCATGTGTGAAGCAAGGAGCACCACAAAGCAGCTTATTGTTCCCTGATACCACATCTGGTCACAGCAAACCTCTAGACTGAGGTGCCCTGGGTCTGCCCTTACCCGTGCTAACAAGAGCAAATACACATTCAAGCCTTTCTTCTTCCTTCCCTTGAACTATGAAGGCCAGAAAGGAAAAAGTCTTTAGTCCAGGATCCTCCATTCTGCTTTTAGTCTGGATTCTTGCCAACCTGAGTGGGTGTATGTGTGTGTTTGCATGTGCTTTTATAGCTCCACAGTTAGAAAGAGCAAAGCTTGGAAAAAGGACTGGCCCTTGATGAATAGTTGATATTACAGGCTAGCAATGCCATTAAGAAGACAGAAAACACAAAGTGCTATGGGTTAAGTATTTAATTCTGAAAGTGTTATTTATATGACTAAGCATTCAATATAAGCACGTCCAATTCCGCAAAGTGTTGGCTGCAATCTGTTGTCCTGGATTTAAAACCAGACTGTATGCAGAAAGATTGAAATCACTGATTTAATTTTCAATAATAGATTCTCTAATGATGGTAGAATAAAAAACACTCCTTCCTTGCTAATTTACTAAGTTTTATTAATAACTGACTTGAATCCCACAGTTCTCTGTGTTTCAAAGCTAAGGGTCTCTCTAAAGAGTTGAGAATCCGCAGCTGCAGATTATCGTCTGAAGTCATAATCTTGACTGTTCTCCAGAGAGCAGTTGCTCTTCCATACTACAGTCCTCTAGGAAACTCAGTCAAGTTGGTTTTTTTTCTGTAATGTTGGCTAAGCTTCCATTGAAATAATAAACTTCATTATGCATCTCCAACAGTTTTCTCTTGAATTGCAAGTTTGTAGATTGCCCAATGGCATTACTTTTCTCCTCTCCCATAGTTCCATAAACTCTCCAAATTTTCTTAAACTTTAACTGTTCCCCAGTCCAGTTCATTATGTGGTTTAATGCCAGTACAACAAGAAGGCAGGAATGACTAGCGAGAGTAACCCATTGGCAACAGCGTGGTCTATGGACTAGGGCATCAGATAGCCCTGTGGTTAAATTGCTGAACTGGGATTCACAACATAAGTTAGGTATCGGGGTATCACAGTGCCTGAAAATCTTACTAGAATTCAAGCATCCAGGAATCATGAGCCAGTTCTCTGTCAGTTCTGAAAAAGGCATCATGTGTGACCATGGCCAAACAATTTAATCCCTTTGAACTTGTCTTCTACCAGTTCATTGGCAATAGCAGATCATGTCTCTCTCGCACTGATGTCTTACAGATTACATTACTTCTGCTCGTGAAGCACTCAGGCATGACAGCAAATACTTATGGAAGCCTTCAAAGGTTTTGAACTCATAGATGATCTGTAAGTTTTATCCTTTAGCTCTGAAGAGCCATGTGTGCACCATTAGTACAAAGAACAGAAAATTTGGGAGCTAGCATCAGAAAGCTATTATATCCCTCTTCAAGTATTCACTCATGCACTGGGGCCAACCTAGGAACTGGTCCTCACACAAGCATGCAGTGTAGAAAAGGATGAAAAAAGGAATCTCCTTTCCCAGCTTATTCCACACGTGACAGGGCTTACACAGAAAAAGTCAGGCCTAGTGGTTAGGGCAAAGTGCCAAGGAAAACCAAACAGGAAAACCAAGGCACCAGAAAACTGAGGGAAGATGCGAGCAGAGTGCCAACAACGATCACATTAGAAATTAGAAAATTATGTCAACAAATCACATGAAGTGCACACAGTCAAGAAAAACAGCAAGGAAGAGACTTGAGCAGCCAACTTGTTGCGCTCAAACTTGGGCTTAAATCCTCTTTAGAAGTCCCATCTTCTGAGAGACTACAGAAGCTCTATAAGCAGCCATCTTGCCACAGCTGGGAATGGTGTTTGCAGCCTCTGTATCCGTGAGTAGAAGCCCTGTCACCAAGACACTTCTGTGAGAAAGCAGAGTAAGGAGAAGGCAAAGCTGTAATTCTGCTCAAAAAGCAGAAAAGATTCATATCTTTTAAAAAGTATCAGAGGCTATATTGTTTCCACCACAGACAGGGACTGCTAAAAGCTATTTTGCCTTCAAGATTACTTGCCTGCCTCCACAGGGAGGCAGTGCCACCAAACCTGTTACTACAACTGAACGTTGCATCTCAACTCAGTACCAGTGCAAGAAAATTTGGTGCAAAATGTCTGTTACAGGAAAAGTACAAAGCCAGTCCTCAACTCCTGGCAGAACTAAACTGAGGTAAGCTGAGGTAAGATGGAACAGAAAGCCCAGAGAAGGGCTCTTTGCTTGAGTCAGTCCTCATTCTCTTCTCATTCTCATTTCCTTCACCCAACTTCTCTCCACCTACAACATTTTTCCTTAGAAGAGTTTTTCCTGTTCTGCTCAGTCATTTGAAGTTTGGACCACTTATTTCTTAAAAGAATACAGAAATTCTCCATCTTGGTAGAAGTTAGAAATCACAGACTATTGCAACTGCCACCTCAAAAGAGTTTTAGGTGCACATGAGCCACGAAGGTTCTCCACACACAACTGGCTATAAATAAGATAACTCTTAAAAGAGAGGCAAAAGAATAAAGAAGCTTCAGCATAGACTGCTAATGCCACTCTTCCTTGACCTGCCGTCTGGCAGCCTGTATGTCTTCCACAATTCAATAAATAAATTGCAGATTTTGCACAGAAGGGAAATCAGATTTGCTACCTCTCAAGATGTTTACAGTTTTTCCATGGAGCTTAACTGAGCCAATCATAAGCCAAGCTAAAAGCACGTTTGTGCTGACACATCAGCCTGGTTATGCACCTGCTTTTTTCATGAATCCACAATACAAAGCACATAGATGTATTCCCTGAAAAATTCAAATTTATGTGACTGAGCAAAACAAGGGCCAATCCAAGTTTATATTGACAAATAACCTAGAAACATAGTATACTTCAGAGACTGCACATGCCTATTTAGGTCAAATTAGCCCTCAACCACAATAAAAATGTAATACTGAGAGAGCTTAGCAACTAGCAATCTCAGGAGTCATAAGTTGCTCATGTGTGCTTTAACAATGATGGTAATTTTGTTTTTATCTTCCTGTTGTTTTTCTATTTCCAGTATACTGGAAGGGGACAAAGACCTCCAGCTTTGTACCACTACAAAAAAAAAAAAAACAAACACAAGTCACGTCAGTTAGGGGACTGCAGAGTGTATGGTATATAGAAAAATGCAGAGAAATACTGAAACACCTGCACATATGGGGCTGGCATCCCACTTAATACAATTCACTGGCAGCCCTAGAATTGGTACTAGGACCAATTTTGCCCATGGAGTGCTATGTAAAGCTAAGTATCATCATTATGTTTGTAAATGGCATCTACATAATGTGTAAAAGATTCTGTTTCTCTATAAATTAGTGAAGATTTGGAAAACAAAACTGAAAACATCTGCTTAGATATTGGCCTGATTTTCTTGTGTTTTTCCACAATTCTGTCCTCAAAAATTAGATAATGCCCAATGGGCATATCTACTTTAAACTATTATTAAGCTGTTATTCATAACTTGTCAAGGATATAGAGATTACATCAATGGCATTATTTTGTTGTAAGACACACTGTTTTAATCATGGCTCACAGTATTCATCTGCAATGATTCCAAAACTTAGAAAATGAGCCAAGCCTTTCAGTAACAAGTTAATTTTCCACCAGAAACTTGGACAATTTCTCAGCAGAGTTCCAGACCTCGGCGTGAAGCTACATAAACCCTTCTGGAATCTGTTCTTTTTGCCTCCTGTTAAATTCATGACTGCGTAAGCAAGATATTCTTCAGTCATAGCTCTTGGGCTGCCAAAGTGAGCAGAATAAATTCATTTTTTTTTTCACAAGCAGGTAATCAATGCAATCAGCTAAAGCAACAGGATTTACTCCTTGGTTTAAAACCTTTTATTTTAGGGTTTATGACTGGGATCATAGTCCCATTAAAGCTACTGGCAAAAATCCATAGATATCAGAACTGAGCTCACATATTAGAAACTACTGTCATTAGGGATTAAATCCTGCTTGCCATCCACAGCTACCCAGTCCCACTGCAGTTTGTAAGTCTGTAAAGAGGGAGAGAGACACACTATCTCCTTCTATTACAATTAAATGCTTTGTTTTATTTTTTTCAGCCCAAATAATTTGCTAACAAGCTAATAAGAAACGGATTAAAACTGATGGCAAAATTAAATAATGTTGCCAAAGAATATTAAAAGTTGGCAAAGAATAAATTTCTGCATTGAAAGCATGACACGTCCTCTCAAGTAATGACAGCAAGGGGATGTACAGTGTACAGGTTATTTGATTTCTGAGCCTGGCACAGAGAACTCCCCACACTGAAGACTGTAAAGACTTGAGTCAATAAGCATAACGTTAACAGTCTAACCTGATGTCCTAAAGCTGTAATTCTGTTTGATGAGATCCTTAGGCAGGCATCATTTCACGTGAACAAAGGAAAAATTAATGGTTTAAATAAGATCGAGGGTAGGATATGTTTTTTGCAATGTATTTAACTTCCTTGCAGCAGGCATTTCAGTAATTCTGAGAGAGTCTACAGAATTAATTAGTCTGCTATTCATTACACAACAGAAAGATACATCTTTTTTTCCTGTATAGAACTGATTCTGGTCCTTCAAGCAACTGGATTTTCTTCTGTTCTACTCAAAAACTGTAATACAGTTTTTAATCTTCCTGCACATCTTGGAAACATTTTTTAAATGATTTTCTGCCAATCCTCTTCTACTGAGAGCTTTCACATGGTTCACAGCTAATATAATCCTACATTTTAAAGAGGATGGATTACAGAGAATTATCCTCCTGGTCATATTACAAGTGGTGAAAGGAACCTTTTTATTTTCTCAGATACAGTTTTATTCAGGGCAGCAGCCTGGAAACAACTGTTCCCTTATGGTCAGATTGTGTCTTTGTTCACACCACCACTTGGGTAACTAAGAGGAAGAGACACCTTTGACGCATAATTTTCCCTGTTTCACTTCACTTCAGAAGCAGTGAAAACTTTTTTTTTTTTTTCCCCCATAAAACAGCATTTATGCCATCATATGGTGATCTTTCCAGTCTTTTTTGACTGTAAGTTGATTCAGCCTAGCACTATAGTACGCTGTGTTTATACTGAGATCAGGTACAATAGGCCTCTGTTTTTAGCTGCCCCTATTTTAACTTTGTTAAAAGCAAAAATAAATAGCAGTAATTTGCTATTCCTGTCCCTCTCTATCTCCCTCTTATATATTAAAGGTAAGAGAGAAAGTCAGAGCTTCATTACTTCTTCATTTGTTCTTCCTCCTTCTCCAATCCATACGCTTGGCATGAAGGAGAGGAATAAAGATGTCAAATAGTTCCTCTCTTTCTTATACCTAAATCAGGTTCAGGTAACTCACATGTGGGAATAAGTGTGGATTCTACTGCTCTGTGGAAATGTGTACTGTGAAGCATAATCAAATCTCCAGTATCTTGTTCCATTTACTGGCAAGAAATAGTTTTTCAGTGTTAAGACCATTACTAAATATTCTGCACAAGCAGTGGTCAAAGTAGTTCTGGCCAAAAAGGCAAAGTAACACTGTTAACGTGCAGTAGACATACTTGGTGAGAAAGATTTCTGGAGAAGGTTGCACAAACGTCTCCTTCCAATTTCTGGCCAAAAGGCAAGAACGGCCTCTTGCTCTTGTTTTCATGAAACAGAGAGAGGAGTATTTTATCAATACGTACAGCCCTCTGCTTTTCCTTTGTTTAAAAAGACATGTTACAGTATTTACCTTTGACAACTTTTTATTGTTTTGTCCTGCTTTCCTGACTAATTGCAAACACAAATGTTTTAGTGAAAATGATAACTCTGGCATATCACTGTCAACATTCTGTTTCCTTAAGTCAAGGAAGGTGGAAAACACATCTTTGCTGTACTTCATATAATAATAAAAATAACAATGAACTCAGCCTTCAAGCCACATGAACAACATTTTTCGACAGTGTGAATTATTTCAATAAGCTGTTCCAGAGGATACACAAGCTTAGTAGTCTAACCTATTTCACCATGAACCTATATATCCTAGCCACACGCAAAAGCCTCAGCTGTCTAGTAAGAAATAACAGATTTTTGCACTGAGAGATACAGGACATTACCCAATTAATACAGGATATTGCCTAATTTCTACAAAAGGACTTATGGTATCAAAGGTGAAGAGACTAAGGAAGTAACTGAAGACTGCTCTTTCAAACTTTGAAAAATAACACTGTTTTTAAAAGTCATCCTTTACAAAGATCATTACACTGATAATCTGAAGCTGTTCCCCAACTATCTGGTCCAACGTAATAAAATAAAGTCTTACAGTCTTCAGTCCTAAAAAAAACCAGACTGCTGCTCCAGTCAATAGATCATCTTAGATAGACCTCTTCAGACTCCAAGTTGATCCCTGTAGAACTACTCAGGTTTTATAACAGTGTAATGGAGTATATAATCTGGGCCTAGTTTGTTGTGTTGTTAATGCACCCACTTAAATCAAGCACTTCAGTTTTCATAGTACTCCTTATCCCTTGATTTGTTTTCCTCCCACAAAGAGAGAATTTAAAATCCTTATAATTTGTTTTGTAAATAACATCCTACTGGATTTGCTCCACTGGCAGAAGATCCAAACTTACGCACTTGGTGCTCAACATGCTTCTAGGCGCGCAGTTGTGCACAAACAACTGCCAGCTTATTTTGCATTTAGTACAGGATGAAAGCATAAACTACACCAGACTGCTTGTACATAGCCAAAATAGGCACCCATGTCTGTTTGTGTTCAGTGATTAACAAATTCAGTGAAAATTGAGCCAAATACGCATTCAGAATATGGCAATTTTGCACAATTGTATAAACCAATGCTAATTTTAAAAGTTAAGAAAATGGATTCCCTGGTCCTTTGATCAAAATTATTGTTCTCCAATTAGGTGAGGCAATCCCAGGAATGGAAACAGAGAGTCTCTCATTCTGGATTCTCAAGTGTCCTACTTCATAAACATTTACAATGGTCAAAGCACCTGTTCTATTATTGCTCAAGTATAATATTTGATTTGAACAATTTGAGATGGATTTAATATAGCAGCTCTTTGTGCACACAGCAGAATCAAATGCAGTTCATCTGCCGAACAAACTGCCCTGCACCTTCTTGCAACATGGGGCAGATGATGATTAACTGGTTCAACCAATACACCTGTGTGCAACTGACCTTGGATATGACAAGCTTTGCTGTAATTTTCTGCCAGAAGAATTAATCTACATAAGGATCTGTTTGCAAAATTAAACATTTTCACTATATTTAAAGTGTATTATAAGTAATTTTTTTTTCTGCTATAGAATTTTTGTATGAGTAATTATTTCTTGGAGATCAGAGTCTAGCTAAAAGCTGCTTAGATGCAAGAGAAAGGAAAACACTGGATTGCTCATCTCCAGGTGATGTTCTTCAACTATGCCAGAATTCTGTTTGTGCAGCTGCCATGCTGCTTTAAAGTAGGTGAAGAATGAAGTCTCTTCACAACTGATTAAGTTTGTGGTTTTGCATCTCTAGATCAAGTCTTTTTCTCTGGACTGATTTGAAGTAGAGAATTCTGGGGTTTCAGAAGATTTTCAATAGACTGTTCCCACATACCACCTAGACTCTGCAAAGTGATCCTTAATAAACAAGGAGATAGGAGACTCTGATAGACTCCCAAGTACAGTTCTTGACATAGTTCATGTCAATATTTCTTGATGACCACATGCTGGATCTGCCTTGAGGAAAAGCACTACGCAGAGCTGTTTCATAATGAACAAGCTACTTCTCGCCTCAGGGGAACACTGCAGTATCCTGGAGGTCCTACTGCCCATATAAATCATATTGTATATATTATGCCAGGTAATCAGGATGCAGAGGTGATTTCTCTGCTTTCCATTTGGTTGACAAGTCTTCCCCATTTAAGTAATCCTCCTGAATTGCCAGATCTGCCTGAAATCAACCTGCAAAGAGGATCTGGCTGAAATCAACCTGCAAAGCAACTACAAGCGGCATTATATGTGGGGTTTTTGATGGACCAATGTAAAATAGCAAACAGCAGAGACCAACATCTGACCCACAGCTCTTAAAGAAAGCACCTGAACAATGGTAAGAATTAGATTGATGGTGTAAGTCCACACGCTTTTTACACTTAGCGCTGCTACTTTTTATATCCTTTTCTGTAAACCGATTCTATTCCAGTAGCCTGGCACTCATGAATATAACACTTCAATAACAAATTTCCTAGTCCTGAACAACAGAGAGAAAAAGGAAAGACAGTTTCAGACTCATGACAGATTATGATATACAAATAAAGCAAAAATAACTCAAAGAACTCAGAAAAAAATCTTGAGTTTCTTTAAAACCAATAGTGCACACAAATGAAATAAAAGATGCAAAGCTGAAGTCACCAAACATCAGGGTTGGCATCTGTTAAAACTAATCTTGCAGCCTAGGAACTAAGGGATACTCCAAGCCAGTCCTTGAAAACTCCAAGCAATGGAACAGTGGGAAGTGAAGTAACATGATGAACAGCTGCTGGAGGACAGGAGAAATAGGTGCCAGTATTTTGGGTTGCCTAGGAGAGCAGACTGACACCCCATGAGCAGCTGATTTTTTCAGACTGCATTATCACTTTGTTTGTATTCCAAAATTTTGTAATTCATTGAGATATTACAGAACATACCCAAGAATATCACATAATCTTTATCTTTCAGATATGTAAAGCTATTTCACGAACAAATTGCTCTACACTTACTCCAAATTTACCTAAGTTGTTATTATTCACCATGGAAATATTTCCAGTGGCTAGTTGTCCCCATCTGTAGCTATTAGTCAAGGTGACATAGGAAGTGTTGAAATGGCAGATCTAGTTAGAACACTAATATTATTAAGACAGAAGTTAGTAATTCTGCAAGTTAACTTTATGACCAATTAATCATACAATGCGATGAGTGCTGGAGGCATTCTATTCCAGATGCATATCCTAACTTACCTGCATAAAGCACAACTCAGCAAGATAGCTTTGTGGTTGAAATATAAAGCAATAAAATGCTGAGCTAAACGAAAGTCTCTTTTGAACTACCAGAAATTCAGGCTATGAAATAAAATCTTTTGCATTTAGCGGGTGTGATGCAATGCAATGTCATTCTTACCTCCATGGGAAAGGCCTTAAAATTAACCGTGTGTTCAGAACCGCGCTGGTTTTCTCTCCCCCAGTGAAATCGAACATCGTGTAGTTCAAACTCGTGTCCCCGAGGTAATGGCCCCCCTATTAACACTGGGAAAAAAGACAAATGATAAGGAAGTTGGCTTTCCAAGCAGACAAGCCACTGACTATATCCTCCAAATACAATGGGGAGATTGTTGCAAGCTTCTTCATTATCAGTGGTACTAGAGAGAAGAGTAAAGCTGACAGACTTGACATCTTTACTTTTGAAGTACTGTGCAAGTACAGAACGTGAACTCGGGCGGTTACGAACAACAGCAAAATTGCTATCATGCTGCACTCTTTGTTTTATGAAGCAGAACAGCTGGTCATAACACAAAATAAAAACATTGTACCTTTATCAGCCAGAAGACTGAATATCTTTATTGCTTTTACCAAGACAGTAGCTGTGTGCTCTAAACAGATGGCAAGGGTTTGGAATTGAACTGATAACTACCTCCAGCTTGTCCGCACACTTAACCTCCATCTATATTTACTATGAGTCACAGAAACTGATAGAAACTTTTGATTGCCAATATTTTGATAGATAAAGGTGTTCAGTCATATACCACCTGTCAGACTTCTGAGATACAGAATGCCTCCAATATCCAAATACAACCAAACCTACAAACAGGAGCAACAACATATCTCATTTACTAAAAAAAAACCCAGCTTCTAGGTAGTCATGGCTTTTTTTTTACTTCAGTTTTTTAAACACACAGAATTTCTTAAAAGCACCTATACACAACTGCAACACAAACATACAAAAATCATATAATAGCTCGATACTTTTGCATTAATAGAGACTTCCACCATAAGTAGTAAAAGCATGCAATTGTACCTTGTGAGGCCCAATCTACTTTAGAATTAATCAATGGAAACATTTTGCCCAGGGATTTGTGACTCTGCTTCGGATCAAGTATTACTCCACAAGCTGTAGGTAACTTCTCAATGAAATTATTGAATAATGGCTTCTAGGTAGGTCTGGATTTTACCCAAGGACACTCAGTGTCTTCCCCAGAATCCATTAAATTCTAATTTATGTTCATATACTTTGAATGAATCCTTTACAATCTCTGATAATTGATAAGGATTATTTAATTGCATAATCTGTAGCTTTAGGGAATTAAAGTTCCATAATATAAAGTTATTTTGACACACAAACTAAATGGCCTTAATTTGGAGCACCAGATATACTGTAATACTAAAACATAATTTAGCAATTGAATCATATTGCAACTGTACAAACACAAAAACAAAAGTACAGAACCATAAAAAACCTGACAGAAAATAGATCAGTTATGGTTTTCATAAGCAATTACATTGGAGAAAAAAGTGAAATATTCCAATTAATCCTCCTTTAATAATTCTTCATAACTAATCTAACAGCCATTAGGGTTTCTAAAATGACATGTCCTAAATTCAGTTATAGATTCAGGTTTGGTTCTTAAACTTGCTTTATCTATATTCTATCTATACCTATACCCTATAGGGAAAATCTACAAATCTGGAGAACATTGAGGGGAAACAATCAATTAAAATATTTAGGGAACTCTGGACCAATGAAAAGAAACATGACAGTTAGTTAGTGCCATTTCTTAGGAAAATGGAGCATTTTCTCTGTTTTAAAATATTGCTCCTAGAGAAAGTGTAACTAGACCAAATGTTCTCTGTATGCTGCAGTTCTGGATTTGCAGGAGCTTCAGAAAGTTTATTTCTGAGGCTTAAGTTCTAACATTGATCCAATCATAAAAAAAAAAAGTATTTCAACGCATGAAACACATTTATCTTTCCTTTGCCTTTCATCAAATCTTGATCCTTGTCAATATATGAAGCATGTTGAACTTCGCTTTGCCTTTCAGCAATTTTTGATCCTCATTAGAAAATTATTCTGAAACCATCATCCACTGTGCAATCCACTGCTGGCTTAAGAGAAGTCTCTAAGTTAGCAGGATATTCTCTAAAGCATTTTCCAATATACAATTCCATTACACAGTTGGTCATGCCTCTTCCATCTAAAGCATAACACATGTACAGTGATCAAACTGCAAGCAGCCTGTGAAAACGTTTGCAATTAAATAATAAGAAGGATTTGGGAATTCCAGATGGACTGTGTGTCCTGAATTAATGGATAAAATCAATCACCAGTAATGACAAACTGATGTTTAATATTGTTGAACTACAACAATGTCTTAATCAGTTTACTTTTTCACACAAAGAAGTTTTTCTTCGACTGTTAACGTCACAGTAGATGAGGATCTCTTGCACATTAATTGGACAGAGTTTCCAAAGCATTTAGTGCTCAACAGTTCCCATTAAAATAATCTGGCTAAATGGATTTGTCATCAGACATCCCCTGTGAGGAAAAGAAGCTACAGGAGTTTCTGCAGTACCTGAAAACTGGCCAGAAAACCAGGTCAAACACAGCTTATTAACTCTTTTCTCCTCTTGGTAGGGATAACAAACGTTGTCTTCCCCCTCCCACAAATGGAAAAATTATCCCCAGTTAACAAAAGGAGAATGGGAATTCATGGCACATGAAATCTAAGGAAAAGCTGAAACTAAACCAAGATTTCCTACATAGTAATTCTACGTCTCATTTGCAAACTTTTATTCTATTTCACATTTTCTCACATTTCATCAGTCTGGCATCACACTGCATTCAAGTTTAAGAAGAAGTCTGTCCTTCTCCTACATCTCCAGTAGTTTTGCATACACATTTAGGCGTGTTGGTCCCCTCTTTTTAATTCTTGCTACTAAGTTACGAACTGCCCCTGGGAAAGGTAGGGTTGAAAGAGTTGCATTTTGGCACGCAAAGGACCGCTCTCGCTTCCTCCATAAGAGAACTAAAAAACCTTTCTGATCCTGCAGAGAAAACTTTACTCCTGCTTCTGATGAAGGCAGTAAAACTGACTGGAAGTACAAAATGTCTATTTTATTGGAAATCTGCAAAATTCTTTGGAAAGAAATGTTCTGTGTCACAATAATACATGGAATTTATCATGGAAAGGAAATTATAAAGGAAAGCATCATTATTAAAATAGCAAAGTCTTCCTTTTAAAAAAATTCAGTGTAAAACTGAACTAGCTCCCTCACTCCCAGCACAGCTGTAGCTTCCAGGACTACTGGGATCTCAGAAGGAAACAAAAGTTGGACTATCTTGTGGTTTGACAATGTTCAGCTGTTCAAATGCCCCCAAAAGGCTGTTACTAGCTAAGATTGGTTAGAATAACTTGGATGCTCTTCCAAACACATGGCAAGAACTACCACAGTGCTGGAAAGCACGGAGGACTTTGTTTGTTCCTACCTTCTTGACAGTTGTCTCCCTCATACAGTATAGTTTATTGAGATGAAAAGGTCTGAATGAGATACAGAGCTTAAGTTGGTATTGTTTCTTTTATTATTTGCTTCTAATTCTGGTTTGATGAATCACACCAAAAATGCTTTAAGAAACGAGGACTGCTCTTCATCAATATTGTAAGCATATATAACTGAGTATTGATCCTGAGCTGCCCAATTCTGTAGTCAGTATTCATAGCTCACTCAAATTAATGGAAAAAGCTCTTCTAACTTACACAATCTTTGGAGCAAGGACAAATTCTGCCAGCTGTACAAAGCAGTTTGCCATCACACTATCTTGGTGATAGTCTGGACTGCTTCTGGACACAGACAACTGTTGATGTCAGTGAATTAGAGGACACCACCACAAGAGGAAATTCTCAACACACTCTGAAGCAACGTGACAGACCATTCAGACTGGCAGTGGAAGCTTGCAGCTCCCATCGCAAAGCTTGGTGCTTTTCCTATCAAAGTCAACATCAACACTCTTAACAGCCACAGTCCACACAAGAGGAGCACAACCGCTCCTTCGGTTGATGTTCCCGTGTTCCGGGATGTGCCTACAGTGAGTTATTAGGGCAATATCAGCGTTAGCAGGGAAGGCAAAGGCCGTGTTTCAGCATACCTGATTTTGACTTCAGGGCAATCTGAATCGAATGCCCGTCGTTGATCACTTCGCAGTCCCGACAGACCACGTAGTTGGGTGACAAACGCACTTCCAGGAGCGAGGGGTCGTACTTGGCTTCTCTCGAGTTCAGGTTGATGGGCGACTGGTACTCCCCGTTAGCATCCGGAAAAATCAGCCCCCACTCCACCCCTGGGACACAAGGCAGAGCCGTTACGGGCAGAACCGGCACCCCGCGCTGCACGGCGGCTTCCCAGACCCCCCGCCACCCCGCCTCCCCTCTGCCCACCGCCGCGGGAAGGGGGCAGCCGGCTCCGCGGCACCTCGGCCCGCCGGTCCCGGTGACCGTGGCCGAACGGCCGCCCCTCCCGCCGGCGGTGAGGGACCGGGGCGGCCGGGGGGCGATTTTCCCTCCTCTCTGCCATTGAAATCCTCCCACCGCCACCGCCTCCTCCTCCCCAGGTCGCAGCCAAAGTTTCTCCCCGCCGGAGCCGCCCGCCGGTTCCTCACCTTCCTCGTAGCCCCACTCCGGAGCCTCCTCCCGGCGCGGGATGGGCTCGTCGCCCTCGATCGGGCTCCCGTCGGCCATGGGCGGGCGTCCTGCGAGCGGCCCCCGCTCCCCTCGGCCGGGCGGTGCGTGGCTCTGCGTGTGTGCCTGTGTGCGTGTGCG
>WHYT01017427.1:951847-1016603 GCA_009806455.1 Tetrax tetrax
GCCCCCGCCAACGGGTGTCGTCGCCGGGCAGGGGCAGGGGGCGCGGCGCGGCCGCCGGGCGGGCCGGTCGCTGTCCCGGGAGGCCGGCGGGGCGGGCAAGATGGCCGGCGGCAGAGGGGGGAGGTTGAGAGGGGCCGGGCGGCGGCGGGAGCCCCGTGAGTCGGTGTCCCCGCAGCTCCCGCTGCACCCTTGGGCTGGGCACAGGCGGTCTGTGTATTGCCAGTGGGTCAAGGGAGGTGATCCTGCCCCTCCACTCAGCACTGGTGGGGCCACACCTGGGGTGATGGGTCCAGTTTTGGGTCCCCCAGTACATGTAGATGTAGAGTTACTGGAGAGAGTCCAGCAAAGGGCCCTGAAGATGGGGAGCATCTCTCACATGAGGAAAGGCTGAGAGAGCTGGGACCATTCAGCCGGGAGAAGAGCAGGCTCGGGAGGATCTCCTCAATGTCTATAAATACCTGAAGGAGCGTGCAAAGAGGACAGAGCCAGGCTCTTTTCAGTGGTGCCCAGTGCCAGCACCAGAGGCAACAGACACAAACTGAAACCCAGGAGGTTCCCTCTGAACATCAGAAAGCACTTTGTTTTTACTGTAAGAGTGACCAAGCACTGGCACAGGTTGTCCAGGGAGGTTGTGGAGACTCCATCCTGCAGATATTCAAAAGGCAACTGGACACGGGCCTAAGGAACTGGCTCTGGGTGGCCCTGCTTGAGCAGAGGGCATTAGACAAGGTGATCTCCAGAGGTCCCTTCCAGCCTCAGCCATTCCGTGAGCCTGTGGAGGGATGGGTACCCTCAGCAGGGATAAGGGAGCCCCTGAAAAAGCAAGGGAGCCCAGTTCTTTCCCTTCTGTTCTGAAGGAGAGTTGAGTCCTCCACACTCATTACAGTGACCTCTTCATTTAGACCACATCCAGGAGTGTGGTTTCAACACCTCCTGCAGAATATACAGGATGTAGGATTTGAGGAAAGTCTCTCCCCAACAGGAGGGTGCCCCAGTTCAAGGATACAAAAGGGCCATGTACAGATCTAGAGAACATTTATTCTGTCAAGGAAAAAAAGAACAGAAGTTACCTCTGTAATAGGGATCTCCCCTAGGCAGTGACTCAAATGCTTGCATCAGTGACAGCAAGGGGAATGGGAACCCCACACTGACAGTCTGCAATCCCTGACAGCAACCACAAAAGGCAGCAGTGATGGTTAAATAGCATTGCTATTTGACTAAGTGGAAATGCCCTTTGCTTACCATCTGTGGCCACTTCTGGTATCCCAAGAGGACAATATCCTGATTCTGTGCTGTCGATCCCCAAACTTTGATGTAGGTGTGGACCTCATTGTGCTTCAGTGTTCCCCAATTCAGCAGTGGTGTCTGTGATTCCTGTGCAGGGCTGACATGGGAGCAGAAATTATCAGTGTGAAACTAAGACGGAAGGAGAAGAAGGACTGAGCTGGAACTTCATCAATGAAGCAAGAGAGTACTGTTCCATAAGCTGCATGCAAGGTGAAAATAATATAGGACAAAAGAGGTAGAATGTACTGGGTTGAGGATTTTTGAAGATCAGAACAAAAACACAAGTTTCTTTCTGAAGGATTATTAGTTACTATCTTCACTACTAGCAGTTGAAAGTAATATATACTACCCAAGCAAACTACAGCCATGCTGCAGCTTATCGAGGCAAAAAAAAAAACCCAAATAGACCTTTTTCCTTATATACTGAGCACCTGATGTCAGTGTAACAGAACACTCAGATTTTTTAACATGAATTTTAATCACATGAGATATCATGTTGTATACGCATACCTGCCTTCCATACCTAACTTGCTTTATTGATTATTAAGTTTTGTCCCCTAATCACTTCTTAAGCACACCCTAGTTGGTTCTATTAATGTCAGTTCCTTTGACTCATTGCTCAGCCACATGGGGAAAACACAAACATACCCCTAAATCATCACGAATCTGGTCCATCTGATTGTAAATTCATTTTCCTTTTTTTTTTTTTAAAAAAAAAAAACAGTCCTAGGAGGCTAGGTTTGTTCCCTTGCTCCTTGAAGCACAGAACTTCATTCATGACCTCTATTAAGTCCTTTCCTGCAGTAGCTTTCCTGTGAGACATCTGTTCTAAAATTTCACACTGATGAGGGGCAACATTTTCAGACCTGCAAGTTCCTGCGAGTAATAAATACTTTTCAGGGCTTTCCATACTTTTCATGGCTTCCATTCATAACTGAACTTAAGAACTAAGCTACTTACATTTGTTGCCCTTCCTTTTAACCTTTCCATTCTTTCCATATCCCTCTGCAAAATTATGCATAGCAGGTAAAGTCTTACTGAATAGTCAGCACTTCTTTATTCCTGTATGCCTGCTCAGCTGTTTCCTGTGCAAATATCCTATTTCTTCCATAGCTGCTGTCAGGTATAGCATAATCTAATCAGTACTTTAGATTCTGCTGAAGATTTCTATAACTTATTTGATGGTAAAGTGTGTAAGTAACAAAGGAGTTCAAAGGGTATGACTCTACAAGGAAATGGAGCACAGGACAGAGCTCTCACATTTAACTCCAGCCACAAACGTGGATATTGACCTGACCAATCTCTGCACAAAACAACTCATTCATTTACGGACCCAAGCTTCAAGTAAAAGGATTGAGACAATCGGGTGAAGATAGTGGCACGATCTAAGCCTTGTTTAAGATCAGTGGGATTTTGTCTTCTTCAATGATGTCGGCACTCCTGAAAGTGTTGCACTCTCTGTCGGTCCATTTTTATTCCCCTGTACAGTATACTGACGGCGTCCCATTCACTGCCCTTTGCCACTTATTGATGTACTGTGCAACCATCTAGAAACACTCACTGTTGTAGTGTTATGTTACCTAATACACTTATCCCAAGGCATCCACTTCCACTTTACAGTTCTTTCCTCTTTAATTAAGTGCACTCTTCATGGGGATCATCACATGGTTTATGCCAGCCATCTCTGCTCCATCTCTCTCTTAAACTGACCTTGTATCGATCTTCAGAAACTGTGCTGTCACTAGACATCTAAAGTTTTAGTTTGTGCAGAAGCTCTCAACAGTTGAACTTACTATAAAAAGATGTTAAATATGTAACTATAATGTATGTAAATACACTCTTTAACCTGTAAAAATGCATTGCTTGTGGTGCTTGCTACCTTGGCCTAGCATATTGGAGGCTCAGCATATTGTCCTTATATCCTATGAGGACAGGCTGAGAGAGTTGGGGCTGTTCAGCCTGGAGAAGAGGAGGCTCTGGGGATACCTTATAGCAGCCTTCCAGAACCTAAAGGGGGCCTACAGGAAAGACGGGGAGAAACTCTTCAGCGGGGCCTGTTTCAATAGGACAAGGGGTAATAGTTTCAAAATAGAGGAAGGTAGATTCAGATTAGACATTGGGAAAAAATATTTTACAATGAGAGTGGTAGAACACTGGAACAGGTTGCCCAGAGAGATGGTTGATGCCACATCCCTGGAAACATTCAAGGCCAGGTTGGATGAGGCTCTGAGCAACCTAATCTGGTTGGAGATGTTCCTGCTCTTTGCCAGGGGGTTGGACTAGATGACCTTTAAAGGTCCCTTCCAACCCAAACCATTCTATGATTCTGTGATTCTATATTGAAAAATCTGCAGGGAGGCATAGTGATGTCCCTCAAGCTAGTATCAAATTGATGGTCGAAAAGTAGGAGAAGCCCAGCCAACGTGACATTTGTAAGTGACATGGCACCTTACCAGCAAAAGCAGAAGCAGAGCACCTCTCTCCTCTGTCCCAGTTCAGCCTTTGAGTCTGTGGAACATGCTGACTTCTTGTTTAACAGGGATTAATGGTTGCACCCTTTGATGATGCCAGGGAAAAAAGCTCAGGCACAGATCCAGGGCTTAACGTTTCCTCTTTGGACTCAGAGGGCAGTGGTTCAGAAGCAGCAGAGTCTCTGACATTCCCTTTTGTTAAATGAGAAATGGCATTTTGAAGCATGTTTGGTATCATACTTAATCCTAGTGAGATCGCAAACTATTCTTGTACTTCCTAAATCTAGATATGGTTATTATTATTTGTTACACAGTTACTGATTTTTTTTTCAAATACAATATACCTTTTCTAAACACTTTAAAATGTAAATATGTTGGGAAAACCAAGCCTGAAGCAAAATTCAGCATCCAAACACTATGAAATTTGTATGCATAAGTTCTCATTAGTAACTAGCAACATTTTTAAAGAGGTTAAATTTCAACAACTGTACTTAGAGCTTTCAGTCCTCTGAAGGAGAGAGTTCAATGAAGAGAACTGTACAGGTTACCAAGAAATCTGTAGGAATAATAAAAGCATAATTGCATACAAATTACTTTAAACTATACTATCCGCAGTACTCTGTGCAGACTACAGAACTAATGGTTATTTCTCAGATTTGAGGGATGAGAAATTCAGATTGTAGGAAAATCGTATTTCCTTTAGTGTTCACTTTTTTATTTATTACCTTGCTGCCAGCAAAGAGCAATTGAGGGCACGCAGGACTTAATATTATGATGAGGTTATAAATGTTCTGTGGGATATTAAAGTATTTTATTTAAGGCCATTTAAAGTACATTTATGCTTCCCTAAGCCACATCTCAGTTCTTGCCGAGGTGTCCTGAAAGAGAAGGCAATGTCCATACAGCAACATAGGCAACTGAAGGGATCAGGAGCGTCTAGCTTTTTCAATGAATAGAGCTTCCTATTTTGTGTCCTGTGTGGACGATGAGGTTGACCAGCAATCATCTCTCATGTGATCTTGTTTCTATCTTTATTTCTTGCCAGGTTACTCTCTCAAATAAGTTTGATTCTTTTCCAAACTTTGAAGTGTAAGCAGAAAGTTTCTGCATTTGACCATTGAAGTACAAGCTTCTGTATAACAAAACTGAAAATCTTTCTGCACGTTTTAAAAGGAACTATTTCATTACAAGGAATAATATTCCAGTATTCCTGGAATAATATTATTTGCCTATGATTTTTTCTGCAGCTGAAGTATGTGTTACAAAAAGGAAAAAGGATGGTCAAGTAGTATAAATAGTCCAGGAAGAAAAGTTAAGGAGAGACTATTTTCAATAAAGGGACCATTTACAGCAAAGAGAAACCATTTACGGTGAACGACTCCATATATTTGCAAGTCAGGTTTATGTTGGCAAAAGCTGTCCAGCAAATATTACAAAATATGTCAGCTGGATTCCAATTTCCCCTTACATCCACACTAGAGGGTTGTTTCAGTGGCATTCTCTGTTTTATGGTCTGTGAGTGTAAATTTGTGCTTCTTGGCTTTGCCAGCTAATAGGATAGCAGGCTGGTCCTGCGCACAGTTCACACATTTCACTATACAACATACATATTTTGGGGGAGAATTAAAAGTTCAACACATTGATCTGAAAGTGTGTATACAAATTTTTCTACAGTACAGATATAAAACTCTTATGTGCCAAATTGCATTTGCAGGAGTGTACAAGAGATTAAGGGAAAATGGGAACAGGCAAATATTTCTAAACTGATGGGCCTAACTGGCATGTATTCTCCCAGTGTTCAACTGTGTAAAATAGGACTATGATGGCTGCCCATGAGAATTCACACATACAGCCAGAGGACACTAAAACTATGACAGGATAGTTTTGAGAAAACCCAAGGAATAGGAAGCCATTTCTAAAGACTGCAAATACCACATTCAAAAGGGAAGCAAAGAAATAACGAAAACTACAGTGTAATTAAGGGCAGACTAAAAGAACTAGAGAATAATCTAGTGTAGTCTCTTGGAGCTTTTCTGTTCCCTACCAGAGTCTAGCCTTGGAAAAAAAAAATCTTAGAATGATAAAAAGTGGTGAAGACAACAGGAATTGCTGATGAAGTAAAATAAGCACAAAAGTAAACTGAAATCCTGCAGACAATAGAATAGTAGAAGGGAAGTGAGATTTTTTTTTTTCCCCCAATAGGCTAAAAGGAAAAGAGACATAAAGGATGAAATAGGATCTCTCTGAAACACAGAATGCAAATTATAATCAAGGGCCCTGACATGACAAAACTCCTATGTAAATAGTTCTTTATGTCTTTAGGAAGGAAGCAGAACTAAAGATACACCCAGACACAAATTCAAAGAAGATGGGAAGCTCAGAGAAAAAATCTGCAATAAGGAGAGGATAAATACTTATTTACCTAACTCTAATTATTTCAGATCTTTAACATTAGATGAGATTCCTGAAGGATTACGAGTTTCATCTAATATCTATTGAAATTAAGTGACTCTTTGTCAGTGGAACTGGTAGAAGTTAAATCCGCTACTTGCAAATGACATGTTTAATAAAGAAGCACTGAATCAGAGAAAGATGTAATATCTTCTACTGTTTAAAATAAAAGGAAAGAATGAGCTAAATAAGGAGCCTGAGCAATTTTTCACTAGAAGAGCAGAATCAGGTGTTGGCTTAAAGGTGTTGGCTTTTCATCTGGGAAGCTCGGGAGAAAGGATAAGCACTGATGAGGATCAAGTGGCAAGGGAATAACAACATATTTGAGTCTGTAAAATGATGGCAAAGGAGACTCAGTTCTTCATTCATTCTACTAAGTCTTGCTTATCAATGTGTAAACATCCATAGGTGACAAAGAGCTCATGTGCCCCGTTCTGGTAAAGCTATGAAATCATACATTCAAAGTGCAGTCTGGCTTCCTGTATCACAAGCTATTGCATTTCATGCAGTTACTCATGTATTAAGTTAATTATTTGGCTATCAATAAATAATAACTTCTGTTTTGCCACAGCACGTTTTCCAGAAATGCATGACCTGAAGACATCAAGAAATGAAGAATTCATTACTTTGACAGTTTGTTCCAGTGGTTAATTCCCTTCAGTGTTAACTAATGGGTACCCAGTTCCAATCTGAATTTATCTGGCTTTAACTTCTAGCCACTGGTTCACATTATGCTGCTTTACCTTGATGGAGGAGCCTTCATTGCTTTGTGTTTTCTCTCTAATTACTCACTCACTTTAGTCTGGTCACCTCTGTGTGATCTAAACAAGAGGAGTTCATTAACACTAGACAGTTAAGAGCCAGATATCTTGTTTTTAGATTTTTTTTTTGCACGTTTTCCCATTTTCCACATTAAAAATACAGACATCAGGATTCATTTGTGTAGCTGTTGTTTTTCCTTCTGTGTTCGCCTTCATTTCTTTTTTATCTGCACATTGACAATTCACATTAGTCTTTTTTTGCTGTTGAATCAGACATTGGAGCTTTTGTTCTGCTGCTGTTTAGTATAAACATTAAATCCTCTTTCTGAGTCAGTGTATCCAGGAGCCAGTCTACAGAATGTGGACACAGTTGCATTGCTGTTTTACATTTAGTTGACCTAAGATGCCATTCATTTGAATGAGTCGTAGTGTACATTTTAAATCAGAATCTTGTACACTAGTAAATCATATGTCTAATAAAAATCTGTAATCTCATTGCATATGTTTGTTTGACAGGACATACTTTCAGTAAAACTATTATCACTAGCATTAATTATATTCCTCTCCATCAAGCTTTTATGACTGTAATCCCATATCAATATTTTTTGTATTTTTCCTGGAACTCTTGTCAGGCTAACCAGACAGTAATTACCTAGATTATCTAATTTCTCTCTTTTTTTTTTTTTAATTTTTAGATAATGTTAAATTTTTTTAAGTCTTGTAACATTTTCCTGGATTTGTTAAAAATTTACAGAAAAGACTGAAGATCTGTTTAGACAATTCTGATAGAACTTTAAGGTGTGAGTAAATAGACTTAAATCAGATTTTTAAATTTTAAGTTTTATGGCATTGTATAATACCACTGAGATTGAGATATTAATAAACTGTAAAATTCTTTACCCACACATGCTGTAAGCAGATCAGACTCCTCTTCAAACACGGAACCCCTAAAATATTTATGAATATTCTATTTCTTTATCGTCATTAACAAATGCACAATCTCAGTCAGCAATTGACTTTGGGTTTCTTTTCTTTCTAATGTAGTTAGAAAACTGTTACTTATTTGTGTGAAACCTATTTATGGATTTTTCCCTGAAGTGTTCATCAATATTTTTACTAGTCTACAATTGCTACTTCGTATCAATATTTGTCCACTCCTTTTTCCACCTATTACAATTTTTATTTCTGATCATTTTTTTTATTCACCCCTGAATCAGCACCAGATTCTAAGTAGAGCTGCTTTTTTTTTTTCAGTTGCAGAGTTGTGACACTTTGTCACATTTTATAGCAATTATAGAGCTCCCTACTTTTGTTCAATTTTGTTTAACTTTTTCCTCTCAAGTCATGTCACCTGTAATCTTAGCAATAGAAAACAAACCATATGATTTCAAAGTATATACATTGGGAAGCGAAAGATATGGAAAGCAGTTTGCAGTTTCAAAGTCCAGTGGTCAACTGCAGATAACAACTATGAAGGAGGGAGTATTTAAAGGGAGACCAGGCAGTGTGAGATAACACTGTAATGCTGCGAGAAAGACTCTTAGCTACATCCTCAGTTTTGCAATTCAAAACAGTTCAATTGGAACCTAGGAACAGGAAATGTTTCCATTCAGATTTAGATTTTGCTGTTCATTAATCACGTTTCAATGTAGATAACTACAACTGATTTTGTTCTAATTTAAATGTTTGAGGAATTAGTATTCTTCCAGGGTGATAATATCAGAAAAAAAAGATCATACTCATACCTGCCTTAGAATAGATGTGTTGTAAAAAGAATCAGTAAAGCGATTTATCTTTGTATCCCGAACCTCAAAAAACTGAGATCTTACATGGACATAGAAATGTTCATATTCAGAAGTGCAAAGGGACTGCTAACTTTCTAAGCCACTGAACAACTTCGAACAGCTGCCATTAAAAAAAAATATATATGTTTCACACACCGAATACAAAATCTTTGCCCAAAACGCCCCAGTTTTCCATCCAGTAAATTATCAAGTGGCTCTAATATTTTATCAATGTCCTGCAATACATCCATATACAGCAGTTCTATATAAAGAGGGGGGAGTGGGTGGGAAGGCATCAGAGAAGATTCCTTCACTAAAAAGAAGAATTTTATATAAGCCTTTTTTTTTTTTCTGGAAGATTTTGTATTTCACAGTCTCCACCCTCCTATTTAAGAATCTGAGAACAGGCATTTTCTGGTTTACACTGAAACACAGGAGTCTTAAATATCTCTTCAGCTGCTTCCTAATGTTTGTTCCACAGGAAGGGTGTTAGTTCATAGCGTGGTGTGCTTTGTTGTATCTGCATGGGCAAAGCAGATAAGCTCAGCATCTCTTCATCTGGAAAAGGGGCAGAGGAAGAGCACCAGGAGACAGTGCGGCACTTCAGGATTATTGTGAAGGTTTCAGGGAACAAGACAACTGGCAGGTAAGCGGAAAAGGTCCTGTGCTATTTATGTTCCTGTGCTGCTTCCCAAACTGCTCAACTGTGTAAGCACTTTGAAATTTTTGGCTCCCAGCTGTGGGTCAGTATTTCTCATAGCAAACTGAAATTCCCCTAAATTCTATTATTATTATTCCCACTCAGCACTTAAAAATCTCATTGCGGTATTGAAAAGCTCTGTCCTTAACATACATTTGAGCGTCAGGTATTCCCTTCATGCAGAAGATGGTCCATCTCCAGCAGTTCTACCTGACACACTTGGGTTGGCATCATATTGAAGGAGGCAGCAGGGCTTTTTGCTGAAAATATGACACTCTATGAGATTTGGCTACCTATATACTTGAATTAAACAACAATTTTTTCCAGAGAGACCTTATCATATGAAAGAGCAGGCTCCTCATGAGTCCCCACAGGATTTTAGCTTTAGTAGATTCCTGCTTGGAACTCAAAGAGGCAGAAGATTCTTTTCAGGTTGAAAGGCATCATTTATAGTTTCTTGGGACTCTTCCTGGACTGTCTTACACCAGTAATAAAAGGAAGGGCTGCAGAAGTAAGACTGATGGCACTAAATCAAAGCATCTACAAAGCTTGTAAAAGTACGATTCTTCTGCAGCTTCCCGTGAGCACTTTCTCTCCAACCCTCACTCTTCTTTTAGCGTCTCTGTTCAGGGCTGAGCTTTTGGCACAGTCATTGACACACAGCTTTGTAAAGTTGCAAATTACAAACTAGAAGTCTGGAAATACAAAATTAAAAGCTCATTTATCACAGAGCTTCTTTGCTAGCATAGGGCACTGAAGCAAGTTGTTCTGTGACAGGAGGGCTAGTGCTTTTTCAGTGTCATGGGGAAAGTGAAATCTGTGAAAGGCAATGCAGTGCATCAAGCCCAGGAAGCTACAGGAGTTTACAAAACACTTCTCCTTTCATAGCTGAAATCCCAGAGACTCTACAAAATCCCCATGGCATGGTGTTTAAAATGAGGTACTGCAAGGGTGGCAAATAAAAGCAGGCATGTTCTGCTAATGAGGGCAAATTGTGCCAAGTCATTACAAAGAATAGTGTATTTCCACCCACATCAACCAGCTTTCCATGCCACTCTTTATTCCTTTCTACTCACCGCAGTCTGGCATCTTGTAGAGACTATGGATCGTACTAATCTTGCCCTTATTGAAAACTGACAAGGTTTTGTGTGAGAGTTGGATTGCCTGTGCGGAAAATGACAAATTCTCACCACACACCCAAACATAGCATAGTCTCAGAATACATTGCTCTTCACTTTAACAGCAATAATATGATTGGCAAAAATAAGATTGTGGCCTTCATTAGGTTCAGGAGTTAAGAAACTGAATGATAATATTTTAGAACTGCTACTTCAGGATATTTATATGCAGATTCAGACAGTGCTGCAATGTATGGAGAGCATCAATTTGGGAGGTTCCAGCTTATAAGAAATTTTGTAGCTCTAATAGCATTCAATTAAGGCAGATATTTTTGTCTTGTACTTGGCCTTTTTTCCTAAGTACTTTCTCTGGTAATTTAATAAATAATTCCTTATACCCTCATGGTTAAATTATATTCCCATACAAACCACATCCATAGAGTTGAGGAGAGTGCATCAGTGCATCCTGTAACTTCCAAAGAGCTGGCATCTCACCCTCTCATTAGCAGAAATGTATCTAGAAGTTATAAGTGCCCTTCTAAGGATACCTACAACACATCTCCCCTCACTTAGTCACTTCCTACTTTCCTTGAAAAGCAGCTGAAAGAGGCACTCCGCACCTGCTCGCTCCTTGTGCTTACATCTGTTCCTAAATGAGAAAGGAAGCAATGAATGTTAAGCTGAAGGGACTTACTTTATTTACGATTGCAAAGAGTCTTGGCTTGGAAAATCAGTTCCATTCCAGTGCCTTTCACCTTCCATGCTAAGCAGGGAGACAAAGAGAGCATTCATAGACACACCACATGTGACATGGGGCAATCTAATGGCATTTGAAGAGTTCAGTGAAGCATTAATGAATTTACAGTGATGACAGCATAACAGTGCTAGGATCTCATCTGTTCTGTGGTAAATGGTTTTCATAACTGTCCTCAAACACAAATAATGAGTCAGGACTCTAACTAAAATCTTTTGTTTTCTGACAAAACATAATCAGTTATTTTTCTTTTGAAACCAGCAGCCATTCCCTTGTTTGCTGTGTCGCTGATGTTTCTCCAGTCCGTGTCATATCTCAGACTGTTCTCACCAAGCTCAGATAAGACTTCAGATACACCAAGCATGTGATATTTCAAATGCATTTTTGTCAATAATCTTCTGTGCTTCATGCCACTAGCCTCAGCAGCTGCTTGGAGCTGAGATCCAGAAAAAAAAGCTTTGCACAGAAAAATATGTGGTATGATCTTGTCCTTAACACCATACCTTTAATCCAATTTTGTAGTCACATCCTCTTCTTCACCATCATACCTCCATGCTGTCGTATATCTGTGCCTACTCATGTATTTGGGTGAGGTGGACATATAAGGTGTTAAATCAGATATCAGCAAGGTTCTTGAGATGAGGAAAGATGTGAGTGCTGGCTGTTTACACAAGATCTTATCCTGCCTCACTGACAACAAAAACGTTATTGCCATTGACTTAAATAAGCATGGTGACGGAGACAGCAATCTCTGCTAGACTCCTCATTTCCAGAATCCTAGAGAGAAAGGTGTTGGGCTTCAGGAGATAAATATGTGTGGGAGCTTCTTTTTACATTCTGCCAAGAATGGTGGTCACACATTAGTATAAGCAAAATTATTCACAGGATTAGTAATTTCATTGTAGACATTTCCTTGTAAAGAGAACTATGAGTTCTGTACTTCAAGCAAAGCAAAGTAAAAGTACTTCTAGTATTTCTTAAATGCCTGCGTTCTTAAATATATCCCATGACATTTCTCTTAAGAAATAGGTGTTCTTACAAACACTATAAAGCTACATACTCTAAATCACATTCTCCCTTCCCATGAAAATGGGTAATGAAACTATACTGGAAACAGGCAAGGAGAACAAAGATGGGGAAAAGTTTTCAAGGATCTACCAGATCTCACTGAAGATCGACTTCAGTTACTTAGATGAAGACAGACTGAAGTGGGAAAAGATGACAGTAAGAAGTGGAGATACACCACTATCTGTGGTGTTCCTACAGTGTGGATAAATACAATGAAGCTTGCCTTACTTTAGTTTACTCCAGCATTAATTCCAGTGAAACCAAACAGTGTGAGGCGTGGTGCAGACCAGCTAACTGCAGAAATACCCAAAGGTCTGGGAAGACTGGTACAGCACAGCATAAACCTTTGTGATCAGTACCCAAGTCACCAAGATCAAAGGTAACTTTCATAGCAGCTAGAGTTTATTAGTACACCAGGAAGACCTATACCTGTGCTCCAGATGCACTGTAGCAGCTTTCTTACTCAAAGAAAATGTGACTGTAAGGATATTGTCATGAGAGAGGGACAACAGAACCAAGGCAGAACAGAAGTGCATCCATAGAGTTTTACTTCCCAGACTGCTTGTCAATTGATTTCAGTGGGTCTTCTCACGTCAGCCAAGATGCTGGGAGGAGAAGACAAATCTGTCCTTTTTTGATCAGAAATGCTTTGAGAATCAGATTTACCAAAAAAGATTATGTAGGATTGATTGCCTTCATTAGCCTCATTTCAGTAATATTATTAGCTATAAATTACGGGACAGTTTCATATGGAATTACATTCTTATTAATATCACAACATCCTCATCCCCCACCAGTTATCATATTCATTCATTGTATGCTGCAAATCCCAATAAAATTATCTAACTGGAGACTAATAGCATGGCTGTTTTTATCTTTCTTTGTTTTTAAATTTTTTTTGGTTGTCAAATTGTATGGCAGAGCACAGAATGCTTTTCTGGTCCTTACCATGTCTCATACATTAAAAATACATTAGGGAATCTATCAACTATCTTGATTTGCTTTAAAATGCTGTCTTTCCCTCATAGCCACTGAAAATAAAACTCATGAATGCATTATTCCTAAACGGAGTAAATGGTGGTTCCGCATGTATTAAAATGCAGACCAAAACTTATTACTAAAAGCATGATTTAAAAAATAAAAAAGTAAAGGTTGCTCCATATGTTTGATGTTCAAAATAGTTCATTGATGATAATAATCATAACAATAATAGGAAGATGAAGAAAAAAAAAAAATAAAATGACCTTGTCTAATTCAAACCTGGGAAGAAAATGAGTTTTCCTGAACAACCAAAAAACTACTTTCAGAAGCAGTTTTATCTCTGTGGAATTGGTGCAAAAGTCATGCTATTACATATTCCTTCTGTTCAGTACCTAAAAGACTGGGGGAAATATTTTTTCACACATATTCCCAGGCCTGCTCTATTCCCTTTGTGCTTTGTGGGATCAGCACAAAAGGTCTAGAAAGTAGGCTGGAAAAATCAGCTGTGGGGTCTCCTTGAGAGAAGGGCTCCCCGTCTGCCGCAGTGCCAGCACAGCCAACAGTTCCCCACCAGCAGCTCGCTCCTCCTTTCCAGCACACTGGACGGACCAAGGTCATGATGCTCACTGTGCACCTTACCTGAGGACGGGACAGCCCAGTCCCTAAGGACAGCAGCTGGTGAGGAGTTGCAAAGCATCCACCATCTACCCCAGAATCATTGTGCCAAAAGGTCCCTGCTGTCTCTCGGTTTGGATGTCAGGATCCTGCATGCACCCACATCTCACAGACTTATATGGGAATTATTTCTAATATAACTTAATAACAGCAGAAAAGCATGACTGTAGCCATGCCTATAACATGGGGCTTCCTACAGACACTTTTTAAAATTATATAAGCCATTATTTCATAGAATCATGTAGGTTGGAAAAAAAGTTTAAGATCATAGAGTTGGAAAGCACCTCTACAGATGATCCAGTCCAAACCCTCTGCTCAAAGCAGGGTCAGCTAAAGAAGATTGCTCGAGGCCATGTCCCACTGGATTTTTAATATCTCCAAGAATGGAGACTCCACCACCTCTCTGGCTAACCTGTGCCCCCACAGTAAAAAGGAGTTTTTTCTTATGTTTAAGTGGAATTTTCCATGTTTCAGTTGCCCCATCGCCTCTTGTCCTGTCACAGGGCACTACTGACAAAAGCCTGGCTCAGTCCTTCTTATTTGCTTCCATCTGGTATTTATTCACGTTGATGAGATCCTCCTGAGCCTTCTCTTCTCCTAGCTGAACAGTCCCAACTCTCTCAGCCTTTCCTTATAGGAGGGATGTTGCAGGTCCTTAATCAACTTCATGGCCCTGTGCTGGACCATGCCCATGTTTCTTTTGTACTGGAGAGTCCAGAACTGGACACAGTACTCCAGGTGTGGCCTCACTAGCACTGAGTAGAGGGACAGGACATCTCCCTCAACCTGTGGCAACACTCCTCCTAGTGCAGCCCAGGAGGCTGTTGGCCTTCTTCATTGCATGGGTGCATTTCTGGCTTATGTTCAACCTGATGTCCACCAGGTCCTTTTTTGTTAAAGATGGTCTCCAGCTGGTTGACCCCACAGTGTGCTACTTGGGGTTGTTTCTGTCCAGGGGCAGGACTTGGCATTTCCCTTTGTTGAGCTTCATGAGGTTCCTGTCAGCCCATTTCTCCAGCCTCTCAAGGTCCCTCTCAATGGCAGCATAAATATTTGGTGAAGCAGCCACCCCTTGCAATTTTGTATTATCTGCTGAGGGTGCACTCTATCCCACTATTCGGATAACTTATGAAGATGTTAAACAATGTTGGCCCCAGTATCAACCCCCAGTGTTCACATTTGGTGAGTGGCCTCCAGATGGACTTTGTGTTGCTAATCACAGCCCTTGCAGTCCAGCCAATTTTCAGTCCAGCTCACTGTTCTCTTACCTAGTCTGTACTTCATCAGTTTGCCAGTGAGGATATTATGGTAGACAGTGTCAAAACCCTTGCTAAATTCAAGATAAATAGTATCCACAGCTCTCCCCTCATGCACCACACTAGTCATTTTGTCATAGAAGGCTACCAGGTTGATCAAGAATTATTTTCTCTTCCTAGACCCATGCTGGCTACCCCTAATCACCTCTTGTACATCATCTGTTTGCAGATGGTATCCAGGATTATTTGCTTCATCCCTTCCCCAGGGACTGAGGTGAAGCTGACCAGCCTGTAGTTCCTGCTTGAAGAAAGGAGTGACATTTGCTTTCTTCCAGTCCTCAGTATTGGCTCTCTTACCAGCAAACCAACCCAGGACACACCGGAGCCCCGCCCCGGGGAAGGCAGAGCATCACATGGATACCGTCAAGCTAAGCCTTCCCCTTACTGTTGCACAATGTAAGGTTAAATACCCGTACACCCGCTGTGCACGCACCCCCCGACCTGAGTCCAAGCTGTTTAAGTGTTCCCTAACCTGTTCCTCCTCCAACAATGGTAATTCTGCCTTGATCTAGATGTTCCCACGGGTCTCGGGCCTGGAATTCCTGAAGTTCAGTCTTACCAGTGAAGATGAATAAGAAAAGGGCATTGGCCTTTTCTGTGGCCTATCACCAGGTCCCCTCCCTCATTCAACAGCACACATTTTCCCTAGTCTCCCTTTTGCTGCTAATGTACCCATGGAAACCTCTCTTGCTGCCCTTCACATCCCTCACAGGACTGAAATTCCAGGCAGACTCTGACTTTCCTAATTGGATCCTTGCATCCTTGGGCAGTGACTCTATATTCCTCCTGTATCACCTAACCCTACTTCCACCTCTTGAATGTTTCTTTTTTATCTTTGAGTTTTGTCAAGAGCTTCTTGCTCGTCCATGCAGGCCTCCTGCCACCTTTTCTTGACTACCTGTATGTGGGGACAGACCACTCCTGAGTCTGGAGGAGGTGATCCTTGAAAATCAGAGGCTCTGAGTAACCTGATCTAGTCAGGGATGTCCCTGCGTCTTGCAGGGGGGTTGGGCTAGATGACCTTTGAAGGTCCCTTCCAACTTTAACCATTCTATGATTCTATGATTCTAACTCTCCTCAACTTCTCCTCTCTTCTTCAAGATGGTCTTGCATAGGATTCTTCCAAGCAAATCCCTGAATTGGTCAATGTTTGCTCTCCTTATGTCCAGGAGTTTTAACCTACTATTTGCCTTCTCTCGAGGCCCTGAGCTCCACCATCCCATGGTCAAGGTGGCCAGGGCTGCCTTCCCAACCAGTTCTTTGTTTGTAAAAATCATGTCCTGCAGAGCATCTCCCCTCTTCATCTTCTCAACTACCCGTGTCAGGAATTTGTCGTCAATGCCTCCTGGATTGCTTTTGCCCTGCTGTGTTGCTCCTCCAACAGATATCAGGGTTGTTAACAGCTTCTGTGAGGACCAGGACCAGCAAACATGAGATTTCTTCCTGTTATCTGACATGCTGCTTCTACCTGATCAGGCAGTCTATAGCAGACACCCACACTGATGTCACCAACATTGGTCTACCAGCCAGCCCAGACCCATCAGCTCTCAGCTGGCTCACGGCAGAGCTCCATGTAATCCTTCTTCTCTCTCAAATACAGGGCAACTGCCCCTCCTGATCGTCCCATCCTGTCCTTCCCAGAGACCCTGTATCTGGCCATTGCAGCACTCCAGTTCTGTGGGTGTGATTTGCCCATTACTTAGAGATTTCTAAAAATGTAGGCTCCAACTACTGAAGAATTCAAAAGTGAGCATTTTTCTTTATTTTTTCTTTTCCAAACAACTGGCAACAAACAGAAAGTCCATTTCTCAGTACCATTGCAAAGCGCATGTGTTATGGTCAAATATGTCCTGTGCTGCTGTTACTTTTGTAACAAAGAAATATTTCTATCAAATGGTTCTTATCAACAAAATTAAATAGAAATTATAGATGCCTTGCTAGTATTTTTCTGTGAGCCAGTTTTTAAATGGGTCACATTGTTCTTCTCTTTACTAGCAACCTAAAATAGAAGTTATTATATCAACAGTGGTTTGCACATAATAGAACGTCATCTGAAATGGAGTTTGGTAATGTTTTTCCTTGAAAATTAAGGCTATAGTAGTATAGTTATTGAAAATTGTCACAGTTTACTTTTTATTTTTCTATTTAAAAGCAATATTCTTGATAGTAAAAATTGCAATTGGAGTTCTGACTACAGAAAATGATCTCTTGGTACAGGCAATAAGGAAAATGAATGTTCATGTTGAGAGCGTAGCATAATAGAGGTTTCTTTCCCCCTCATGGGCCAAATTCTCTGCCAGACTATTTGATGTAATTCCACAGACTTCAGTAGGACTGCACCAATTTATGTTTCAGAGAATATAGGACTTTTTTTTTTTTGGTTAAAATTGAACAAAGTTAGAAAAATAAGGATACAATTTAAGTAAAAGCATTGCCAGGAGTTTCCTTCAAAAATCTTGGATTTAAGAGGCTATTTATGAAAATCAAACTGGTCCATTTCTCCCTGGAGTCTCTTGCAGATGTGCAGCTGCAGATCTTCAAGGAAAATATGAGCTACCCACAGACACCAGCAAAAAGCCAAGCACATTCAACCCACCCGAGGCACGCAGGGCCATCCAAAAGTCACCAGTATCTCCACGGGAGGGGTTTTTTACACTCACTGTGTAACACTCTGGGAAAATGGAAATTCAGATGTGCACAGGGTGCAAGTTGTTCAGCCCAGCTCAGATTTGCGCATTGCATCAGTGCTGGCGAGGACTGTGTTCAGGCAATGCCACGTGCAGCTGTAGAGGATTCCTTCTTGGAGAATGGATTTCCCCACTATCATGTAAGCAGCTTCTGCTCCCACTTAGCTCTCAGTTCAGGATTAAAGGGCATCTTGGGGCTCCACTTCAGTGGCTTAAGTTAAAGTAGGGCTAGAATGGTCAAAACAATTTGCAACCCTTAAAAACATAATAAGGGAAAATAAAGAGGTCTTTCCACCACCTGCTGAGGAGAATAGAAATGCAGGAAACAACAGACTCGAGTACAAAGTCTTGACTGTGCCTAGCATTGTGCTTTAGACTCTTCAAGGATTTCTTCAGAGAGGTGAACTTCACTTGCACTGAGATCAATGAAAACCTGTGCGTTCCATCTGTTTCTCATAAAAAAAAAAAAAATAAAAACCTCAGAGTCTCTCCAGTGTGCAAGTCAGAACTGTCTGAAAGTCATAGGGAAATGAAGGGCTGAAAGGCTAAGCATTTCATGCTTCTTTTTCTTTTTATATACTCTTTATTCCCACAGATCCTATGGGAAGCACAGGACTTCAGCACAGGGACAGCCAGAAAGATTCAGGGCTGTTAAATTAGCAGCTTGTTTAAATCCCAAGGTAAACCAGTTGTGCTAAATTAATCTGTGAACCCTCACATCAGATCTGAGCAGTACAGATATTTTGAGATGATCTAATTGTGGTTGGAGAGAAGGGAGAGCATGGGCACAAGTAATGCTGTACCCCACTGCACCGCAGTGGGGTTAGTGCACAGCACAGCACAGCACAGCAAAATCTGACACGGGCAACACAGCCAGAACACCTGGGATCAAAGATGTCTAAGCACTTCTAGAAATTGGTTTCTGGAACAATCATGGGATACCAGATTTTAAATGCTTGCTAGGAAACTGAGGAAGATGTGTAAAGAAAAAAAATGGGAGTTTCTGGAAGTGGTGGGGGGATTGCAAAGAGCAGGGAAGGCTACTGCTGCCAATTAATAGATTAATAGGCAGGAGCTGTCTCTCGTGGGTGTTGTTCCTGCTCTCAAGCAGGAAATAGAGGCATCCCAGCTTGCATTGTTTTCTAAACTCAGGCAGGACCAGTTAACAGTAGTGCCTCTCATGGGAGTGAATTAGAGGATACAGGTACCACCATGTTTGACATCGTGTTGGGAAGCAGGGGACAGGTCTTGACAAATCGCAGGCGAAGGCTGCGCTGTGGAGCCGAGCGACAGCAGTGTTCCAGGTAACCCCAGGTTCCTTCTGGACAATGCTCTTTTGTGAGTCCAGCGCTGGCAGATGCTGTAGGGTGGAAGCACTACATCTGTCCCCCACTTCACGCCTAGCCTAATGTCAGCACTATGAATTGTGTGGTATTCTCAATTTAATTGCTACAACCAAAAAGAAGGGAATAGAGAAGACTTCCAATGTGCTGCCGGAAATGTGGAATTTGTACTATATTGGTATATCCACCTTTGTTGAGTGGGTGGCAGTTATGCACTATAATGGACTTTTTAAAATAAAATTCTTGAGATTACACTTTCATTTTTACTCCTCTGCGTGAATGGTGGGAAACATTTTTTAAATACTATGCTGCAGACATAAAATAAAATGAATAAGTATTGTGCAGTTTGTGACTCCTTCAAGATATGATTGATCACTGTCCCGTTGCCACAGGTCAACCTCTGCCATAGAAAACTCCAGATAATCTGCAGTTGCATTTCCTAAACCATTAATAGGATGTACAAGGCTAAATTAACAATGCACGATTTATTTTCCAAAAGCAGCTGACAGGAGGAAATGGATACCAAATGAATTAACTCATTAGAACAGTACAGCACATTTGGAAATTCCAAACAAACTGCCTGGAATGATTTAAATCTAACACGAGGTTAATGTCAGTCCCTTGCTTAGGCGTGTCGGTGTTGTAATCCAGTGCTCCAGTTTCAGGAAGGTTGATGGGCACGCACCCTGGGGCTTGCGTGTTAGGGTAAGCCTGGACTTCATTAATTTCATGTCTAGAATACCCATTATGGCCACACACACAGGTTGTGCATGGGCTACATTCACGTGATGGACATACATACACACACAACACACAGACATAGCAAAACTTTCTAATATAAACTAAAAATTCTGTTATTTGCTTGTTGAGAGGCATTATTAATAATAGCAGGTATCTTATAGGCAGTAAAGACATTCTGTCTTTAAGAAGCTGCATCTATATCCAGAGCAAAAACTTGGCAATCATCTCAAGAGAGCAAAGTTTCTCTCATCCCTGATATATAAGCAACAAAGAATTTATCAGAAATTGGGTTTTACCATTTGTCAGCCATAAGCTGACAACAAAGCCTATTTTCTCCTAGTTACCTTCCATTTGTGTCTCTTTCAAAGTTACATACGTGTACTTTTAGAAAACTGTGGACCTTTATTCAGCATACCAGACTCCATCACAGCACTGCTAAAGTAATATGAACATTTATAGCTGTCATTAATAGGGTATATTGAAGAGTTTTAGTTGTTTTTTATCCTTCATGGTGTAATAAGCCATATTAAAGGAGTCGGGGCTGTATTACAGATACATTTGCCACCACATGTGTAGCACAAAGATTACTTTGCAAAGATGATAGAACTGGCAGCCAAAGAAGTTCAGACTATTTGTTCACATATACACGGCAAAGGCATGATAGCATTTTTCATTAAAAAAAAAAATTCTAACAGAACACCTTGTTAAATCACTGTGTCTGAAAATGGCTCGAACTTGATTAATGTATGCAGATAACAGGGAGTGGGCAACACCATAAAAATGGTCCTGGGTATCTGAGGAGTCCACATACATGGTCTACAACCAGCAACTGTAAAAAGCTCTTTGCATTCCTCTTGGTGCAGAAATTGCTTGAAACAAGGATCACTCCAAAGCAAAAGCAATTCAAGCAGCCTGTCTGAAAGGAAGATGAGGAAGGAAGGAGGAAGAATTATTTCATCTTCTGCACTGCCAATCATTTTTACAGCATCCCAGATTATGCAATATACCGTAGCAGGGAGTGTGAAGCACAAGTACCTCAGAAAAGGAAGTCTTCGTTAGCACTGTCTGCTGCACAATGTGTGCTCTCAGATGGCTGAGGCGAAAAGGTCACAGCCACAGCTTCACAGCATCTCTGTCCAGATTCAGTCTACACCCACCCTTGATTATCCAGGGCTATGAGGAAGAGAGGTTAAAAGCTTTCATGTAACTCTGTGTTTATCCTGGTGGCATACAAAGAACAATCCAGTTAAAACCAAATTAAGTAGCTCCCTTCTTAAAAACGACATTGTTACTGTGCAGTACAGATTAAAATAAAGTTCCATGAATTAGCGATCTGATTTCCTTTTGCAATGATGTTTTATGTGATAATCCCAAAGGAAGCACATGCGGATTTACAATGTATAATGATGTGTAACATCTTTGGTGCTCAAACTCTTGCTCATTTGTTACTTGGTGATACAGACTGGCTTGGCATAAGGCCCAAGGCTTTTTTCTCACCTCAAAAAAAAATAAACTGTACTGGAATGAGGTAAAATTATAAAGGTAAGGCAGAATTACTTTAGTTCAAGGGACTATGTCATATGGTCACAACCCTTCTTTTCCTTGACTATCTCAGTTTATTGTGATACTCCAGTAATCTTCAGAGAAGTGTTGAAAATCCTTTTTTTTTAAACTATATTGATCTCTCTCCTTTGATTGAATTCCCCACATACACACGTACACATGCAGACGCACTCCTAACCTCCTTCGTTATGCACCAAAAGGCTCTAGTGGAGCCCCAAACCGCAGCACTTCTGAAATCAAACATGTTGGTATTTTGTGGAAGCTATCCTCCAAATTCTTGCCAAACAGATGTGTAATCCCAATTCAAGGCAAGCGCAATGCAACCTGCCAGCTCTGCATACAAATTGAGAGTTCCAATCAGATACAATCCTCTTCCTTTATTTTGTTCTGGCTTTAAAAAGCTCTCTGAGATCAACCTCATCCATGCAAATGTCCCAAAGAGAAATGCTAGATTTAGCTGACAGATGCATAAAATCTCTTGTTGTCACAGAATTCCCCAGTGTCTACTCAGCACCAGATGTCAAAGAATGCAAATCTGCAGCTGGGTCTGGTGTTCATTTGTGCTCCAAATTCCCTCCTTCACAGCTGTTGTTTTCCACTTCCATGTACATAGAGCCAAATTTTCAGCAGCAGGAGATAGACCATGGCTTCCTATAATGATGTGAATATACATGTTTCTTTATTTGCCAGGAAAACACCTGTTTGAGTTGAATAATAGTGTATATGTGAGGGCATATTTGAGTACACTCACCCACCAGTATTGAAAACAACCTTGCTTGCATAGAGGAGGTGGATGCCCCATCCCTGGAAACATTCAAGGCCAGGTTGGATGCAGCTCTGAGCAACCTGATCTCGTTGGGGATGTCCCTGCTTCTTGCAGGGGGGTTGGACTAGATGACCTTTAAAGG
This sequence comes from Tetrax tetrax, assembly GCA_009806455.1. NCBI lineage: Eukaryota > Metazoa > Chordata > Aves > Otidiformes > Otididae > Tetrax > Tetrax tetrax. Next base: position 974,456 of record WHYT01017427.1, read on the forward strand.
TCCCTTCCAACCCAAACCATTCTGTGATTCTATGATTGTCTTTCAAACACAATGTCTGTTCAACAAGCTCTTTGGAACTGGAGTTGTCTTTCTAAATATCTGTTTGGAGGTACAGAACAGGATTTTCATCCTTGCTTAGGCCTCCTGGGCACCATGGAAATAATAATCATAACCACAGTAATACAAAACAAAAGACTTGTAATCATGAGACACTGCACTGTTTCTTCAGCTATCTGGGGGGTGGGGGGTTCTTTGCCAGCCGTCCTATGTGCCCCTCAGGAAGGAAGCTCTAGCTTGGCACTATAATTACTGTTTTAAACTTCTGTTCTCCCTTGTGTAGATATTACCAGCCTCTTGAAATATAGTCAGTGAGTGCTATTAAAATAATATGTATGCAAGAGCTGAACTGATCTGATTTTTTTCTTTATTTTCTATCTAAATATGGGGAAAATTCTAAAATGCATGTAAAGGTGATTACAGCACTCCACATTTCTTTTCCTGAGCTTCCTTTAAATTAGTTCAGATTTCCAAGGTTCACCTCCAGTGACCTCAAGTGTAGTTTAGATTTCATTTTTTTAAATGAAGACAAAATGCATATGGAGACCTTTTCTTTCTCCTTACTTATGTCATGATCTTCAATTCACTGAGTTCTCAGTTGTACACATAGCTTACCAAATATTTGTTTACTTACACCTCTGATTTTCAGCCAAACTTCAGAAAGTTTGTTTCACCTAGGGCTGAGACGCATTGCTGTGTTTAAAAGGAATGAGTCTCACATGATGGGAGAGGAGAGTACTCAAAACACTGGTTCAAATTTAAATAAATAGTCCAAATTGGACAATCACATATAAATACCTGATTTTTAAGAAAAGTATAGCATGCACTTTAGCATTGCAACATGACTTTTATCAGAGTCCATTGGTTTTCCAGAATGTTTGTCTTTTCCCAAACTGTTTTTATTGCCTTCAGCTAGATGCAGATATTTTTGTCTTTGTTTTATGCCCCTGAATGTTTCAATGCCTGCGCCAAATGCAATTCACCTAACAGCACCCTCTCCCCAGATTCATGGAGACGTAAGATGGTAAACCCATGCTTTGAATAGCCATGTTGTACAGATTTCTCATCCAGTGCCTGTAAACAGTATAGACCAGCCTCACTAGAATGACCACACACTTCCTCAGGTCTTGACCTGGCTTGCATGCAGCTACCTCAGCTCTTTCTACAGCACTGCGACCCTGTACCTCCTGCTCTGGCCCTAGGGCAAGCGGAGTCATGTCGGGTATCTGCATCTGCCGTATGAATACTCTTAGAAATCTTCACGTTGCCAAAAACATTGAATCAGAAAAACAAATCCGGCTACAAAATACTGAGAAGTTGACTTCTAAAGTTGCATAAACTAATGCCAGAGTCCTATTATTGTTGTGAAATGTTTTAACATAATTTGAGTGATAGCTATGAAATACAGAAGTGGAACCGAGATGTAGTGTGAGCCCCCAGCTATTTCTGTATTTACTAACTGTGGCCATAAGACAGAGCAATGGTAATGAAAATGTTAAGTGTTAAAGGCACTTTTGGGCAGTCCAGCAGTGTTTATTATTACTATTATTATAAACATATCTAGAACATCAATTTTTCAAAGTAGACAATAGTATCAATTTAGGAAACTAGAGATTTAAGATAAAAGAAAAAGTACTGTTTGCTGGTTTTATAGTAAGCAATAGCAGAGCTATCCACCTATCAGATCAGAAGAAAGGACAGAGAAGAGTGAATTACTTTGTTTGAAGTGATATGACCCGGCACAAATAGCCTCAGTGACATTTTAATGTCAAATAGTCCAAGCATCAAGTACATGTACTTCAAATCATAAGGGGAAGCTGTTACAGGTTCAGCTGGATTGGCCCCAGAAAAGGAGCTAGTGCCCAGGGTGACAGAGACTTTTATTTAATTCTGAGTTCCTGAAGTTTATCCTGAATATTTTTAAAAGTATCACCAGGTTGTATTTACTTATTTATTTTACTTTGAATATTTCTGGTGATAATATCCCAATGAAGTGTTTTATATAGTAATTTTAAAAGCATTTAACAAGTTGCATTTTTAGGTGAGTGATTGTTCTCCTGAAAGAATGGGAGGGAATTACTACCAAGGTTAAAGTAAATATTTCTGAAACTGATAAAGAAATACAACTTGAGATGTTAAAAAAAAAAAAAAAAACTAAACAAAACAGAGATGACATTTCAATATGATACTTTGTAAAAGGAATATTAAAATTGTTGAACAAATACTGAAGAAAGAGGAAGCGCTGAGAAAGGTAGGGATGTCAGGGAGATTATTGAGTGGTCTGCACCATCAAAAATACATTAAGTCTGAGACTACAAGATGTTGAGACGCAAGCTGTGAGAAGTCAGCAGGAAAACAAAGTGCCAACTGTGCTCAGAGTAAAGCACAAGAGCTGCACGAGGAGAGGATTTAAAATCCTGCCTGTGGTTGTGTTCGGAAGGTTTGGGGGAAGCGGCGTTCTGAGGCAAACAGGTAGGTGGGCAGCTGATGCATAAAAAGAAACCTTGGGGAAAAGCAATGTCACCTCTAAAAATCATTGGAAAAGAGGGTTAGAAGTTTCTTCCGTTGCAATGGCTTTAATTCAGAGAACACAAATGAAGGATATTTTTGCAGTAAAAAGCAGTCTGTCACAACCTGCCCTCTACCCCCCATGCAACAAATATCGCTTCTGTTAGAAAGGAAACGTACACTTTCACCCAGCATCGCTCTCCGGGAGTCAATATGCTGCTGGAGATGGCTGCCTCTGTGGAGCACACCGAGCCCCAACAGGTCTGGCGTGAGAAACAAGGCTGGAGTACGAGAGCCAGGCTGCGGAGAATCAGCCCACAGGGAACAACCATCACTGCTTATTCAATGCTCACCGTGTAAAAGCAGATACTTTTGGATTAATTGCATTGTATGCCTGCTTTATGTTCATTATCATAGAAATTTATCTCAGAAGCAATGCTTTCTGCCTGGAAAAGAAATGTTTCTACTTTGCTTCATTGCCTAATAGCTGGAGGAGTCCATTATCTTGGGAAAACATTTTTTCCATTTACACTAACTCTTAAATATTTTATGATCATTTTCCTTTCTAGCTTTCACAGTAAATAAAACAAATACATGACAGACACAAGATGTTAAATAGTCACTAATGTATATAATTTAGTGTATACATTGAATCCTCACCTGTTTTCATCCTGACTTTTTATAAATTCTACTGTACACTGTACTGCTTCCTTCAATTATTTTCATTTACTTTATACTGTCAACACTTAGTCCAACTTCCATTCAGTCTCTATGTTGTATGTACTTCATAGTGGGCTTCAGGAGGTACAGCTTTTAAATGATGCAGCTCCAGGACTTGAATCTTGGTGTTTGAAAGGCATACAATTATTACTTCTCTTCTGTGAGGATTGCTGCAGTGACATTTCAGTGTAATACCTCTGCCACTAACTCATTTTCAGTTAATTTACAATTGAATGTTATTTTATCAGTCTGAAAAAGATGGTAGGAGACTTTTTAAAGAATCAAATGTAATACATTCCATAGTTCTGCACATACAGCCAAAATAGCTCACATAATCCAACTACATTGGTTGAAAGCTGAGAGGAGGGGGAGACTCAAAGGCATCTTACGGATGCAGTGATTGATATATCCCTGAAAACTCCTCTGTTTTCCAGAATTCTGATGAAAGAACAGCAGTAAGATCACCTGCTTTCACTCGCATGTATCAGCTGCATGGAAATGTTCAGGTATTTATAGGGAAACTGAGTCAAGACCCCCTAACATGGGAGCAGACTCTGCTTTCTATACTGAAACACTTCAGACTGGGTTACAGGTAAGAGGCAGCGTCCTTGTTTCATATGTAAAGCACAATGTACATGCCTGATGCCATACAAGTAAAGGGATGATCAGTATAATAATCACAAATGTTGTGCATTTGATTAAATCAAACCAAAATTCTGTAACATCATAGGAAAAATATATCTAGGCTTATTACAGTGTGTAAAATCTGGCTTATTTTTTTTGAGTCTTGAGTTGAAAACACTTTGAAGGGACATGCTTCTCCCTTTCTGAAATGTGAAAAAGAAGTAGGCCCCTATCATACATTATATTTTGACTCCCAAAGGCAAAAAATAATTAGTGTCTCTGGAAAACCTCATCATCAAAAATCACTCTCTTCATTTTGCTGGTGCAAAACACACATTGATATTGAACAAAATGTTTCAGGAACTCCTCCAACCTTTGTGAAACTATTAAATTTACTATGTGCAGGATATATATGGCATTAATTTTCAAAGGTCAGGATATGAAATATTATGTTATTACAACATACTAACTGAACTCACTGACTATCACCATCTGTACACCACAGACTAGGTATCACAACATTAACATTTTTCTCTAAAAAATAGAAAAACACAGGTCTTGAGAACACAGTCTTTTACCAAACTACCTTCTCTGAATCTTGCAAGCTGTAGAAATTTGGTCTGTTTCCATGAAGTAGCTATAAAAGAGGTGAGATTGAAGGCTGGCATCAAAGCTGGGCAAATAAACTTTTGTGTAAAGTAAATGAATTCTGGAGGGACTAGAACTAGGGAACTTTGGATAAAATCAGCTAATAAATTCAGCCAGAAACAGGGACTGACTGGGGAGCATAAAAAGGTCACAATATTTTAGTTTCATATTTTCCTTTTTAATGAAATTCCTTAGTTTGAAAGCATTGAATATTTTGTTACGATAGCCTTTAAACAAAATATTTGACATCATGTTTTTAAACACCACTTTTATTACTAATTCTTTATTTTAATAAGCTAATCAAACAGTCTTAGCCCAAAATCTTAACACAGCATTTTGATCTTAAAAAAAAAAAAAAAAAAAAGATCAAAAATGGGCTTCCCAAAAGCATTAGAATATATATTTTTTTCCCTGTTCATGTAGTTTCTCCTCTGAACAAAAACGTTTCCTTTTCAGATGACTTTCTTATAGTGAAGCACAGGATGTGTAATCTGCTGAGCTGTAGTTTGCACTACAATTTGATTTACTTTTTAGAATATTTTCTGAAATGTGCTTTATATATATATTCCTTTGACCTAAATTTTACCTAAATCACTGGGCCTGTTCTTTCCTATTGGCCAATCTTAGGCCTTCAGTCACCTTGTTTATGGACAGCACTACTACTCAAAAATTTAAGTGGAGGTTAAGCTGTTTGAAGATGGTCCTGGATTTACTACAATTCCTTACATTGAACTTTCAAAAGGAGATATAATTTCTATTACAATCCTTGCCATATGTTTTTTTTTCTTGACTGCTCATATGGTTCCTTGATGTCTTGACTAAGTGAATAGGAGTATTTACAGGAATGTTTCCTGAGACTGTTTACTAAACCATTGCTGTGGTTTAACCCCAGCCAGCAACTAGGTACCATCCAATCACTTGCTCACCCTCCTCCCTTCCAGATGAGATGGGGGCCAGAATTGGAAAGAAAAGAAAAACTCATGAGTTGAGATAAAGACAGTTTACTAGGACAAAAAAAAAAAAAAAAGAAAATATTATAATAATAATAATCATATATATTAATAATGATAATAATAATAAAATATAATAATAATAGTATATATCAAAACATACGATGCACTATTTCTGACTGCCTGATGACCCAATGACTGATACAGCCTGTGCCGAGCAGCAAACATGAAATGGAACTGAGAGCAATCTCGGAACAATCCTGAGAAAGAGAGAGTTGCCCACCAGCCAGCCCCTCTTATATACTGAGCATGGTATCTATGGTATGGAATACTTCCCTTGTCCAGTTTGGGTCAACTCTACTGGATATACCCCTCCCAGCTTCTTGCACCTGCACGTTAGCAAAACCTGGGACACTGAAAAAGTCCTTGATCTCTTAGCAACAACTAATAACATCAGTGTATCAACATTTCTCACATACCAAATCCCATACTAAATCCAATACACAGCAGCAACTGGGAAGAAAATCAGCTCCATCCCAGCCGAAATCAGGACAACCATCATACTGAGGAACTGTACATCAGAACCACACTTCTTGCTTAAGTCATACTGAGAGGCATGACAGTAATGCTATTAGGAAGAGAAATAGAACATAACCAAAATATACATTCAGCAAATACTACAGAAAGCTTGGTTTTTGCAAACCTGGACAGACAAGTAGCTCTATTTATAATATTAGAACTTAATTTGCTTTCTGTCTAAGAGTGGCAGCTTGCTTTATGACCTACTGCCTTTGCATGCCAACTAAGACATAATGAATAGTAAACTGAAGCCCCTGAGTGCCAATTGCACCACTTCTCTTCCACATCACCCAGAGATAACATGACTTTATTATCACAGGCTGCCATGACTCTTGGTTTAGTTGCTATACTTTCTCTAGCTAATGTATACCAAGGGTTCATACAATATAATGGACAAGCTCTATTTTGCTAAAGCAGAGAAAAGTGTATGGTTTCTGTGTGATGTCGGCAAGATCTGGGGAATGCGATTCCTTCTGCTGTTGGGTTTCTACATTGAGAACATTTTCACACTGCAGTTCAGGATGAGGCAGCAGCACTGGCCAAACCTTCACTGAAATGCCAGTCAAGTAAATATCCTGAAGTAGTGCATTTTCCTTTCAAATATTTATTTCAGTGTATATCTTTTGTTCTTATTTATAGAAATTAATATGAACCCAGTCTATCACTTTAGATATCCAAAGCAACATATTCATTAACATTCCTTTCATCCCATGCCCAGTAATCATTACACATAGATCAACTCATACTTTGCTCCTGCTTTCCATCCCTTGCTTCAACTCCTGAAAAGGAGTAAAGGAGAAGAGAGACTTTCTATCATGTCCTGAGGGAGAGAATAATTCAGGATTAAAGTCAGGAGTCATTTCTGGAGTTGAGGAGGGCACATGGAAAACCGTTTTCCTCCAGTCCCATAATTTGCATAGGTATAGCTGCAATTTCAATTATTCCACAGATGGGCACCGAGGTACAGTGCTCAATAAGTAAAAATAGTTTATTTTTTTCAGATCAAATGTTTCTTTAAGAGTAGCGTTTGTTTAGATTTCCAGGTCATCTGAATAATTGGAGTTCTCTATATTTCTACTCCTCACCAGGCTACAAAATATGCAAACTATAAAGGAAGAGATATTATAACCTTAATATTACTTACTTGCATTATTTATTTGTACTCTATTGCTGTCTGGGTTTTTTATAACTTCAGCTTAATGCAAAAAGTACTTTTCAGATCGTATCCATGCAAGCAAAATCCCTCTGGCTCATCCAGACTTTGCTTGAATAAAAGTAAAGGAACAAGTCTTTGTCCTCTTAACTTGAACTGCTCCATCTTTGCTATGTAACCTCAGAACATATATGACAAATAGTGCTATTATAAACAGAAAAACCTACCTACTGACTGTAAAAAGGATGCAAGCTTAGAGTATTGAATTTGTCATGCTGGAACTTAGCCCCAGTGTATTTCATCTTCTCCCTGGCCGAGGCCCCATCAGGATGTCTCTGCAGAAAGCAGTATCGTCACTCTCAGTGCCTACAAAAATTCTCCAAGTGCATCTGATCAGTGTTTATTCTCACAGAGTGCTTGGGATGGAGGCACATGAATGGCTCTAACCAGAAATGCGTGAACAACAAGAATATTATCAGCCAATTTTCCTTTCTCTTTATGTTGTTTTGTTTTCCCAAATCTCATAGCTGGAATCTGCTTAGTTAGATAGATAGAGTCGTTAGGGATTTACAGAAAATGTCTAAACACTGTATGGCATCACTTAATCTACATCAATTCTCTTGACATTTTTCAAAAATGGTAGAAGCTTAGCTTTTCCTCGACAATAAAGATGGTCTTCAGCTTTTGCAAGCCCTGTTTGAGTGTCTGTGTCATACATGAGTCCCCAGAGAGCATTTTCTCTTCTTTCATCCTCTGATTTCCAGCTGGTATTCACTGCAATTTAGCTTCTAGGAACCCCATTTATAAGAGTGAAATGACTACACTGAAAGTTTTAACTTGTGTTCCTACCTACATAATACAGCTGAAAAACCTCTGTGTTTTATGAAAATGCAAATGCATAAAGCAAAGCACGTGTGTTCGATGTTGACTTTGTGTATTTTCTGTGACTATGTTTCACTGTAAATTTAAGATCTAAACACTGTGTTTGAATCCAGGCAGACAGAGGAATGCACTTACGCACTTTTTATTACTACAAGAATAATTTTTCCTACACCTTGATCCACTTACTGATCTTACAAAGACTTTAGATGTAAACTACATATTTTTAATTTTATCTGTTTAACATATAATGATTTATCATAAGCATTTGACGGACCACTCAGTGGATAAGGAGTTGGGTGGATGGCCGCACTCAGAGAGTGGTGGTCAACAGCTTGATGTCCAAGTGGAGACCGGTAACGAGTGGTGTCCCTCAGGGGTCCATGTTCAATATCTTTGTCGGCGACATGGACAGTGGGATAGAGTGCACCCTGAGCAAGTTCGCCAATGGCACCAAGCTGTGTGGTGCCGTCGACACGCCTGAATGGAGGGATGCCATCCAGAGGGACCTGGACAGGCTGGAGAGGTGGACCCGTGCCAGCCTCATGAAGTTCAACCAGGCCAAGTGCAAGGTCCTGCATCTGGGTCATGGCAATCCCAGGCACAAATACAGGCTGGGCGGAGAATGGATCAAGAGCAGCCCTGAGGAGAAGGACTTGGGAGTGCTGGTGGACGAGAAGCTCAACATGAGCTGGCAATGCGCCCTTGCGGCCCAGAAGGCCAACCGCATCCTGGGCTGCATCAAGAGGAGCATGGCCAGCAGGTCAAGGAAGGTGATTCTCCCCCTCTACTCTGCCCTGGTGAGACCCCACCTGGAGTACTGTGTCCAGTTCTGGAGACCCCAACATAAGAAGGACATGGACCAGTTGGAGAAGGTCCAATGGAAACATCACAATGTCATTTATCAAAATGCGTAGCATGGCTGGGAACTTCTTTCAATATCGTTAGCGATCCCACAGCTTTGTTCCACCTTAACAAGAAAACCTAACTATACAGATTTATCTCTTCCCGACACTTGTGTGAATGACTGTCTTCTTTCAGACTGCACGTAAGATAAACTTCTCAGAGAACAAACAGGAAATTTTTTACTAATGAAAGTGTATGAACAGTGTAACTCTCCTGATGAAGCTCAGAAGGGTTCGTTATGCAGACAACACAAGCCATTAAAGCAGCAAAACAAAATTAGCTCTTATATCACTCAACGGTGCCTGTGCAAAAACAAGAAGTAAATCACTGAACCTGTGTATTATGCATGAGGTATGCAACATTGTTGAAAACTGATTTTTTTTCAAATGATAAAAGGGAATTTGCAGAGGAGTGAGATGTGATTTTAAATTCTTAGCCTAATATCATTGCTAATTTTAATTGCTATTAGAAGAACCTTGTTTTCCTCTAAGGCATTATGCAAAGAATCATTCTAGCCCAAATATGCATAGGAAATGTTTAAGGGCCATTACGAACAAACAATGAATATGAAAGCAACAGCAGTAAACTAGCAAATATCCCTAGCTATGATGCCAGGACTTGGCTGTTTAGCCATCAAGCGGACGTTAACAGATGACAGATAAGTAATTATTCAACAAAGTTGGATGAAAAAAAGCTTAAATGCATCCAAACAATAATGCAAAATAAAATCTAAAATTTGATGAATGGGAAAAATTACACATAACATAACAACATAATTTCTATGTAATATTCTTAATTATGAAATATTAACATTTCAGCATGCGAGGTTTTAGCAGCAGTTTGAAATCCCATTTATGAAACCGAGTCCCACACATTTACATATAATTGGCTTCATGCAAAAGATTCCAGCCTGTGCTGAGAACAGGCTTTGGCACACAGTGCCTGGGGTTGGGGGAAAACAGCACAAAGGCCATTGCATCCTATATCTTGCCTAGACACTTTTCTGCTCAGAAGCAGAGATGTCCTGTATAACAATAGCAACAGCCAGAAGCTCTTATCACCTTACAGGAGGTGACCTTCCCAGGAAGACAGAAAAGGTCTTTAAAGGCACACCCTTTTCCTCTCCCGACCTCAGGAAAGCCCTGCTCATTGCTGAAGGGAGAGAAATGACATTGGTGAAGGACAATGCATGGGATCCCAAAAGTAGTGCCTGCAAGACACCCCAGCACATAGATAAAATGGAGTGCTTTGCAATGGATGGGGATTCAAACACATTTAACTAAGATATGTGAAATGACAGAGAAAATGCAAATATTGTCTTTTAAGTAGCACACGAGTAAGTGTGATACAATGATGAAAAAGCAAAACACAGCAAAAGCAGAAGTGGCTGAACACTCAAGTAAAAACAGTGGAGGGATGCAACCAGAAAGATATTTATTAATGTTGTCAACGACATAAGCTGATGCTGTGTTCACTGAAAAATAAAAAAGAAAATAACAAAGAGCAAAAATTATTTTCATCACATTTTCTAAGCAAGAGTAGCTTCTCATAAGGATGGGAATTGGAATAAACCAGTGCATGTAACCAAATCCAGCATCAATATCTTGATCATTGTGATGGCACAGACTCAAATGCCTTCTTCATAAGTATCTCCTGTAAAGCATATTACTAAATGAGGGAATGAGGAAGCAGGAGAAGAAGAATACAACAGAGTCCAGCTCGATAGCCAAAGCACTCTCTAACAAAAGACCACATTTGTGCTATTCTGCAATATAAACTTAGAGAACTAGCCAGAGTAGACAGATTTTAGGGTAATTTGTAAATCAATTACTTACTTGTTAACACTGTTTGAAGAACATTTTGGACATTACACAAACATTTGCCCGAAACAACAACCAATTTGGGCTTAATAGCAGAGAAGTGCCTGTAGCCAAACAAACATACAGGCCATATGTAGAATAATTTCACAAAACTAATAACTATATTGAGTCAATTTATAATCAGTTAATTTGAAATAAAATGATAGTTTAAAATATCCCATGAGACATGTAGGTGCTAGAATTTTTGCTGTATTCTCAGTATTCTAACTAGCAGGAAAAATTTGGTCATAAAAATTAGATTTTAATTAGTAACAAAACAAGAAGGTAATGTAAAAGATGTAATGACAAGTAAGAACAATAAGTCTTGGCACTATGATCTGAAAAAGAACAAATAGAAAACACAAAGTATTCATAGGCACAACACTTAATTTTGAAATATTTGAGGGAGTGAGAACAAAACTAAATATTGGCATAAACATTTTTTTTTCTGATCAAGCAACACTGATCTTTTTGTGAACAAAAGAATGGAAAAATGTTTAGACTGATTTAGGTTAAACACAATATTCTTAGGTCATAAAAACATCTGATTTACGTTTTTTGTCACTAAATGTTATTTGTGCATAAATACAGACTGATTGGTAATGGCTGCATGCTAACTCATTAATTCCTTATGAAATATTAACTTGGAATTGTAGTTAACTGTTTCAGAATTTTTCTAATGAAAGGTTACTTATATTGTTTGACATAGATATGCATATTTTCTGACATCATTTGTTGCTCAGTGCTTTGCATATTTCATAGGAATATAAGATTGGAAACTCTCTGCCTTTAGTCACCAAATACATTCCCTGCTGACAGACACAACCATGTTAATAGTTTGCTATAATTCAGTTATTATTAGATACATTAGACAGTTTCCTTTTTCTTTTTTAAATAATATTGTCCAGGGAAGCTCTGTAAGTCTCATTAAGTTAGGTTCGCTGCCAATTCTCATGAACAAAGGGGAAAGTCATACAATAAAAACAAAACCAGTTATCTCTTAACCACATGTGAATTCCTGGCATGACTGAAGTCAATGGGTGCCTTGCCATTTGTGTGGGATTTCACCCTGCAGTTACAAGAAGGGGATATTTTCACTCTTTAGAGCTTGCATTTAGCAATCACAAGCATGAGAGCATGGGAATATAAAGCGAGATTCATAAAAAGATTAGGGTCCAGGATTTACACATTGAATCTAAATCTCATATACCTGAAGACTTCACTCAGCAATTCCTTGCCTAAAGTTTCCAGCCACCTAAATTTTGCCAATGAAATATCTGCAGCATGCCCAGTATTGCTTACAGCCTTAAAGGGAATTCTCAAATGATAGAAATACCATTGCCTTTCTCCCTTGTGCAGCCATACGTGATGAGTGTCCTTAGATAAAAAAAAAAAGAAAGCCATTTCTTCTACAAAATTATGAAAAAAGCACTTTTGTCCCTCCTTTTAATATCCTCATCATTTATTAAAAATTTAGAGGTTAAATCACTTATCCAGGATATATGACACTCAAGGTGACTTGAACTGCATCACCCACTTCCCAAGGGAATATATTACCATATCTCAAATAAGCTAGAGTGAAATTCTCTCAATTAGTCGTCTTAAACTGTCTCCACTTTGCATATAGCGATTCAAGAGGAGTTCAAAGACCGAAGAGATCTGAACAGTCTAAGTCCATTCAACTACTTCATACAGTATGCAAAAGTTTCATCAGAAGAAACTGTAAAACCTGCATTCAACTCTCCTTGCACTACCACTTCCAAAGAAGGAAAACCAAGTTTGAACGTTCACAGCAGTGAACGTTTCACAGCACTGAATAAATTGTATTGGACCTGGTTCTTGCCTGCATTAGGGATTTCTGAGAAAGGGCACCTAACCTCAGGAGAGAGTTGCTTAGCTTTTTATATAGAGAGGCTTATGATCGCTTAGGATTTCTTGTTATCATTGCATGATGACAAGTGGCTCCCATAGACCCCACTCTTGCACACCTAACTCTCCCCATATATAGTATAACTGCCTAACTGTTGATTTCTCCATATGCAGAAGATGATCCCTGAAAATTCTTTAATAGATGGAGGATACAGGCACAGAGATTAAAAGAAAGCAGTATTTCTTCCTGTCACTTTTTAGCTCTAAATTACTAATCTTACTGATCAAATGGGATATAATAACACCAGTGTGAAACTGGACTGTTAAAATATTTTCCTAGGGAAGTAATACTTCTGAGACTTGCATAAATGTTCTTCTATTAATGAAAACATGGAGCTGATGAAGTACTTCTGGACTGAAAATCAGTATTTCCTTTACACAGAATAAGTCATGCAAACTCTCTTAATCAGTTGCAAAATAAGCAAAAAATGCCAGCTTGAAAACAGGTTTGAACTGACAAATTAAGGTAAAGATGCTTGCATCTGCTGTCTTCTGAACACAAAATAAGGCTTTCACTTTCCAGCAGATAGTGATTTTTCTTAAATATTTCATTTCATTGTGCAATGAAAAAAAAGTTCAGTTTTACACAGCTGCTTTGTGGCAGGAGGAAGGACTTCACAACCTTCCTCCTTGTGAATTTTCACTTGTTCTACAGATGTCACACCTTAAAACAAAAGTCTCTATCATTACACCTGAACTTTGTGTCCCATGATTTTATCTCTCACTGTGGACATCTTGGCTCTTGATCTCTTGTTTCTACCTTAATTAAATGGAAAATAATTACTCAGAGTAGCCAGTTATCTGGAATGTTTCCATACAGAGATCTGAAAACAGGAGGTTTTTTTTTCTCAGTCTGACTCTCACTTCTGTTGCTTTGAAGCACAACCCAGACAAATTATTTTATGTTCTCTGTCCATCACATAATATCTCAGAGTATGTCATCCTCCTGTAGCATTACCTGTACTGACACACACAGACTATTACAATGGTTACAGGAGCTGCCAGAGCAAAACTTACAGTGAAGAATAGTCAAGAATACTCTTATATATGAAACACAGTGCTAGAAAATGGACCAAAAAACTCTCAACATAGCAAAAACAGTAATAAACCCTTTCTACCCATGTTGAAATTAGAAGATCTTTTGCTTTCCTGACCAATTAATCCTTTTCAAAGCTGTACCATCAAAAAAAAAAAAAAAACAATTGTTAGCTACTGTTTTATTAAGTGATAACTGTAGACAGAACATACCTTCAAAAAGCAGATATTGAGGTGGAAGTGATTTGTAAGCTATAAATACCATAGCACTCCTTATGCCTACCTTGTTAATTTGTTACGCTGACATGCGCTCTTTTAAACACTTCTGAACACTTTCAAACACTTATGAAAACAAACAGGATATATTTTCTCAGAAAGCAAAAAGAAGAAGCTGGAAGACTGTATTTCATTATTGCCAAACCAGAAGGTACAAAACTGGTACAGTGCAGAACTCAGAAGAGTTTCTGTGATCTACGCTTCTGAGAAGCAGTTTGCATTTACCAGATCTTGGGATAAGTTGAACTAGACCAAAACGAGTTTTAAATTCAAATAAGTCAATTTTCCTCAGAAAACTGAATCCTTTGCTTTTTGTACCCAGGAAACTCAAAGTGATTCAACCAGGCAAAATAGAAACCTTAAAAAGTTTATAAACAACTCTCTGTTTGCCTTCTGTACCTTGCAGAGGGGCCTTCTTGTGTCCAGGCTTTATGACAGGCAGCTCAGTGGCCTTCTGGACCAAAGAAAACTGCAGTCTCCTGTGGATCCCAGGAAATTTCTCTTTTCTTACCTACAGACACTCCCTGCCCCTCTTAGGAGTCTCTCAGTCTGAGCAACAGCTCCGAGCTCATGCTGCAAACATCTCTCTGCTCTTCTCCCACCAGCTCCAGTCACTGGAAACTGGAACCTTTGCTCTCCAGCTGTGCGCAGATGTTTCCATGGGAAGGAACCATCTTCATCCTTCTTCAGGAAGTCTCTCTGACTCAATCACCCTTTTACCTTTCTCCCAATGCAAAAGCTGAGAACAAACAAACCAGGCAGATTATATCCATAACTGTCCATTATGTCAACATTTTTCAACTCATACAAGAAAAAGAGAGAAAAGAATTACTGGAAATAAAATAAATCACTAAAGATTGTTACAAGCTAAAAAGTGTATTAAATGGCCAGAGATATCCACTCATTTGTCTGCCAAAGGACAAGGATGTCTGCCCTGCCCAGTTTCTGCAGTATCTTCTATGCTGCAAGCATTGCTGGTCAAGTGAAGAAAAGGCTCTTACACTATTGTACCATTGTGCAGCATATGCATTAAGGTCTACACTTGCACAAGTCCTGTGATCTACTGTTTTAGTGTCTGGGAACAATGAAGCCTTTGGCCAGCAGCCTTCCCTGTGTCTGCACCACCACTGTGGATCCACTGGTGAGAAAGCTTTGACCACCAGCACAATCAGAGCAGACGGACTTTTGCCCACCTTTCCCTATGTTCATTACCCTTTAGCACTGTTTGGTCTGCATCTCCTTCGGACCAAATATGCTGTCACTCAAGCCATTAATATAATTCCTGTATTTGTGGGGTTTTTTCAGTTCAAAGTGTACTGACTGACCACCAGTGTAATACTGGTGCTATGCAGCGTGCCCTAGAGGGTGATACAATGGGATTTTGGGACACGAGCAGGTGCTGGATATGTGTCCTCACAGACAAAGTCAGATTCAGTGCAGCCCGCTGCCAAACTGTCTGGGAGTTACCCTAAAGCAAATTATCAACTGGGCCTGGATTCACATTTGGGTGAAATAATTGCTGTCTCCCAAAGGGATGTGGGCATTATGGCCACAGAATTGGATACAAGGAACGAGGAAAACAGACAGTGTGAGAAAGCTTTCACATTCCCCGACGCTAATGGAGGCCTTCATCATGCCGAAGAGACAAAGTCATACACTACAAGAAATCCTAAGTCTTTACTACTGCTGTCAGATGCCTTCCATCTCACATCAGTCCTTGCAGTACTCCCACAGGGTGACAAAATCCCAGGTTTTCAATTCCGAGACCCTAACTCTAGCCATACCCCTACCCCTAATCATAAATATACCAATGCGACTACCACTTACAATAACAGAACAGGACTTCCACACTTCTTCTAGTGCTCTGAACAATATAAACGCCAGCAATAAACTGCAGACTTAAGGTTATCAAATACTCACCCAGACTCAGACTTTAATTCCTGGTAGAGGTTCCCTTTCATTAGTGAAGAGAAAATAATATGTTGCCCCCTAATCATCAATTCCTCTTTCCACCCCGGAGGGCCCTATACAATGCCATAACAAACTCAACTCTTCAAATATTGTTTTTCCAAATGATAACACGTAAGTTCAATCTTAATTATGCTTAATTACATAGAGCCTCTAATTCCAGTAACATCTTTAAGAAATTGCCCTTTACACACATGGGTAGACCTAACACAAGAGGAGAATATACTGCAGTTTTGAAGCTTTAAATTTCCAAGCTATAAATTTACTTCCAATCCTGAAACTAAACTTAATTATTAGCAGGAGTCCTTTCTAGTGTTCTCCTCTATATTATTTAATAATTTTTGAAAGCTATTATTTTATAGCAATTATTAGTGTAAGTAAATATTCTTTCTGTCTTTGTAAAACATACGAAGTGCAAATTCTAATGCAAAATTTAATTCTATGAATGAATTGAAGGAAGTCCAGAAGTTGAACTCTGAACTCTGCAAGCCATGGAGAGTATATTATAAACTGGAGTCCTGAAAATCCAGTTTCAAAGCCTATGTCTGACCTTAATTATTTGCAGGGTTAAGAATATAATAAAAACGTACATCCGGCTTTCTACCCTGTCATCACCTGCCCTCTTCCTAACTCTGTCAGACCACCAGAATAAAGACATGAACAAATATCTTGAAGACTTGAATTCCCAAACCCCAGCTCTAACACTTGCATTAATTAAGGATATGTAAATAGTAAAGAAGGATATAGAGCATTTACCCCTTTCTGCTATCTTCCTGATTCTTCACTCCCATGAGAAAACCAAAAATCTCCAATTCTCTCTTATATTTCCAAACCCCAACTCAAAATGTACCTTGAAGTTTAATGTTAGCTAGTGCACCCAAACAAGCAATGGCCCTTTCTGAATTGTCTCCTTCTGCATATGTGGGTCCTAGAAGCTATACACTCTGATTCTTTCACAAACCATATACCACTTTTTAATTATTTCCACCACATAAATGTGCAGATTGCACACTCCCAGCAGATTTGTCCCAGCAGATTAAGAAAAACTGACCCCGTTAGTCTTTATTCTCCTCTCACCTATATGGGACCTACAGACTACTGCAATGCACATGGCTTCTGAATCTGCAGAAACCCCAAAGTTAACCCTAGTCCTGATTCTACTAAATGATTGGGACCTGTGTCCAACATAAAAAGACACATTATTCTACTCCCTTTTGTCATCATTTGCCATCTTCCTAGTTCTGAGGAATTTGATAAGTTAATATTGACCATGTTGACAGAACCAGGGACAATAATAAAATGTGACATTTTCTTAGTTTGTGATTAACTGGAATTCAGTTCAATAGGATTTTTAAAAAATAAATACCTCTTTTTGGCAAAGATTTTTCACTGTTTCCTCCCTTAGAGAGTCTGCATTTTCAGCACCTCATTTGAAAGAGCTGGATGGTAGAGAAAAATGTTTCAAATTAATGCATTTCGCAGAAAGTTGAAACAAACTTCTTCAGATAATATATAAAGAAATATATGTTAATCCTTTTATTAATTTTTAAACATAAATTAATATCGTGCTCTACAACCTCACAGAATTTCTATGCTACAAACTTAAAAGTGCTCCTCACCAGACATGATAAAAGGAAAGTGTGAAAGTATGAAACTACTATGAAGCTATTCAGTTAGCAGGAGTTTTATTTTTGCAGCAGAGGCTGGGACGTCAGTCAGTGCTCACATTTTCAGCTGCATACTTGATGCAAGCCCTCCACCTAGTGGCGACATTTTTAATGCTCCAAAGGCTCGCAATTCCTTGCATGTCATTTTTATTTCTGCTTCATTCAAAGAGTAACAGCAACAGTTTCATCACATAATATTTTATAAATATTTGAGCTATACAGGAAGTTTTTCCAAAATTTAAATTCATTTCACATAGTGAATTAAATATTTAGAATAGCTTCGTAAAACATAATGGTCAAGAGAATTATAAAAGAAAGAATTTATAGAATTATATATAAAAGAGAATTATAAAAGAAAACCCAGTCACAACGATTAAACTGTATCCAGAAAACAACCTCAGATATTTTGTTCACCTAGGTTTTGGTAGTTGAGCAAAGTTCTATTTTTAGCAAAACCTATACACTTCACAAATACTAACAACAATTGTATTTTAAAGAAAAGTTCAGAGCAGGCAACATACGTGCTCATATAGCATTGACAAAACAAACTCATCCAGGTGCCAGAGTAGAAGGGAGCAATTTGAACAACTTTTCATGGGACACAATAAATTCCAAATCACTTGAAATTCTTACTTTGGGGCTGGGTGGGACTGTAAAATATGTATTCTGGTCTGACCACATGCGTGTGTATGTAGGTACATCACGCAGGAATCCAGGGGGAAAGCAGAAAGAGCATTGCCATGCAGCAAGTCAAACCAGATGAACATAATCATCCACCCTGCTTAAATATATGAATCATGATAATATTCCTCCCTGTGCTTATGAAGAACAGCCTCTTGGAAAAAAAATACAGAGGTAAGAAGTGCTCATACAAAATACACAGTTCACATCTCACACCTATTAAAACTTAAGCTGGCTCCCAGCTCTGGTACCTGTAATCTCAGCTGTAGTGCGCAGCACAGAGAAATAATGTCCCTTCAGGTAGGTTGGTCCCGAGCCACCTAGGGAGCCAAAGGTCAAAACACAGGATATGAATTTCACCTCCGTTCTCGCTGGCAAGGACTGCACTCCCAAAGCAATTGGTGTAATGCACTGTGCTCCTTGCATGACGCATTACTTAATAATTGCATGGCTGCATTTCAAGTCACCTTCAGTTCACAGTAGTTTTTAGCTGTGACTTGACAGTAAGAGCGGGTGACAGTTATCCTGCACTTGAGATAATGAAGGTATAGATTATAGTAGGGAATCCACACCACACAAAAGAGGTCATATGTCCTGACTCGATACAGATCAACATTATAAACTTGATCTCGTATAACATGAGCATCAGAAAGGTGCCTTGGCTCGTTCAGTGTGCTTACCAGAACTCAATTTGCCAGTATTGGGGATCATATTCCCTTGAGCTGATGAAATTCCAGTTTAATCTTTCTTACTGTATGGGCTGACTCCGCCACGGCACCAAGTCTTGCAGATGCAGGTGGACTTACTTGGGTAACCCAGCTCTCGGCCAGTGCACCATCTCACGTGCACGCTACGCTGCGTGCACAGCAGCAGCAGGCAGATGTTCCTGCTGCACAGAAGGGGAAACTGAGAGAGCAGGAGGCTAAGACTGATCTGAACGGATCGCAAACAAGCAGCACTGGAGGAAAGAGACTTGCCTGAAATATTTTCCTCTATGGTCATAACACATAGTCTTCAAAAACAGCACGTTATCCTTCCAAAGCAGGAAGACAGGACTTAATCCAGCACAAAAGATTTCTTAATGCTAGAGGAGGCAACATAAACACAGTATCCTGCAGGGTATGACACAAGGTAAGAAAAGACAGGAGAGTTTCCTTGTGATCATGGGACACACACATGTAATACTGTCCTTTGTAGTGCCTGAGTTTCAACTGTGGCACAAACCTTAGCACATGAATTTTGTTGTATTTACTATTCCCTAGAGAAAAACTAAAATACAGAGCTGTGTAGCTTGTGGAGGTATGCAGCTTTCCCCACCTCCCCTTCTCCCCCCCCACCAAGTTACTGATCTCCCTGAGGTCCCACCAAATTTTGGGCACTCAGAAGCACGAAACATTCACAGCGATTTCAGTACACTTCTAACTCCGATTCTAATTCATGATCCATCACCAAGAGCAAATCAGTCTTTCTCATTTCTGGAGATCAGAGTGCAGGCTTTAAAAGTCAAGTTTTGGTCAAAATCAAAGAATATTGCTTAACAAGGGCTGCCAAATACTGGGGTGCAAATTCCCAAAACACAATGACAAGGAAAGATCAGACGTAGTTACGAAGTCAGACCATATGAGCAACGTGCTTGAAGCAGACGGGCAAAATTCATAACCTCTGTTCACTGTTCGCCTGCCTGGGAAGACGTCTTCTGCTCTTCAGTTGTAGCTACGCCAGCCTTTTGCCAACATACCACTTTTCACTTTTTCTTCTTCAGTGTCAGTAGTCTACTGATTTCATCTGCTGCTCCTGCTTACAAGTTCCCTTTATTTCTTCCCGAGAATCAGTAAATATCACTGTTCTTCAGAAGCAGGAGGATAGACTGCGTAATGATGTTCCCTGCTTGACAGGTTCCTTCCACTGAGATTGCAACAAGGTTTCTGGTAATAAGCTAGAAAACCTCTGCAATATTCTTCCATCCTGCTGTCCACCAAGGAGGGAGTTCACATGCTGTACATATATATTCAATTAAATCCTAAGTTTTTGTGGTCTAACTGAAATTAGGTTGTTATCTGAATGAAAACTGACCTTCTATTCCTTGCTAAAACACAAATAAACATAAGGAGAAAAAGATATCCTCAGACATTTGAAAAAAAATACCCTTAATTAAGGAGTATGCCTTGATTTTTATACTTGTTCACACAAGGGTTGCTGAGAAATCTCTTAATACTGAGAAGCTCGTCATTCATAAGGATGTAGCTACAAGGAACTGCTTCAAGACCAAGAACTAATGCAAGTTCACAGCTCTAGGGTTTTTTTTTAATTCTCTTATGGAATTGCATGACACTGTCAGTATATCAGCAATGTAAACTGAAGGAATCAAAAATGAAGTTTGGGAGCACAGTTCAGAGCTCCTGCCCTACCAAATTTCATTTTGGTTACCAGCTACTGCTTTGGTGCTAAGATTGCAACAATTTTTAAAACAAATTATTATGGGAATAAATATTTTTTACTTGTCATGACAATAAAAAGGCTGATTTCTTCTGTGGATTTTGTGCAAAAAAACCCTCCCTGTGAATCAGAAAATGTAATTGAGGCAAATGGAAGTTTCTGGAAAGTGATTAATACATAGAAATATTTCTAACAAAGGAAACATTTAAGCATTGTTAGTCAGACTTGCAACTACTGCACTGGAGTATGCAAGCTCGCTATGTATGTTACTTTGGAATAAGGTCACAACTATCTGTAATTCACACTGTTATCAATGCTGATGCCCTTTTGGGTTTGGCCTTTTTTTCCAGTTACTTTAAATTAAGCTGGCATCTGGTTCTGACTTTGGGCTACTTGGTACTTTCTTAATAGCACGGCAGATTCTCCGTTCTTAATCTCAGTTCATGAGAGTATCCCTTAAAAAAACATGTGCTATTACAAGAATACAGCTCACTGTTAGAACACATATATTCATATATCTGCAGCTGAAGGCAATTTTCTGCACACTGCTACCGTGCAGCTACAGAAAAAGAGGGAACATTTCTTCATTAAATTATCATTATAATTAGGGTTGGACTGGACACAGAATAAGTATCCCTTGGGATTGCACAGTGATTCCAATTTTTTTTTTTTCCTCAAGATGATAAATGCAAAATATTTTAAGTAGTTGTGGTTCCTTTTTTATCTAGGGTACATGGCCAAAATCTGTCACATTGTTCTTTTATGAATTGACCATTTAGTAAGCGCTTCAGAAATTCTAAAACGGCTTTCACAGACAGACGTTTTTTGTTGGCAAGGATTATATTCAGAGTTATGATTGTGGATATCGTGGGAGACATGTAATCTATTTATGTGTAATATGACTTGGTTTTTTCCTCTCATCTGTATCATGATGCCTAACTGAAGATTTACAAGTGAAGTTTTAAAAAATTAAAACTTTCAGGTTTTATTGGATAGTACCACAGATTCATCACTTGCTTCTTACCTGCTAAAATAAAGCCCAGAACACAAAGAGGTTGATTTCGTACTGCCCAAAGTAAAAATCATGGCTCTGTAAATAGTTCACAGAGAAAGACAGGTCAAACTGCTATCTGAAGGAGCTCTCTGAATTGCTTTCTGATGATGTCTGTCTTCGTCATTAACTAGACAGGGAACTTAGAAGGGCTGATGGCTAAACTAAGACAGGAAAATTGTTAGATGTTTAGGAGAAGATTTTTACGTAAATTAGGATAGCCTCAAGGCTAAGGTTAAACTCTTGAGTTTGTGATTGGGGCAACAGCAGCTAAACATTTATATTTGCAAGGCTGAGATCATCTTTCTTAGGAAAACAACAACGGAAGGCTTAGTTGAGCAAGGAGGTGGTTGCGATTGTCATGACATTAAGAGTGTGATATGCAGATTTTTAAAATGTTCTTTCCATTCACAGTTGCAGTCTTACAGTTAGGCAAAATGGATTTCCATCCTTCCCTCTGAATTGGCCCTCCAAATCCTTGTGTTTTCCTGCCTCCCTAAGATAGGAAGAGATTAAGGGTGACTGACAGCAGAAAAAAAATATGCAGCCTCATATATGTTAATCTTGCCATCTTTTCTGCAGGATTTGGAAGGAGAGGGATATTTATAACTGTTCCTTTGTCTTGCTTTTGGACTAGCCACTGATTTCCCAGCACCCTAGAAAACATTTCTAAAGGTCTGGGACAGAAAAATAATTATTTTGAGACAACTAATCTCTCCATTCATGTCATTCATATGAAAGTAATTCTACACTCTTAATATTGGCCAGAATACTTGGTCTTGAGTCTCAGGCCAAGAAAAGACTGGGAGACTCTGATAAATGTTTCCTTTATCAAAGTCTTAACTAACCCAATTTAATGTAACATCTGAATTAAATCAGTGTACTTTTGCATGTTGGTAAACTTCGGACAGCAGCCTGTTTCTCGTCACAGGTTGCAAAGGTTTTTCTTGACTTCAAACACAAGCAAGGTCTTATCTGAAGGCCTTCTTAGTTGAGAAAGGCTCAGAATCTCGACTGGTTTAATCTGGCTCCTTAATTTCTATTAATTCAAAGATGTTAACCTGGCTTATAGAAGCTGAGATCCAAGCTTTTCAAAATAATAATAAAGATCTATTCATTTCTCAAAAAAAAAAAATACACCAAATCTCCTCTAATATTTATTCTACTTCATGTATTTTCAGCATCATTAGGTCCCACTTTTCCAGAGCTTAGCCTTAGAATATTGCTACCTCTGGATCTGAAACAGACCCTTGTCTTTGCCTATTCAACCCCGTATTAAGTACCAGACCAGAAAAGTAATCTGCTACGTATCCCTAATCACCATCATTTGTTATTGCTACTTTTTTTGAGATGGCCATAGTGGATACCATGACAACATATTCTGGACAAGAATGACAGGACTTACAGGGAATATAAATGAATGCACTTTGTTCACTTACAACTAAGTATGATCACTTCAATTTTTCACTTTATTAATATTTTACATACATAAAGATCCTTTTGTCCTAATGGATTCCAAAGCAAACCATTAAAAAGGAATAGCAGTGATATAGATATTACTCCCTATAATTGGATTATATCTTCCTTGCTTCTGTGTTAAATTACTGTAGCGGTTCAGCCTAGAGATGACCAAAGTCTCTGATTTCTCAGTTGAGAAACAGTCTTTTCTTTGAGCAACAGACTTGTAATTGTAGCACAGAATTTGTCAAAAGATCCATTCTGTCCTCTGCTGAATTAAACTCATAAAAGATGCAAGAACACATTTGTGCTGCTGATAGTGACAGTACAAGCTCTGCAGATGTCACTGTTGCTGTCACTTTGCCCCACATAACTCAGGCAATCCTGGGTATCTTTCCAGAAACCAGCACAAAGCCTGATTCAGTCCTTCCCTTTTAAACGTGGCCTTTATAGCACATGGAATTATAGCAAGCAGGAGAAGCAGGATGCCATTTGGAGAGCAATTTCTAATTAATTTATAATTTCAGTGTCTCAACTACAGTTTCAGCAAGCTATTGGTCCTTAATTTGCCTCTTTGGGACTAAGTCCCTCTACATCTTCATCTTTGGAACATGTTTCTAAGCCAGGAGGCTCAGTGTGAAGTGCTGACTGGTGCAGAGCAAGGTTTTTTTTTTGCAAGACCAATATTCCATTATATTTTAGAAGTTCTGTGTTGTAAGAGGTTAGCAGGATGGCTATGGGACTTCCAAGGAGAAGCCAAATTAAGTTTATAAATATTCTGTTTCTTCCAGAATTTGAACTGAAAGAAAGACATTAAAGGGAGTAATCACAGGATTGTAGCAGTCCTGTTTCATTTGTGTTTTGGAAACTGAATAGGCAAGACAGGTACCCATGCAAGCTATGGTATAAGGGCTTTTACATGCCTGAAGTGAATAGATCTCTAGTTTTAAAGTTGCCTCCTATAACATTTAATTGGTCTGTCAGGAGAAGTTGAACTGTTAAGTCTCATTTACCTGATGTAGATCACTCCAGCAGAAGTTGTAAATCTACGCAAGATTTAGTTACTCACAAGTATAATCTGATGAATAGTTGAAAGATTTTTGCATTGGGATAGGAGGACTCTTACATCAGCTAAAGAAAGAACATTTCAGAGAAGTCTTTGAGTATTATTTGAGGGGACATGGCATAGAATTACAGCAAAAATCCATTCTCCCAGAATCAAATATTAAATTACTTAAAGAAGAGCTAGAAAAATGGAAATTAACTACAACAAGAGAAAAAAAAAAGAGAAGGGATAATTCAGAAACAGTATAATGAAAAACTAAAATTGACATACAGTTCCAAGAAAGCATAAAGGAAACTATGTGCCAGTGGAAAATCTGTTAACTGTCAACAACCAAAACCAGAACAATTAAAATAAAACCATTCAAAATCACAGCTCCCTGTAAACAGACAGATAAATCAGCTTTAACTGGTTTGGTTTATCATAATGAAAGTGGGATTTGACCAGGGTATCCTGGATAACTGAAAAAGAAAGGGAGTGTTAATTCTGTGAAAGGTAGTATTTGGGACTGGTAGCTGCGATACAGGATTACAGAGTACTATCATCCAAAATGCCACACAGAAGAATAACAAGTGAACAGACACAGAGCAGAAAACACTGGCACCTAAAATACTGTGAATAAATTAGAATTACTAATGTAGTTGTAAAGAGAAGAGTGAAAAATGAGGTTTTGTGGGACATCGGAGCCCATGGGCAGATGATTTTCTATGGATATGCCCCAGAAAGTTTGGAGAGTAAGGAAACAGTGTACCTGACTGTCAGTGAACATAGATGTATTAGAAAGTATACAGGGAAATCTTATTTGAATTAAGCACAAAGGCTACAGAGTTAGTCATTAATTGTCCTTAACTGGACTGGGCACTTGATCAATAGCTACAATATTCCTGAAACTATAAACATAGTGCAGTAAAGTACAGTAAGTAATATGGCTGCAGCTCACTAGCATGGCAGCAAAATTTATCTTAGTAAGAGTGTGGAATATGTTCTTCATCAGGCCGGCACTTGCGGACATCATTACATTCCTATAATCTAGGCAGACTGAAAAGGAAAGAAAATTAATTGTCTCCCCAGAGAAAGTCCCTAATGTGGCATGTTGGACTCATGAACCTGGTTACTGAATATTTAAGGGCAGTATTTTGGACGAATGCTACTGCTCAGTGACTCAAGAAGAGAAAATAAAACATACTAACCTAAGTATTTTCAAGGTTTATGTTGATGTTATTTTAAAAAAGACAAGACTGTTATTAGGTTTACAGAGATGAAATTGCAGTGGACACTCAGCATGTATAGGTGGAATCTATCTGGGAAAAGTAAGAATTTGTGTCGTGGATTAGCCAATACAGAGAATAGCTGCTTTGAATCAGCAGTAAGCCACTTATTGGAGATATACAGGAAAATAGCTTACAAAATACTCAGAGTATTGAACATCTTTGAAGGTTTAGACTGGATCTCTAGTCTGCATGTGAGAAATATGACCAGTAACTTGTAGAGAAGACTCACTAATGTCTTACCTAGTATACCAAATGATCAAAGAAAAGAAAGAATGATAAAGTACACCAGACTCAGGTTCCAAGAAACTGGAGAAAAACATAGTAGTATACAACAGATGTCTCAAGCCCAGGCCTTTCAGCAGGTAAACGTACCTACTCACTCTTGGAGCAAGAAAAAACCTTCAAGAGCTACAGTGATGGCAACTCCTTAACCTGTGCCTTCAGTTCTACAAGGCTGAAATTCAGTGCAGAGTCAGTCAACTTAGAGGTTAAAAAAGAAAAAGATGCTTGTCAGCTGAAGAGACAAAGGCTCTCTCCAGTTTCTGACTATGAGAAAGTGACCAGAGCTAAATAAATTACAAAAAGTGATAATTCTGTTTTGCGGTAAGGAGACAGGCAAAGAGATGGAAAGGTATCTCGGTTAGATGTTACTAATCTGTTGACAGAAAAAAAAACATTTGCCTGATTTAAAGTCTTCTGGATGAGGAAACATTTCACCACCCAGCAGAAAGGTCTAGATTTTGCTAACTTTTTTCATTACAAGAGATTTGGTCACAAAAATACTTAGAGTTTAAAACATAGCATGACAAACAATTGACATACTGATTGAGTTGATTATGGCTGAGTACCCTCTTACAGAATTTAGATTATATATAAATTTAATCAAGTGTGGTTTTTTCTGAAGTATCTAAAATCACTTTAGTAAATCTTGGCTCTGTTAAAATACATATATTAATAAAAATTACTTCAAATAGTTTGCTTTGGAAGCAGACAATTCTTGATTTTTTTCTTTCCTGATGGAGGTTGCTAATCTTAGTCAGTAATGAAGAATAAATTGAATAAATTGAAAAGGAAGAACAATCACCAACCCCAAATAAATTCCTTTCAAAATTACCCCCTGCAATTGGTCAGCTCAAGAATTATTTTGCACAGATGTTATTTCTAGATAAAAGGCTGTCAGTGTGCGGTAAATTTCTTGGTGAAAATACATTTAATATCTTAGTAATTACTTCTGAGTTGTTAGGAATTCATTACCTATTACCAGAGTGATAAAATTTTAGAGAGGATAAGCTTAATCACTGTTTTAAGTGAAAGACTGAATTCAGTTCTGTTGCAGAGTTTCTGGTTACATTTCATAGTAAATTCAGAAAATAATTTTTACTATAGCTGTATGTGATATATAGAGAGTATTTATACAGACAATGCCAAACTCTGAGAATGCTTACATAAATAACATATGCAATATAACATCTCTCTATTTCTGGGATTACATTCTACAGCAATACAGTAACATGTCTTACTGAAGATCTAAACGATCTTTAGTCATGTACGCTTAGAACCATAGAATCATAGAATGGCTTGAGTTGGAAGGGATCTTTAAAGGTCATCTTGTCTAACCCCACTGCAGGGACATCTTCAACAGGGTCAAAACATCATCACAAACCTGGCCCGAATATAAACAGAGACTTGGTCATTCCAGGTAGGGGATCACGGTAGATGATGGTGGCTTCCGCATATACAATTGTTTACAGAAATACACACTTTCTACTGAGTTATCTAGTTTCAGTTGACTACATACCTAACATGCTTGCATTGCCCCCATTACTGCGATGTCTGAGCTCTTCAGTCTATATTGATCTTGATATTACTTAATGCAAGAAAGTGCTAACCATATTTTTTACCAAGGCAACAGTAAATCTCTAGCAGAGTAGTAAATTCAAGTCACAAGCTAATGTCCTAGTTCTTAAGCCAACTTTCTATGATGTACACTAAATAAATTTAAACTCTCTGTCCTAAAAATATCCTACTTCCACATTTAAGTGAAGTTTTGGAGAGAGAGAAGCTGGTGGTAACAAGCCGCTTTGCTGTTTCTACATTATTAAACCAAGATGTGACTGGGGGGATGGTAAAAGTGACCTTGAAACTTCTTTGTGTATAATAAAAGTGAATTTTGTAATGTAAGCCTCTCAATTAACATAGAATATTGCAAAAGAAACATTGACTTCAATAACCTATGCTAGCCTAAATTGTTTATTTTGACAGTCACTCAAGAAAGTGATGTTTCAGCCATGACTGCTGACCTTCCTTAAGATTTCTTCCAAATGAGTCAAAGCAAACTCAGAAAATACCTAGAAGAAACACAATGTCAAAATAGTGTACTTCAGAATAACTGTCAATATGTATGACTAAATTAAATTAACCTGAACCGAAGATTAAATGTTGTTGTTCTGAAATGCATATCAGTCTTTGTATTTTTTGAGGGAACTGCACCAAGATAACCTTGATCATTTCTGTGGATTTGGGGAGGAGGACACAAACATAAAATCAGTGGTCAGCAGTCAGTGTTGGCCCACAGAAACAATGAAAAGCCAATATTGTGCTAAATGAAACATCAATAGTTTCTGTTTTAAGGTTTAGTATCTGAGGTATTGACAATTTTGGATACAATGGTTAAACATAAATCATGGTTTGGATAAAGAAGGTCTATATTCTGAAGTATCAAATCACCACAGCTATTTAACTGTAGTAGTGTTGTGGAGGTTTTTAATGGCTATCTCAGAATTTCTTTCTGCAGTTAGTAAGAGCATCCGAAGACTGAAATGGTAGCCTGTAGGAGACAACTGCAGTGCATTTAGATTTTAAAAGTCAATCACGTTATTCAGATCACTTTCATTGGTCATAAAATAATACAGTAATGCAGGAATAAGCTCCACTGAAGACTAAACTACGGGGCTTACTATAGCTGCTATTTACAGAAGCAAAGTCTCGAAAGATTTTATGTAGCTATTATTCGTATATACGATAATAACAGACATTCAGGCTTCCTTAAGGGAGTTGGAGTTGCACTGCTTAGCCTTGATTTGGTTGTATAAATCTAAACTCTCTGTTTCTTGTCTCTTTTAATTCCAATTCCTGGCAGCATAACTGTGAGATTATATGTATGCTTCCATACACACAATTTTTTAAATTATTTAACTGAAACCAGAAGACATTGCAAATTGAAAAAAAGCAATACCTAGTTAGTTAGGCTGTTAGTTGTGAGACAGACATCACTGTTCAGTATATGCAAAGCCAAAGCTGTGAGTTTTTTCCTTTGGTGTTCACAGATAGTTTTCTTGCTATTTAAACTCTTAGTAATTACTTTTAAAGCTCCAGTGTCACTTAACACTCCAGGAAAAGTACACGAGCCAAAATGCATCTTCAGGGAGGTGTTATGCTGCTCTGAACAGTTGACTGTCCCAACATTCAGAATGTATGGTTCCGTCACTAGATGACATGACGTTTAAACCTTCGCGCTCTGCGAGGTTTTGAGGGTAAATTCAGTTCAGTTAATAAAGAATGTATTAGCAAATTTTAAGTGGTTTCTTTCCTTTGTTCCTCAATGGAAGCTGGTGTCATGTAAACTACTCCACGATCTATTATTAACCTTCCTGGAGTAACTGCGGCTCTGGGAAGTGTTTGCATGCCACCACAATCCATGCATTTAAAGCAGCTAAATTATTCAGTGAGGCATCTTTTCCACATTTCAAATCTTGGCAAAGCCTGCTGCTTACAGGAATATACTACTAGAATGGACCATTGCACTCTGATTCCAGTTGCTCTTCTTTCCTGTCATTATCAGCAACTCTCTAGAAAAAAGGCTCCTGCTTCGGTCTGCAATTTCTTATGAACTGAAATTATTCTTAAAGTCTCCTTCCTTTCTTATTCTGCTTTTTTCAACTATAACAAAGATACTGTGCCAAGCTTCCATTGCCCTTCCATAACCCTGTCTTGAGAAAAAAAATGACTGAGAAACTCTTGCCGACCTTATTCCACCATTGGAAGAGGGCTCTGGAGTGCTCATTTCCCCTTCTCTCCAATGCTGCCGTAGCCTTCTCTGGTGAGGGATTATCTTTGCCCTTGCACTGCCTTCCTTCCAGCAACAGTCCCCTACCCACTGTCAGATGCAAAGACCACTGTTGTTTGACAAAGAATTTAAAGTGTTCAACTCAAGTCTAAGATCTGGTCTTGTTTCAGTATCTGGGGAGATTTGCCAGGGGCTTACCTGATTTACTTTAATAGATTCAGATTCTTAGTAGTCTAAGTTCAGGACATGCTAAATACACTCTGGGCCAAGTTCATCAGTTGTAAGTGAAATCTGAAGTCCTCGGGCTGATGTTCCTTGGTTGCTTTTTAAGGCTTTTCATTCACAATGTGCTTCTTGTTTTCTGCAATGTATTCTCCATGATGTAAAGTTTCTCTTTATTGCATCACCTACTATTTCCTCCATGAAGAGGTACCAGTTTGTAAGAAGTATTAGTGCAATATTGATAATGCTTGTTCTTAGATAGTATTGAAAATTAGAGACAGGAAAAAAAAGAAATATCAGATACAGTTAACTGAGTATTTTCAAAAGAGCAGGAAAAGGAATGTATTTTTTTTTTTTTCTGATGGAATAAAAGACTTTTTCATAAATAAAGAAATTAATACACATGGCAAAACTATGTCAGGGATCTTTTACTGCAGACAGCCGTATTTATTTATTGGAAAGTATGGTTCCTGTTTTAACAATAACATCTACTGCTTCACATGTATTTTGGGGAATGATGAGTATATCTCTCTTTGTGTCAATTTTAAAGATACTGAACTTCTGAAATAATGTTATTCTTCCCATATATTCCCAATACACAACATGTACATTTCCAAAGTGTTTTAATGCCACAGAGGCACATCTTCTATGTCTTCCAGTCTGTGGCAGTACCTTAGTCAAAAGTGCTTTGAATTCTCTCTACTACATCATTTTGTTCCACATTTACTCCAAATATAAACTAGTATATACACTCTGTCATAGCTTTCGTTGGACTTACCTAATTTCTGCTTATCAAATATGATACTAATCATATTAATTTGTTACAGATAAACATATAATAGGTAATATATTTTTCCCCTCACAGAGCTACACTCATGAGAGTTAAATTTATAATTTCATTTTTTCCCATTCAATACACAGGATTAACAGAACTCCAATTCTGATCAAGGTAATTACTTTAAAATAAAGCTCAGCAAAGTACTATTTCTTACTGGTTCATTTCTCAGTTCCATTCTACTTTCCTCTAAAACTCAGCTAGATCACATGCATGTCTAAGCATCGGTTAGACCTCTGTAATCCTCTTTGGCAGAAAAGGCAGAGCCCAACTTATGTGTACAAAAATGCATGGAATTCACTCACCTCAGAACATAAGGTCAAACATCTGGTTACTGCAAGTGTGGTATTTAAACCTATTTGATCTTTATCTGAGGTGTAGGATAAAATGTTTGCATGTTTTAAGAGACAGTCATAAACTTAGCGCTTGTAAAGCTGAACTACTGAACTATTCCAAACAATGGGACAATTCCATGTTCCAAATTGGCTGATGTAAACCAAAATATACTTGTTGTCATTACAGCAAAATTTTCATTAAGAAAGTACAATGAAATCTTCCGTATTTTTTTTCATTATTTAAATGCAAATTACTGGCAGAAAATTCAACTTACCAAGATGAAAACAGAAAGAATGAGCCACAGGGTGGATGGAAAGTTCAGCAAACTCATCCAATTCATGCTCCAAAAAGTATGAACTGTTGTTTTTTATTTCATACATGACATTATGCTACCTAAACTGGACGTTGCCCTATTTTCTCCATTTTTACTGGATGCGAATATTATAATTCCCCTAAGCTTTTTCCTGTGTTTTCTCTTTGCTTCAATTGACATGATGCTAGACGAACGATACATTTTCATTGCTTTTGAGGGAACTGTTTTAATACCTTGCTTTGAGTCATCAGAATACAAATATTTTGATCTCTACTTAGTCTAACTCAGGTGAATTAGCTTAGTGCTGCCATACCTTCCTGGGAAGGTTGGCTGTTTCATTTCTTTCTGTGCTGAGACAAGTTGCATTCCCAATATGTGGCAGAATTTTATTGCATGCCTTCAGCACAGGAAGTCTGATTAACCAGGGGAGTACCCCATTTACTGAGTAGGTAAAGGCTGATAAACTCTCTATTACACAGAGCATACACAATGGAGAGGATGAGAGGACTGCCAATGCAAAAAGAATTTATCTAGCATGCTCCTGGTCACTCTTTTTGTCAGGGACAGCTCAGCTCTTCCCCATCATGCATCTGGGTCCATGTGCATGGTAAGAACTATGGAAAATGACCACATTACTGTTGCTCATGGAAAGAATTCATTCGAACTCTTCTCTGTATGCTCTTCTATTGCCTCTGTCAAAGAAAACTTCTAGACATAGTACTGGGAGTAGGCTCCCAGTTCTCACAGTCCATTATGATGGTGATGATGAACTCAATGATTTTAAATATCTTCTCCAGCCTAAATGATTCTACGATTATATTCAGTAATTAGCATGCTGACTCTGTTGTTACATGGCCTTGACCAGTTGTTATATGGCTGATGATTTCCTAAAAGGAGCAAGTTTGGTTTTTATTTCTGAAACACTAAATTACTTTTCACAGTTTGTGGACCTCTCTGTGTTCCTACTAGGGAGTACTGTATACTGTGTATATTTTTCCTATAGCACCAAGGAGTTCTGCAAAGACACCGGTCATCTTACCTTTTGAAAACTTGAGAAGAAAATACCCCAACTTAAATTGTTACCTAGAGGGCCATTTTATCAACTTTCATGTATTTTTTGACCACATAAAATTAATGAAGGCCAGCCTGAAGAAAATACAAATAGGATTGAAAAACATAGCAGGTAAAAAAATGCTGAATAGGAGTAGGCCTTGGAGGAGAGGACTGTCAACATACCACAGGGCAAGCCTTATGATGATGAGCATTTGGCACTGCCACAGACTGCAAGCATTTTCTATGCTAAGTAATTATGACAACATGAAGGCTGTGACAACTAAACAAGCTTCACTGTTAAAAAAGATGGTGTTACGGTGGCTAGTGATATCATCTGAATTTAAGTTTTAGCAGACAAGAGCTTTCTTAAGTGAAGATGCAACCCTTCTTTCCATTTGTGGACTAGAAATAAAGAATAGAAAAATCCTTTTACTAAATGGTATGGCAGTAAACTATAGAACTACAAAGGAAGAGACTCTCCATCCAAGAGAAATTTGATGAAAAATGAACTGGACCTTGGAGTCAGAAGAATTACTATCCTCCTACAGCTATTGCCATAAAACGTGAGGCAGAACCCTAGACACCCAAAATTTTGTACGACTTGGTATCTCATAATCAGAGCAACAAGGTATTTTCAATAAATATGTAGGAATTGAACACCTAATAATTTGCCATCTGAAATGAATGCAAGCTGATGGAGTGGTGGGGGATGTTGTCTCATTACAATTAATTTTAATTTTCTTGGGTTTTTTGCCTTTCCTGGATGTACTGTTTACCTTTCTCAGACCTTAAAGGAGAGAAAAAAATTAATACTTTCCCACCTTCTGATCTGTGGAACTAAAGACTCCTTAGCTTACAATGTAAGGCTACGATGGCACAACTCACAGGCAATAACAGCTTTGGTGTCACCTTCACAGCCTGAAGACAAGTGAGGGAAACTGTGCTGAAATAACCTTAAAAAGGCTGGAGTTCTGAAAATGACTCCATCGAATGAAGGAGAATACATGCAGAAGCATGTGCTGCATCAACAATGGCTGAATACCAAACAAGCCTATATATGTATTTGTTAAAGTAAAATGTCTTTTAATTTAAATAACTTAAGATGAACCTTATTCAGTGGAATGTGCAATGAAGAAGTACTGAAAAGAGAAATAAACCTCTGGTTTTGTGCTGTTTTGGTTTGTTAAATTGTAAATAATTTCAATAGGAACTTAAAGCCTTTTAGGTATGGTTTAGCTACAAGCATTTTGTTAGAACTACCAGATCCAGATACTGCTATTATACCTTTTAGACAAAAATGTAAGGTAGGTTATCTGCTAATCTTGGTGGAAAAAGATAATTTCTGTGATGTTGACCCTAAGATTTTCTCAGCTCAAATCCTTTTGCAACATAGCTGACTTCCAGAGTCTTAGATAGTTCCTTACTTCTATGGCCACCAAAAGACAACAATGGAGGTGTCTGAAAAAGAAAAAAATAATTACTATTGGAAGAGAAAAAGATGAAAAAAATAGGGTTGTTGGTTTAAACCTCTTTTTAACCTTTTCAGATCAAAATATTTTCAATCTTAAAAAAATGTGACCAAACTTGCTTACTCCTGTTACTTTTCAAGCCAACTAGTTTCCTTAAAGTTGTCTCACTTCTTGCTATGAGTAAACAGGAAATTTGCATTACTTTCACTTCCTCTGAGCCTGTGCTTTATTTACCTTCCACATTCTCTTTATCAAACCATTGACAAAATAACCTTTAAAAGAGATCTAAAGACAATTAAGGAAATATCTACATCTAAAGTAAAAAAGATCTTGAAATTTTACCTTGATGCCAGTTTAAGCAGACTTTTGCATGGACCGCTGACATTGTCTGTGTAGCACTAATACTCAATGCTTTTGTGATTCTTGTCACACAAGCAGACATTTTCTAATGCTCCTGAAAATAATAATAAAAAAAAATCAACATATCTTTTCACTTCGTTTGTTAGCCACTTCAAGGTTATTTCAAGGATGCTTTTGTTTTCCTAGTCTTTATGGGAAAAGTGTATCAAAATGTATCGTGCTGTTTTATCAAACTGTTTATTTTTATGTCAAGGCAGTGAAAAACAAGGTTATTTGCAAGGAAAAACAGGGTGCAACGATAACAGTGGCAAAGGCCATTAGTAAATAATCAAGGATAAGGCAGAGGTTATATAAATATTTCCATGGGTGCAAAAACCTAAAATATGAATACAACCGGGAATTTGAAGAACTCTACTTTTATTTTTTGTTGCACTGGCTTGAAAATGTAGTCTCAAGATTATATTTTGAAAACAAAAAATGCTATTAAAATTGAATTTTTCATTCCCCAAAATTACTTATCAATGTAGTTGATCTGTAATAAAACATTCAATAACTACAGTGATTGGAAAAATATAGTGTCTTTTAGAATGCATTACTTTTCTTTTTAGTGCTTAGCTAATAGCATTTAACTAAGGCCGCTAGTTAAATATTACGCTATTCTAAACTTACCTAACTTTTTACTGAATGTGTTTCTTCTCATATTGCCCCAAAGCCTCTCTCATTCCAACCTGCAACTTCTCCCAGCCCAGAGACCCCTACTCTTTCTATTTCCTGCACTTACTCTTCTCATACCTGAGTGGTAATGTCTAAGCATTTTCATTTCTTTGCTCCAGACCAGCCTTCCCAGAGTCCAGAAGATACCTGATCCTCTTTCCATCATTCTCTGTGTATTCAGCCTCTGCTACTTCCCACACTCTGGGCCTAAATGACATAAAAATAATAGAGAATCTAATGTGTTTGCTAGGTCATGAATTACATACTTCACAAAGCAGTCAGAGAGTAAAGGTTTACAGCATTTAAAAGTTAAGCTATGCTCACTTTCTTGAAGACAAAGATTAAAAAAGCCGTGGAAGTCAAGCCTATATTCCAGCTCCACAAGTGAGAATCCTATTATGAGGCCCAAGGGACGAAGGACTGGGAATTAAAAGACTAATTTCATAGAATCTTAAGGTTGGAAGGGACCTCCAAGATCATCAAGTCCGTTCTTTCTGTGCAAACAAGAACTATGCATGAAATCATCCATTCAAGATAGACAACAATCTGTCAGATTGACCTGAAGAGGGGAACACAGATTTCTATCTGCAGGACGTAAAGAGATCAAATGCTTCTGATGCTTCCAAATGTTCCTGTAAAAAAATAAAACCAAACACAAACAACAAATGAGAACCTCGCACTGCCAAAATCAAGTATCTCAAACCCTGCAACTAAAGAGAAAAATTGAATTTCATCCTTGAACTATCACCGGACTATAAAGTCCAGGGTTTGGGTTGGGCCACTTCACAGAAGACCCAATTAGTCATGAGTGGATCAGAAACAAACAGGGGATTTCAGAATTTCTTTCAGAAAGAGAGCAGGACCAGCAAATTTCAATGTTAAGAAGAAAAAAATACAACAAGCAACTTCAGCAGCTCTCTGGCTGCAAGTGAGAACTGTTCCCACATCTCAGGGATGTACCTGAGCACACAAGATGCTTGCATGAACAGACTTTACAAATGATATGCCAATTTTGCAAGTGTCGTAGTTCAGCCCTGATCCGGACCATACTATGCAGTCTCTCTCTCACTCCCCCAACCCTCTGAGAGGCCTCCTTAGGCCCCCCTCACTAAACAAAACCACAACAGCAAGAAAACACTAAAAAAAAAATAGTGTGCCATGACAAACTTAAAAAAAATATTAAAAAAACAACATGGGTGGTGGTTGTGATAATCTATTATGAAAATAAAATATCCATCACTACAGACAACACAAAACAGTCAGTAAATATCACTACTTGATGCTGTACATCAAACATATTACATGGGCTTCTACCACTAGTTCAGTTTACAATTTTAGCTGAAGTAAAACTGTTATGAACTTAAAACCAAAGTACTAGACTCTTAAAATGCTAAACTTGAAGGAGGGGGTACTACACTGATCCATTGACAAACTGTTCTCTATGCCATTGTGCTGGATCTGCTCTATTTCCACATGAGGTGCACCCCATTCTCAACAATACATAAATAAACAATACATATTTTATTTATATTACAATAAATAAAATGTCCTATATAGTGCCTTGTTACTTACATAAAATACAAAAGTTCTAAAAAATATTAAATAAAATCCACAAAGAGGATAAACTGTAGCATACAACTAATGTTCAGGAAAAGTACATACAGACAGATTAAATGCCAGACACTAGAAAATAACATTTCCAATTCTGCATCTGTATAAATAATTTAACAGTACAAAGGAATTATTTAAAAATTTTAAGCTAACCTGAAAAGTGGGTAGAGATTGACTTCTAACAGTTAAATGATACTACAGTGCAAATTATAATTAAAGTGTGGTTGTATTCAAATGTTATGCTAGGGTTCTGCTTTTGTGTTTGAGTTTCTGTAAAAAATTCCTGTCTAATGCTTTGCTCTGCAGAATATCTAGAGCTTTGGATGCCTCCATAGCTCTTTCCTAAATAGTTCTATTAGTGGTAAGGACCTTGCAAACCCTAAGGCTTTGCTATAAACCCAAGTGAGTTTGCAGAGTGATATATGATGGAAATTAAGTGAAAAACTGAATGACACAGGAGAAAAAAAGAACAAGCTTTAGTTTTATGAAGTGTATCAAATTTGCCAGAGTATAATCCCCATACTGTAATCTTAGTGAAATATTTCATCGTATTTCTAAAGACCGTATTATATAAAATCACTAACAGATAACATGTATTATTCAAGAGAATATTAACAAAGAAACAAAAGCAAAGCAACACTCTGCAATCATGATGTTTCAATATTGAATAACCACTGCTTCTTTTGTCTCTCCTGGCTAATAGTTTTTTTAATAAGTGAGACTGTGTCCGTGGTAGCCTTCTATTAAAGTACTAATGCTTAACAAAAGAAGATATTATTTTGTCTGGAAAATAGAATTTAGACAGTTGAGAGGTAAAAAATAAAAAAAAAATAATAAAATACCTATTTACTTACATGCCTCTTAATACCATTTAAACAAATGTGTGTTAAACATGACTTGGAGGAAAATCAATTTTGCAGTAATCTGTAGTTGGAGATGTCTGAGATTTGCAGAACTGGTGATAACACTCAATAAATCAGGCATATGGTCTCTTATCCAGCAGTGAATTAGTCTGTATTTACCATGCGATACTGCAAGCAACAAATTCTTGCACATCATCCTTGCAAGCTTCTACCAAACACTGATTCCATAAATATCCCAACAGTAGCATCAGAAGCGAATGAAATACTCCACAGATGTGCACATGCAAACCTCATGAGGTTCAGTAAGACCAAGGGCAAGGTCCTGTACCTGGGCTGAGGCAACCCCTGGTACCAATACAGGCTGGGGGATGAAGGGACTGAGTGCAGCCCTGCTGAGGAAGACTTGGAGGTACTGGTGGATGAAAAGCTGGACAAGAGTTGTCAATGTGGACTCGCAGCCCAGAAAGCCAACTGCATCCTGGGCTGCATCAAAAGAAGCAGGTCATGGGAGGTGATTCTGCCTCTCTATTTCACTCCCATGAGACTCCATCTGGAGTACCGCGTCCAGCTCTGGAGCGCCCAACATGAGAAGGACGTGGATTTGTTGGAGTGAGTTCAGAGGAGGGCCACGAAGATGATCAGAGGGCTGGAGCACCTCTCCTATGAGGACAGGCTGAGAGAGCTGGGGCTGTTCAGCCTGGAGAAGAGAAGGCTCTGGGGAGGCCTGATAGCAGTCTCCCAGTACCTCAAGGAGGCCTAGGAGAAAGCTGGAGAGGGAATTTTGACAAGGGCATGTAGTGATAGGACAATGGGTAATGGCTTTAAACTGGAAGAGGGTAGATTTAAATAAGACATAAAAAAAGCAATTTTTTTCCAAAGAGGGTGGTGGAACAGTGGAACAGGTTCCCCAGACAGGTGCTAGATGCACCATCCCTGGAAACATTCAAGGCCAAACTATTCTATGATTCTATGTAAAACTTCTCCAGCACTGCCAGCTGCCTGGGAAACCAGAAGAGGCTTGGTTGTCTGTTCACTATGCAGCTGCAGACCCAAGCCGAGCAGCCATCAAGCCAGTCAGCAGAGCATAGCCCTGCCATGTGGGGACCAAATCCCATCAGTGAGGTCAACAGAATCATAGAATAGTTTGGGTTGGAAGGGACCTTTAAAGGTCATCTAGTCCAACCCCCCTGCAAGGAGCAGGGATATCTTCAAGTAGGTCAGGATGCTCAGAGCCCCATCCAACCTGGCCTTGAATGTTTCCAGGGATGGGGCATCCACCACCTCTCTGGGCAACCTGTTCCAGTGTTTTACCACCCTCAGTGTAAAAAAATTCTTCCTTCTGTCTAGTCTGAATCTACCTTCTTTTAGTTTAAAGCCCTTGTCCTATCACTACAGGCCCTAGTAAAAAGTCTATCTCCATTAAATACACTTGAAACTTATTACCCTGGGATGTTGAGGAGAGATTGCCAAGGCTTGACCAGCCCTCAGAGTAATACCCTTTGCAGCTCAACCATGTAGGAATCCCTGATTCTACTAAAGGAGACATGGAGCATATCATGAATGACTGCAGGGCTCTCAAGAAGGTGAAGGACACAGAAGCTCACACAGTTCTCCTTCCTGTTCCTCATTACATCCAAGGGAAAGGCTCTTGTAGGAGAGGAGACAATACCTGTCTGCGTGACGAGTGTGACAGAATGGGCTTTAGCCTTCACAACGATGGGACCCTCTTTGAGGAGCGAGGACTGCTGGGCAGAGGTGGGATCCACCTAGCAAAGCTGTCAAAGGCATTATTGTTTGTTGGTGTGGGTGTGGGACCCAGAATGGATTTGCTGGAAAGCTGGTACAGGAAAATTAAAGCTTAGCCCCTCCAGTTCCCCGATTCAGCAGATTACTCGGATAGTGCCAGAACGAGGAAGGCTCAAAGGGCGGGTTAGTGGGCGGTAGAGTTGCCCCATCTCTATTATCAGCAACCTCCTCTTATACTGGATGAGGAAATCTTCTCTTACTGGCCGGTTTCCTGCAGTGGTGGATCCTGCGGTTGAGGTCACACAAACCCGCGTGAACAGCGTGAATGCCAGCGGAAGGTCCTGCCTGAAGAGGGAGCACTTGAGGAGACTTGTTTTGGTGTGAATTCTTGACTGGCTTTTACAGCTCACCCCAACGGCAGCTTTTCCTTCAGCCAAGGTGCTCTGCTCCATCCAGATGCCAGTTTCCATGATCGTTATTAGGACAGGGAACGTAGAGGCAGACCCCTACACACACAGATATGTGAAAACAGAAGCCCAGCTTTCATCGGAAACAAGGCAAAACCCCGTTTTTCTGAGAAAACTCACTCTGGATAGGAATTGTTAATTAGTGAAAAATTAATTTAAGAAATGTAATGAACAAAAATTCCCTTCTTGTACATGAAATAATGGGGAAGTGGCTTTCTCCTGTGTGTAAAGTGTTTTTAAACTATGAGAAAATTTCACAAGCTGCTTTCCAATGCTCTGTCCTGTCCAGGTAACACCTATTAAATATTTTAATGAACAACCTGGGTAATAAAATGGCTGCGATAGAACAAAAAGAAAAAAAATCAAATATGTTTGACAAACTGAGTGGCCCTCACCCAAATTACTGAAGTTTAGCAAAGAGAAAAACTACTTAATAAGGAGATACTAAATGTACTACATTTGGGTAGTAACTGTCTAGAATAGGGATCTAGGATGAAAAATAAAATTCAGGTGCTGTTGGGAAAAAAAAAAAGAAAAAATCACATTCAGAGAGGAGCTACATGTGTCACTGAAGATATTCATATGACTTCGTTTTGATGTGATGAGGCTGGTAATACGTATACATGAGAACTGCAATTTTGAACTCCACACTTTATAAATAATGTTGAGAAACTGAGAGAAGTATGGAAAAGAAAACAAAGAAAGAGAAAAATTACTGACAAAGGAACATGGAAAACATGAGTTTTTTCATGTGGAAAAGGTAGATATAATGTTTATAACATATAAAGGATCTTCTTCATAGCATTCATTTCTTTTGCATGTCCGCAGGGAAGAGAACAATAAAAAAAATAAGCTTATGTTTCAGGGAAATAGAGAGGTTATGACCTCTGATAGAGAGGTCATGAAATACAGAAACAGGATTTGGCACAATCAGCTTTATTGAAGGTTTTTAAGAGTAAGCTGGGTGCACATTTGCTAGAAGCAGTGTAAGTCAATGTTGTCCAAGTTGTTGACCTGACGCACCACAAATTAAAATCTTTACTTAAAAGCCACCAGACTGGCAGAGCCAGAAAAGTAGACTTGCGAGTTCATATGAAGAAAATGCCAATGGCTCTTCCAGAGCTCTACCAATTCAGTCAACAATCAGCTGAGCTGAAGGGCACCTCAGAGCATCATCAGCTGAAGCAGCTGACTGGAGTGTCCTACCCCACTGTGCGACTGGAGTGTCCTACCCCACTGTGCCAGGCTCCTGACGTAGCTTTGGTGTGGAACCGACCTGTGAGCCAAGCTACCTTTGACTACTGCAGGGCTAAAGGTCTGAGTATACGGGACACTTCGTGAAGCAGCTTAGATTAAGAAAGGCCTTGAACTTCCCTCCAACTCACCAGTGCTGTCTGGACTTTGCAGTATAAAGTCCTAAATGGCAGCTGTGAACTGAAGCTACCTTCCTGGCTCATTGCTTCCAGTTCAATGAGGAAAGGCAGAAATGGAAAGGAGAAGACCCTTTCCAAGCCAGAACTCAAGTTTGATGAGTGATGAAAATAAACTTGCACAGAATCACTTGCTAGTGTTTATGCTTAGAGGCGTCCCTAGCTCAGAGCTGGCTTAGCAGCCTTACACCAAACTTTTCCTGGAACCTCTCAGCCAGAAACACCGAACGCACTCCACACAGCAGCACTGGGGTTTTATCCACAAAAGGGGTTTTTATCCCCTCCT
The DNA here is from genome assembly GCA_009806455.1 of Tetrax tetrax. Lineage (NCBI taxonomy): Eukaryota > Metazoa > Chordata > Aves > Otidiformes > Otididae > Tetrax > Tetrax tetrax. The sequence continues at coordinate 1,015,945 of WHYT01017427.1, forward strand.
CGTCCTCCAGCACCCCTGACCCTGGTGCAAACCGGGAGCTCAGCAACGCCTGAAACAGGCCCGGCTACCACCATTCTCCTCCCCGCCCCCAACCAGGGCCGCTCGGGGGTCACCGCCGCCCAGGCCCCGGCCTCCAGGGAAAAACAGCGGCCCCAGGACCCGACACTGGTTAGAGAGGCCGAGCGAGGCGGTGATCCGCTCCGGTCACCCGCTCCGGTCACGGCCGGGCCCGCACCGCCGCCGCCACCCCTCAGCCCCGCCGCCAGCGGAGCCCCGCCCCCGTCGCCGGCTCGCGGCTCCCTCAGCACTTCCGGGTCGGGGGCGGGGCGGAGCGGAGCGAGGAGGTGGGTGCGTGCGTGCGTGCGTGCGTGACGTTGCCGGAGGTGTCCGGGCCTGCTCGGTGCCTGTTATTGTTCTCGCCGCCCGCTCGTTCCCGCCGCCGCCGCCGCGTCTGCTTTCCCCGGCGCCTCGGGGAAGCGGCGGGAGGGCAGCAGCGACCGAGCGAACCCGCCGGCCGGCGCGGGGGGCGGAGGTAGGAGGAAGGAAGGGAGCGAGCGAGCGAGCGGTGCCCGCGGAGGCGCCCGGCGGCCGTTTAACCGTTTCCACCTCTCCGCAGCGCGAGCCCTGACAGCGGGGGCGGGGGGGAGAGAGAAGAGAGG
>WHYT01017427.1:1019716-1060378 GCA_009806455.1 Tetrax tetrax
ATTTTATTATGAACGGCTGGCAGTTTTCTAAGTCTTTTGTGATCAGAACATTAAATAATTTTAACTTATTTATTTTTGAAACTTGCAGAGTTAGCAGTTGGGTAGTGCCATGCTAAATGAAATACAAAAAAGTTGAACAGTTCCTTTCACTTTGTAGGTCGCTGTAATTTTTATGTAGAAAGGAAAACTTACATCATTGGCTTCAGATACACTGTTGTAAAATAATTTACAGCAATGTTTATTTATTTAAGTATTGAAGCTGAATCATCTTTAAAAAGAGTTAAAAAGCCATTTTTATGACGTTACTTTTCCCAAACTTATGTAGCCATCATGAAGGATTTCAGAGGTTATTTTTCTCCCCTTCTTGTCCATGGTATAATTGCTGTGTGAAGTCCCTTTGCTCTTTAACTGGCAGTTTGGTATTTTGTAGTTTGTCCTTCCTGTTAATTTAAATTAAAATTTTCACATTTGATGACAGAGTTCTAACTAATACTTAAGTGGCTGAAAAGAGGTTAAGAAAAATCTTTGTTTTAGGTTAATGTCTCATTATGCTTAGGCCTGTGAAAGGGTAATATTGCACTTTGCTGAATTGCATAAAGATGCTGTGGTTTGAAACGAAGTAGAGAGGGAATGAGCTGCAGCCTGTGATAAGAAAAGGCCTTGTGAAACATCTGGAAGCTGTGCAGACTACTAGAAAGAACCAGAAGTAGCTCATAAGCCAGGTTAGAGGTGTGTACCTTGTGACTTTTTTACTATTTAATTACCCGGTTTAAATCTGAGATGGTTTTAAAATCTGTTATTTAAGAACTGTCCATTGTTTGAGACCATCCTTAGTCTATTTAAAGATTTATTTCTGTTTGTTTTCTAAAGGAAAGTAAGAGAAGCAGGAAGCTTGTTTCAGCTCAATTGGTATTGAGGCTTTGGTTTCATAGGCATTGAAATTGACATAATTGATTACACGTGAAAGGCGGAGGTCTTGGTCCCCTTACCTTGTGGTGACTTCAGTAGTCTACCATGAGGTGAGTCAACCTGCTAATGCAGTAGAAAACAACCTACTTTTTGGGTTAACATTTTACTTGGTGGCTGAAGTTTTACAATGATAGTGATGGAACATTGGCACAGGTTGCTGAGAGAGGCTGGTAGATGCCCCATTCCTGGAGACTTTCAAGGCCAGGCTGGACGGGCCTCGGAGCAACCTGATCTGGTTGGAGATGTCCCTGCTCCTTGCAGGGAGGTTGGACTAGGTGACCTTTAAAGGTTCTTTGCAAACCAAACTATTCTATGAATCATCTGAGCTGGCCCAAGGAAGTGCTTTTCAAGGTCTGGATTACTTTCAAGGCAGGAAACTGGACCTAGGAGGATCAGTGAGAGGAAGATACCAAAGGGGGAATCTCTGTGTGTGGTGAGCTGATCGATCACCCCTGTCTTGTGAAACAACAATATTAAAAATATAGTTCTGTGAGGTGGCTGAGTTAATCCAATGTTTATCTGCTGCCAAAATGGGTAGACCTGGTTACCACTCCTTGTCTTAGCTGTGAAATTCTGCTTCTTAGCTGTCAGCATCAGCGCTTGTCTGGTCCTTCAGAGAGCCATTTCAGCTCATAAAGATGATTTATAAATAAAACAAAAAAAAATAGCAGGTACGGTCAGAAAAGTGTAGGAGCCATTCTGAGTAAGGAGGTCGAACTGTGTGGGAAGAAGTGAGTCAACCCATCAGAGGCAGCTAGTAGATTAACTAAAGATATTAGTCTTCAGCATTTGGTTTTGATACCCAGATTGGGGTGACTACTACTGCAGTTCCTTTCATCTGTCACCTTTCTTGGGCTATAGTGGTGCTTATGTGAACAAATAGGAAATAATCTTGGCCCCATTTCCCCCTTTTTTTGAGCCATTTTTAGTTTGGAGCCAGTTCAGCTTACTAAGGTAGTCAGTCATCAGTGGAAGTAACAGGACTGCAGCAGTTGGTTAGATAGGTTTAAATTGTTGTGGATCCTTTCCTTCTGGCTGTAATCTCACAGTAGATGAGTTTCATCTAGTGGTAAGAAAAGTCTGTAAGTTTTCCTCATGTTGACACTAGTGCACCTCTGACTTTGCAGCTGACAACTGAACTTTCCTTGCTCCATTCACAGGGAGTCACAGGAGCCGGAAGGGGAGAAGGAAGCAAGTCAGCTTTCTTAGCAAAAGCCATTTAACTGGCTCAGCTGTATCATTGCTTGTGCTGTGGTTCCAGAGCTCTTTTTTTTTTTTTAATTGCCGTGAGTGCAGCCTGCTACTGAAAAGAACCACCCTTCCCTTTGCTATGTATTTTGTAGCCATAGTCTCATGCACAACTATTGTTTTGAGTGACTGCAGTTTTATGCTGCATCTGTTTCTTGGTTTAGGTGACTGAATAACCTTATGAGTGAGAACGGGGAGGTTAGCTTTACCACTTGGCTGTTTCGGCTTGTTGAGCAGTGAAATGAACACTAGTGTTGACATAAGGAAGGGAAGTGTTGAAGCATGGCTGGGCCAAGGTGGACAATAGCAAAGCTCTGGCAGCCCTTTGCCTAGGGAAGTTGACTGCAGAGCAGGACCCAGATAAAGAGGAAGCTGTTAAGGGAGGCAGAGGAATTTGGAGAACCAGCTCAGGCTGATTGGAATTCAGAGCTGGAAGGTAAAACTACTGGAGCACAAGTTGCACTTCCCATCACTGTTTGGGTGCTAAGAAGTGATGAAAGGCTCCTAGAACAGGCACTTGCAAAGAAGCACGCTGCTCCCTTTGTGCACATAATCCGTTGTTTTAATTTGTTCCTATGCAAAAGCTTTTGTTTACTGTGGTTGTTGGTGAAGAGTATCCAAGCGCTGCTTGCTTCTTATTTTAAGATACTAAGATTGTTTTGGTTTTTGTTTTTTTTTTTCTCTGAGGGTAGTTTATCTGAAGCCACATTAAAGTAATTGTGGCAGTAAAATGGAGATTGGGTTAATAAATAACTGAAGCTGTCCCTTTTGTGTTCTACAATTGACTATTACAAGACACGTTCAACTACTTTTCTCAGAGTGTCTACCTAATTTCAGGTATAAGATTTACAGTGCTAAGTGAATGAGATACCTGGTAAACAGCCACTTTGCTCTTAGAGTTAACTAGTGTAGTTACTTTAAACTATCTGTATGCCATGGAATTAGCTGCCATGCAACTGTTAAACAGATGCTGCAAAGATCAGTTATATCACAAGGTGGTGAACTGCCCAGGAGTTCGTATACAGATCCTGTTCCTGGCTGTGTCTATGATAGTGCAGGCTCTGGAAGTGAATGGGACAGCAGTTATTCTCCTAAGAACTTTCCTGTTACAAACTTGGAACGTCTTAAAACTATAAAATTAAAACACTATTGTGAAATGTAGGCAATAAAATATTTGTAAGTACTATCTAAAATAGGTTATAACCTAAACTTATCGGGCACTACAGCTTCGTTCGCAACTTTTTTAACCTATTTTTCAGTCAACAGCAATACAAAGCTTCTGGACTTCCAGACGTTTTTGTTTTTTTTTTTTTTTTTTTTTGCTGGAAGGTTCTGAAGTAGCAGGAATGGCATTACACAGAAACAAATTATTTCTTCTGTTTCTATGTGTGAACCCATCAGTCTGCAGTCTGCTCCTAAAAGGCCTGCTAGTTAGAATAACTGGAGGTGCAGTCATCGTGTGCCAGTTTGAGACAGGGCTTCCTTCAAAGGGGCTGTGCTTGTCTGTCATCTTCGCTGTGCTGATGCTAGTGTTTGTATGTTCTCGTGAACCAGCAAGCTGGTTGCCAGCCTTACAAGAAGTAGTGTCAGATTGCTACTTGAGACTTAGTGCTGGTACACCTAATCAAGTGTCACTTTGTTGATTAGATTTTGAAATACTTTTTTCTAATGTTAGTTAGATTTGTGCAGGAATATTGGATAGTTTTAAGGTTCTGGTTTATCCAATGATACTGAAATAACTTTGTAAGGTTAATGGCAAAAGCTATTCTATGTTCTATTTCTGGTGTGATTTATAGGTTGCTTTATGTAAGTGGGATGGTGATTCTGTTCTGTGATGAGGCAGCGTATTTAATAGGTGGTATAAAAGCTATCTATATATAAATAGTGTTTTGTGTTATTAATAATATTTTAACATTCCTTAGAATTTTGTGTTCTCTGTCCCTACAGCTCCAGTATTCTGCCTGTCTTCCCTGTTTCTTTATCTCCAGCGCTCTCCACAGTTCCTCATCCACTTCTCTTATGTCTACTAATTTTGTTGGACAAAATCTATACCTGCTTCTAAGCTGCTTGTGTTCTGACAGCTTGCCAGCATAAGTCAGAGAGCTACAGAAAAAAGATCTGTTAAGGCTGATGCTGCAAACTTTGCCTTGAGCTGTAGTTCCATGCCACTCTAAGCTGTTGATCTGCTGGCTGCTGCATTTCTCTTCCCTCATTTGAACTAACTCTCATGCTTGCCTGACCCTGCATTAAGCCATTTCTGTTTGCCTTGTCACTTGTCTTGTCAGGTTAGCATGCTAAACCGGCGGATGACTAAAATAGCTTCAGAACTCATCCAAACCATATGGAGAAATGGGCACAAACAGGCTGTAGGGAAGAGAGTAGGGATAGCAGCACCAACAACTGGCTTAGGCTGCTGGAACTGCTGCATCACTTGAGATATTAATCTCAGTGTGTCATCCATTTGTCACAACTCACTTTGCGACAAAAACAAATGCAAGTCTCTTGTTAGATTTGATTGAAACTGGCCACTGGTCTTAGCTTTTTAAGACCAAAGTGACAAGTGAGCAGTGCTTATGATTGTGTAGGCTTTGTTTCCTCATGAAACCATACTAAAAAAACTCTGCTGAATTTAGTGGTAGAAAGATCAATGTCATTATACGCAAACCTCTAGTATGCGTATCTTGTGTTTTGCAGTATGGTTCTTTTCCTTATCCCTTTGTTTGCTGTCTTTCATTACTAGATGTCACTTCTGATCAGCTGTAGCTGACCTCTAGTATGTGGCTAAAACAGCCTTATCTTGCTGGACAGATAAAGCAAAGTATAGCAGGAACTTGGATGCTACAGTATTGTATGTTATGTGATAATAGTTCAGAGTTTAAATATATGTAAACCGAATGTATGACTGTCAAGTTATAAAACGATGAGTATATAAAATTGTGACTGAGCAGAACAGGAAGAATAACCCCTCCAGGTAAAAGAACAAGGAAGAACTAACTCAAAAAAGTATTACGTTTACGAACCTAAGTAGTTTGAGTATTCCTATTGACTGCGTTAACTTTTACTTTTCTGTGCTTTCACATACAGAAGAAATTGCCCGTTTGTTGGCCAGTGTCCATGTAATGTGAAGTAGTTAGCCCATTTGGGTTGGAAATAAAGATATTGGGAGGGGGCAATGTTTGTGTTGTCTGGCTGTAATGTGAACTCAACTGTTGCAAATTCTGCTTGGACTATTTTTTGGCCTATTGGGAACCGGTGTGCAGTTATAGTGGTCTTCCAGTACCTCAAGGGGGCCTCCAAGAAGGATGGGGAGGGGCTGTTCAGTAGGGCCTGTTGTGACAGGACCAGGGGTAATGGTTTCAAAATAGAGGGAGGTAGATTTAGATTAAATACTAGGAAAAAATTTTTTACACTGAGGGTTGTAGAGCGCTGGAACCGGTTGTCCAGAGAGGTGGTGGATGCCCCATCCCTGGAAATTTTCAAGGCCAGGCTGGATGAGGCTCTGAGCAACCTGATCTGGTTGGAGATGTCCCTGCTCCTTGCAGGTGGGGGTGGGCTAGATGACCTTTAAAGGTCCCTTCTAACCTTAACCATTCTATGATTCTATGTAGTGGTTGTAAGCAGCCATGTATGTACTTCTGTTACATCAGCTGATAAATTAGGAGAGGTGGGAGTGAAGTGTTACTGAGGATCTAGTTAGCTTGGAAGAAAGCTGAAAGCGCTGAAGGGGAAGCAGATGTAGGGTTGTGAGGAGTAGCAAAACCTGTAGTTACTATGGAAAGAGGATGTGAAATGATACTTTAAAGATCTGTTAGGAGACCTTTTTTGCCCACTTAATTTTAAAGGCAGAACTAATTTTTCAAAAGAAGAATTAGTTTTTGTTCAGTTCTTGAAAATAACTGCTTTGACTTCAATGTTTCTGGAACTTTAAAAGCTGTTGTATTATGAAAAAGTTGTATATACTTCAAAGTAGGAGAAATCTGGTATCTCAAGTTCTAGTAATGAATTTTAAACAATATATACCATTCACTTAAATTAATTTCTGTTTATTCTTAACTGATTTTTTTTATTTGCTTAAAACATCTTTGTTTTCTTTTTTTTTTAGGTGTTGGGAAATCATGTTTATTGTTACAGTTTACAGACAAGCGGTTTCAACCAGTCCACGATCTCACTATTGGTAGGTCTCTTTTGTCCTCACGGTGCTAATAGTTAAGCAGTTGGGGTACCTTAGCATGCATTTAAGAGTGTGTCGTGCTGTGGTAATGCAGGATTTGTGCTGTATTAAGGTAGCAGTGAATCTTTAGCTGGTGAATAACTGTTAGCTGATGAATATGTTAGATAATAAAGCCAAGTGTAGGTCTCCCTTCTTCTTGGGAAGGTACAATCTGAAACAACTAAAAATTTTGTAGCCATAGTATCTTGACTGTCTCTTTAGAAAAGCTAAAAACCGGGCATGAAGCAAAATTGACCAAGCTTGAAATGCACTGATGGTGATGCAAATGGCAGATTTTTTTACTAGGGAACAGAATATCAGCCTAGCCACAAAACCTTGAAGGCAAGTTACAGATAAACTAAAGCAAAGTTAACCTTAAAGACAAATAAGCAGATTTACTATGTGGGAAGACTAACTTCTAGATAGAGAAGGATTGGAGTGTGAAAAGCGTTCACTGCTTGGAAGGAAGGGCCAAGGGTTTTTCTTCCCGTTTCCTCAATTGGATGTGGACCATTTGTATTGGTTGATTTGGTATTGATACTAGGGGAAATGAATACATGTTGACAGAATGCATTGCCTCTCATCTACCTATAGTAGATGATATAAACTTTTATTTATCTTTCGACACAAAATATGAGGAATCTTGTGGGAATAAATTATTCTATGGGCAAGCTTAGTCTGCAGGTCAGTTTCACTGTTAAGTGTAACAGATGCTAGTGTCTGATAAGGTTGCAAAACCTTTGAGCTTCTTGGTGTTATTTCAAGGAACCTATCAGCTCTAATTATGGTGAGCCTTGCACAAAATGTATCCCTAGTCTCTATTTTTAGTTAGTGCCCTGGAATAAGTAGCCTTTCTGTGTTTGGAAGTACTGAAATAGATGCTTGAAATATAAACAAATACTCTTCATGTAACAGAATCTATCAGGTGGTCTGGTTATGGCTTCCCTTTCTTGACAGTCCTTCCACACCTTGTGTGTGACTGTCTAATATAATTAAAATTCTTAGGCTAACATCAGTTTCCAAATATTTCTGAGGTCTTGGCAGCATATAGGCTGGCTGAATAAAGAGCTTGAGTTCTTTAGGGAGGCATGAATTATTGTCATCTTTTCTTCTTTAGGCCTGCCAGATACATGACACCTTACATATCACTTATGCCTTTGGCAGTGCTGTCACATCAGCAGACTGACAGGCTGTTGGAAAGAGCTTCACCTGAGCAAGGTGGTTGTAGCGCCAGTTCTTTGCCTGGTGTGTAGCTAGCTGAAATCTGGGAGCAGAAATTCAAGCTAGTGGGATGAGGAGGTGAACCTAGATAGCAACATAATGAAGGATCTAGGAATGGAGCGTAGTAAGCTGCTTGGAAAGAGAAAGAAGGGACATAGGCTGAAAGCAGCCTCCTTTCACTTAACTGATAGGGCACGTGTGTGTGTGTTTTGGCCAGGAGAATGATTCTCCCTATTACTCCAACAGACTTAGAAAGACTGAGGTAAATAAAGAACATGCGTTCAAAGCCATATGAATGCCTGTGCAGAGTGAGATGGGATGGGTTGATGTTACCTAATGCACTTCCAACTGATTATGTTAAAACTCCTGGGAGTCTGTAGATTGAATAAAAAGGCTTGTGTTACATAGCCTAACTTTTTTCAATAGAATATGATGATTTTTGTGTATGGGAGTGCAGATTCTATTCCTGCTGTGAGTAACTTGGGAGAGGAGGAGGGAAACTGAAATCGGACATGTGGAAAAAAGACTTTTGATCTAGAGTTGTGCAAAACTCAGCCCCAAATTTTAGTATAGCTAGCCCAAAATGTTATTGCTAAGATGTAAGAAATTTGGAGAGAAACTTTACCTCTAATGAAAACAAGATGGAAGAGAAAGAAAGATAGAATACACAGAGGCAGGTATTTTTCCATCTGAGCTATATTCAGAATTGTACATAATTGTAATAGTGTACTCTAGAAGAACTTAACAGTGCAACACGTATCTCTGTTTATTTTTCATTTGGGAAGTGAAGTATCTGTTGTTAAAAGAAATTACGGAGGGAAGGAGAAGCTACAGTCTGGGGGGAAAAAAAAACCAGAAAATAAAAACTGAAACCCCAAGCCCTCCAAAAAACCAAACCCAGCAACAACAAAACACACACACACACACACACACAAAAACCCAACTGAAAAAAAAAAAACCCTACAACATTTGTAGGTAGATAGGGTGACAAAAAGCACTGTAAACATTCTCTTGGGTTTGCCCATTGCCCTGAGGGCATGCCCTTACTGTAAGCTGGAACAGCTTCTATTCCTTCTGCAAGAGAACAAAACTTACTATCAAACTGTGTGTGTTGTTACAAATTCAGAATTTTCTCTCAGCAGATATTTTGATGGAACAGCATAAATATCCTTTAATTTTTTGATGGGGTTGTGTGTAGAAACTAAACATATAGGATGATTGCTGGATTTAAATCAGCAGCTCTATATCTGCGTTTTGAGATCAAGTAATGCCTGCAGTATTGACACTTGTACTAGTCCAAGGACCTTCCCCTGGCTTTGCAATCAACTTCAGAGCATTGTCATTCACCTGCTTCCTCTTTTCTGCCCCTCACCCTCCGGACTTGTTTGCATACAGTTACTGCAAGTTATTTGGATGCTAAAGAGAGCACGGTGTCCTTTGGTCCACGGCTTTTATTTGGCTTCGGTATCCTGTGAGGAGGAGAGTGGTTCCTTCCTGCCCACTTCCCCGAAAGTCATTTTACAGAAAGCAACACTGCTCCTCCAAGTATTCTAAACAAGCTTTTGAAGAGGCATTTGGAATACTTCAAATCGGGGCTGATTAACTGGAAGACTTCAGTCCAAATCTAGACAGTGACCAATTTTAGACAAAACTTAAGCTGCCAGATCTTCATTTTTTTTCTGCAATAATGTATATATGAAGCATAGATTAATGGAAACTTGATAGCCTTTAAATATGTCCACTATCTCTAGGCATTTGTCAGATTTTAACTACTGTAGTAATAGCCTCGATTTATGCTTAATTTAATGTTAATGATCTTAAAATTGCTTTAAAGGACAGTACTAAAGGCTGAATTTCTCAGTGAAGAAATTCATTTTGTTTATTTGAGACACATTATTTTTTTTTCCCTCAGTTATTAGATTTGATCTTTAGCTAGAATTTTGGAAGCACTTTTTTCATAAAAGCAAATGAGTTTTAATTAATATAGTAATATAATAAAAATTTATCTTGTTGAAGGTGGCATTTGTATGCTCACTTAAGAGAATATTTTATTGATAAAGAATTGTAGATTTTTTTTTGTTTTTTTCTAAACTGGCTTTAGCAATCTGTCATTGGTCAAGTGTTAAAATAACTGTGACTCTTAAATTTCCTGTTTGTGTTCAAATGGACACGTTTCTCTCCCTCTGATCTAGAGCTACTAAATCGTTTGGAGAACTTTGTAGGAAATACCTCCTTGACGCTTGCTCTAATTGATGCTTTTTTAAAACACTTGGAAAAAAATAGTTTTCTTCCTTCTGGAAAACTTTTCAGCTCTTTCAAGCAGCTGGAAAATTAACTAAAAGCAGATTGTGAAAGAGACTATTTCCTGCAAATGCAATGTTGAGTTAACTTAAACTTACATTCTTGCTTTCATAGTACTTGACATTCTTCTTTCTGATATATGCTAAGAATTTAATCTTTTGTAAAATCTATTCAGGTGTAGAATTTGGGGCTCGAATGATAACTATTGATGGAAAACAGATAAAGCTTCAGATATGGGATACGGTAAGTAATAAATCCTATAAATTATTCAAACATATGGCTCCACTGGTCTTCCCTTTGTTCTGGTTAAGCTCTCTATCATCAGCACCCATGTGAGACTATGTACTTTGTCTTGCAACTTTCTTTGGTTAATATGAAGATTAAAAATTTGCTAAAATTTCCTTCTTTGATTTGATGTATTCTTAAAAAGTGCAAATTTCTGCTGTTTGCACTGTAACTTTACTTCCTCAAGTAACACTTTGTCACATTTCTAAGACTGGTCTTTGTGCTCCCTTGCTTTTTTGTGAAAATTTCTATATGGTTAAGAACTTATATTTCTCTAAATAAAAAGAAATTAAAAATAAAAAAAAAGAAAATCAGATTTCTCTGCATTTGTGCAAGGTCTCATTAATATAACATCCTGTTGGGAAACTGTGATGTGTCTACTATCTTTAATCAAGAATTCTCTAGAGGAAATGTTTCAATTTGCCATGTAGAAGAAAAGCTCACTGTTTTCATAGAGGAAGACTTAAGAACTCAAGTTCACTACAATCATGTAGATGCTGAATACTTGAGACAATCAAGAAGAGATTGGGAAAAGCTTAAAGTTTCAAAACCCAGACTTCGACTTTTGAGGGGGTTCAGGTTAAGAACCTGTATTAGCAGTCAGCTGTTTTTGTCTCCTCAGTCACTTTACCACAGAGCAGTCGGCTTCAGCGTCTACAGTTGTTGTGATGCAGCGCCTTTAAGATGCTCATACTGACAGCTGTGTTTTTCAAATCTGCTTAACTGTTCCCTGAGGCAGGGTTATCTGTTTCCTTTTCCAAAAGCATTTTAGGATACCTTTAGAAACTCCCAGAGATGTGAGCCATTGCTTCATAGATGTGCTCTTTTTGGTATAGTAAATCATGGAAGGGAGATACATTCATATGTGCATGTGTATATAAAAATGTAAACAAGTGCAATATTTTAGCTAACTTCATAGGTAAGATCTGAAGTACCTTACTTATTTTACAAGTTTATCACTTGAAATGGCATCTAACACCTGTACCTCCTTGGAAGTTCTCCACAGAAAGGTATAGAAGAATGTGGTCAAATTGTGCTTACTTCAGGCTTTTTCTGCCCTTGGCATTTTTGCTATTGTAACTGTGGATTGCTGGCTACCGAAGTGGCTGATTATTTTTAAGTTCAATAGACAAGCAAATCTCTGCATAAACAGTTGCTTTAGAAGCAGACTTAGTATGTATGTGACTACGTGGGAATGTGTCTACATTGATCCTTGTTTCCTAAAATTGGGACAGATTCTCTGTAGACAAAATTATTGATTTTACTATCAATGCAGCCACTGTCTTTCATTGGCTTTCAAACTGATCTTGTTAATGTGCTATTATCTGCTCCTTAGATACAAGTGAATTTCAACTATTTTTTAGTAGATTGTGTTTTTCTTGGTGCCTCTGATTCGGTAGGTCTTTGCAGTCTGTTTGGCTTCCTGGATGCATGCAAAGTGTATGATAGCCAAAATTTTGGAATTGCTTTTGATTATAACGTCTAAACTCTTTTTAAGCAGGTATTTTATCTGGCTAGCTTCTTAAGTATATCATACATAAAAATTTTCGTTGAAAGCTTTCATACACGGAGTAGATTGTACGCTTATGTTGTAGTTAGTAAATTATAAATTGTAAGCAATGAATGACATAGTATATTGGCCGTAATTAAATTTTTAACTGTATAGAGTCTGATTTTTAAAACACAAGATATTTCTATTCTAATCCAATCTTGGCTTGTAAGCAAATGTAAATTCCGCTGTCTCAGTGCTGATCTTGGGTGCAAAGGTATTGAAGGAATAGCAAAATATGAAATATGATGAGGTAATTCTCAAAGTATTTTGAGGTACACAAAGATGTCCATTATGACCAAGGTTACCGTGACTGTATTGTGTATCTGTGTTGAGCATCTCCTGAATTTGTTTTTCTGTTAGCCAAAACTTCTAGCTGTTAGTGGTGCTATCTCCATATTTATTGAGCTGTAACAATTTCTGTTTGATAAGAGAAAGTTCATTTTATACGTATGGCTAAGGAAATATGTGAAGCATTTGTGTTTTCAGTGGGTGCTTACTGAGTCACAGCACCAGCACTTCTCTGATTTAGTGCTAGCCTTACATTCTTGCTTTTTAATCCATCACTGAACCAGAAGCATCTTGAGCACAGACATAAGGAAAACTGGATAAAACTTGTTTTGACTGCTTAAAAATGAACAAGGACTTGCTCTCTTAACATAATCAAACACTTTAATTCAGATTTTTCTGACCAGATATTTCTGTGCAACAGTTTGTCTTGTCTTCAGCACATGACTGCAGCTCCAAGAAAAGGTGTTTCTTAATAATGGGAATACATGGAAGCTGCAGCATACCTCACTGCAGGAATATGTCATCATGTACAGGGCCAGCTGAAGCTAAGAGTGTTTCATGTCTGTGAGATTCATTTGTGTGTTCTTCTTTTATCACAGCTCAAGAATATTTTTACTTTTTCATAAGCATCTTAGTTTGGATCAGGAGCGTGTTACAGAAGTTAGCTCTGCTTGCCACAGTCTGAGGTTCATGTGGGAGTACGCAAACTGAATTCCTTTCTGGTGAGGCCAAACTGGAAGATAGGCTCAAGGAATGCACATATGCCCTTTAGAAATTGTAGTCCAGTATTTGGTCCTGTAAGCTGGTAGCCTAGTAGAAGTAGTCCAATGCAAAGACATGCACAACACTACTCCACCCCCAAAAAAAAGAAAACCCACTCAAACCACCACCACCACCAAACCCTCAAAACCTACATTCCATGAAAGATATTCAGTGTGGCCCTTGCATACTCAGTGTTAGGTGTTGCAGTCTTGGCTCTACTGCTGATCATATGTTTACACAAGCAAATAGTGTGTTCTGTTGTTCTCTCCCAGCTGCAGGCTGCTCCTGACCTCCTCACTGCTGGGCTCTGCAAGCTTGCTGCTATGTGTGCTGTGGCATGCCCAGGTTTTTAGGTCTGTGAGTCCTTGGGTTTCACTTTTCCTTTCATTTAGGTCAGTCAAAGCGAGTGCAGGTATTGGACCAAGTTGTTAATTTGTCTTGTCTGTCTCTAGTCTCTAGATTATTTACTTTCCTGTGTCTTTAATCTCAGTAAAGGCTTTCAATAGTTGGATAGACTGAGATATGTTTTTGTCAGAACTGGTTAGTTGGTAATTGCCTACTGTGAGAAGTTAAGCTACTCTTTTGTGGAACTGTTGTATCTCAGTTAGTGTCAGTTGCAAAAATAATTTTTAGTGAACCAAAGTGGTCTACAGAAGCTGGTAAGGATCAAAATTACCTTTCTGGGAGCTATTAAGCTTTGTGAGTTTAAACAATCTGTGTAGATGAGGTTGGTTGTCTCGTGGCAGTGTAACACTAAGAAATAATAAGGTTGCTTCTCCTCAGAAAAACTTCATTGTTGTAGAGAAGCACTGGGCTTGTTACCAGGCTGAGTCAGTAGCCGTCATTTTGTTGTTGAGGGGAATGTTCTGTATTGTATTGACTGTTACTAACAAGTCATTGTTGATGAGCAAAAATAAGCAGTACTTGAAAGAGAGAATTTAAGTTCTGTCAGATGCTGTGGGGGAGAAATCAGTGATAATAGCAATACTACTTATGTTCTCTAAATTAAATTCATATAAATGAGAATTTTTCCTGTGTATTTAAATATAATAATTTTTAATATCTATCTCTGCTTCATTTAATGGAAATCTGTGATAAAAATGTTTATTTTTATTCATTATTATATTTCTATAACATCTTAGTCTTGCTTAAGCTTGAATTAGTCTTGCTTAGACTAAGACTAAATGTCTGAAATAATCTTTTCTTTTTTATAAGCTGATTTCAAGTAATTTCCTGGTTTCCGTACAAGTGAGCTTTGCAATTAAATTGACCATGTTTTCTAGTAGTTGAGAGCTTGCACAAAAAAGCATGTTGTGCAAGACAGAAGGTGTAATTGTTGAAGGAATGTCTCTTTTCCCTAAAACCACAGCGTGACTTATCTGTCCACTTTCAGATATTCTGAATATACTAATCATTCTTAGAAATTGAGTTATTTTTCATGTATTTGCAAACACTTTGGATCTAGTAGAACTGAATAAAGTTGCCTTAATGAATTAAGTTAATGTTGATTTCATATTAGTGCTGTTGACAATTGCTAGGATGTAGCGCTTATCCCCAAGAGTTCTTTACTTCATGATATTTTCTACTCACTTTGGTAGTCAGAGCATATTTTAATGCTGGTAAATAAAAAGTTGGTGAATCCTTCTGCTGAATTTTTAATAATTTAACTCTTTAACCGTTGTACCTGCAAGAATGTGGCCACATCTTACAGCTCAAGTTATGATGACTCTGTTTGTGGCTCTCAGTTTTACTGTTGTGAAGTAACATCAAGAACTTGCAGAGGATCTCTTTTGGTTCCTGAAGCTAGTTTGATCATCAGTTCACAGACTGTTTGCTGCTATGTGGGAGCATTAACTTCTGGATTCGTGGATCAAGGGGGAGTCTTCCATTTAATAGTTATTCCTACTGCAGTTTGTGTAAAAGGACCATGATCTGAACCTTACTGCCAATTGCTGAGTTATTTATTGTTCACATCCGTGATGGCACTTTAGGAAGCTAAGGTAACTTGATGCACCTCCTAGCTTAGTGTTCATAAACCTTTGTCTGACATGTGCTTAAATGTACTTGGTTATTGAAATACTGTATTATTGGTATTTTATTTTCTGACTGGTTACAGATTTCTTGTCAGTTTATCTGTGCCTTTCTACAATAAGCAAGCTCTTGCTTAGGATAAGGCCTTAGATGGAAGGAAGGTGAATCACTTCCTTTTGTTTATAGTGGAACTCCCATTTTAGTGAGGGTAGCTACTTAAAACCTAAAGGTTTCAAATATATGTATGAACTGAATTAAATCATAAGGGTACTCCTAATAATAGAGGGCTAAAGCTTTCTGTTTCCTGTGATATGTTGGGAATTGCATTGGATGTCTAAATTGCATGCATTCAGCAACATCAGAGGAAAAGGCATATGTGCAAATGATCTGTGTTTGGATGTACTTAGTTTCACCCGTTCAGTTCTTATTAGGATGCTGACAGAGTTATTCTGAAGCAACGTGTAACTTGGTTGAATACTCCACATCACTTCTGACACTTTCTTAAATTGTTACAGATTCCTCTTCATAAGCTTCTTTAGTTCTTTTCCTGTCTGGCAGCATCTTTGCTGGAAAGCAGCATGGGATTTTAAAATTATTTTTATACTAATTTTGTCCCTATTTTTGTACTATACGCTAGTGAATTACCTTAAAATTCTTTTTATTCTGGAGTAGAGACATGATTGCAGTAAAGATTAGTGCATTTGTATAAACAAGTTGCCATGTGACTAAAAGGCTGTTAATTTATTTATAACTTTCAAAACTATATTCAAAGGTATGTATTGCTCCTTTCTCTTTCTGGAACATTTTGTTCCAGGGATCAACTTAGTGGAGTAGTTCCCAATTGGCAGTTGTCATAGGCAGTGTGACACTTGTGTCAGTTGGTTGTTTCTTAGATGTCTTTTTAGTTTTCTGTACAGCTTACGAAAGTGGAGACAAGTTTAAATGAGTAATTATTCCGAATGCGAATGAGATGTTCTGTCACCAAGTTTGAGCATACCACACGTGTACACCCCTTTTAAAAGTGAAGGAGTCTAAAGCTACTAGCTCTGGTGCATTGCAGTTTCTCATTTTTCATGTATACTATAAAGTTTCCTTCTAATAAAAACTATCGGTGAGCTTGGATGTTGAAGACCTGCTGGGATGTACTCAGATAACATTGTCATTGAAACTTTCCAAATTCCTCAACCGTAAGAATAGAGAATTAAAATTAAATGGAAATGGACTGTAAAATTAATGGACTGTTTTCTAGGGAGATGTGCTGTTATGGCGCCTATTTCATTAACTAACTACTTTCTTGTACTGCATCGTGGCTTTTTTTTTTTTTTTTTTTTTTTTTTTTTTTTTTTTTTTTTTTTTTTTTTTTCCTTAGTTCATAGATTCAAAAATATACAGTTAAGGAACTTGCAAGAAACCCTTTTTGATAGCAGAGATTTGCCTGCACGTTTTGCAAGCGACACCACGCACTTGGAAATGACACCAAGTTTTCCTATAGGAATAGTAACACTTGGAGTCTTTTCTCAAATGTGCGATGGATACTGTGTCAAGGTAACAGATAGCTTAAGTATTCCTGAAAACTTTAGTGCAGGCCCTAAAAGTCTGTGTATCTTAGTGACCTAAGGTGGTTGATAATGCTTCATGTTCTGCTTACATCATGATTTTGAAATTGCATTTTAGTCTCTATACCAAGGTATATTTGGAGAAGCACATGGGGTATATGTCCATGCAGTTCTACAGTTCAAGCAGGGATGAAGATTTTTGTACTATAGAGCTTGTAATTCCTAGAACTGTGATTATATAAGTGTCTTATATCTGAAAGATTGTTTTTGTAAACCATTATGATGCGACTTGTAAAAGCGTACAGTCAGGAAAACAGCCAAAAGGAATGTTACTTAGCACTTAAAACACCATTTGTTTATTAGAGGCCTACATTTTTTCGTGATTAGTGAACTGCTCATTTGAGAGCTAGCACCTTTTTCTCTGAAGAGAAAGGATGCGTGTCCAGGCACATTCAGTATGCATTTATTGGTTCCTCTAGGCAATCTTGTCTGAGCTAAAATTCTACATGTGAAATAGTTGTCATGGTCTATTTGTTACCAAAGAGATCTTCCCACTTCCACTCCAGTGTAACTCTGCAAGTGGGTATAACCAGGGGTTGCCTCAGAGCAAAAGTTTGTGTTTCCTGTACTAGATGTAATGTGACCTTAGGAAATACTCTATTTAACATTACTTTAGTGGCTACTGCCTCTACTGTTCCACATAGGCACACACTGAGTACTGGCACGTGTTGCCCAGAGAGGTTGTGGAGTCTTCATCCTTGGAGATCTTAAAAAAAACTGTCTGGACAATGACCTAGGCAACCTACTTTGGGTGGGCCCTGCTTGAGCCGGGGGACTGGAACAGGTGACCTCCAGAGGTTCTCCCGCCTCAAGTCTGTGATTCTATGAAAAAAGCTTTTTAATATGGAAGAGGGGGGAAAAAAAAAAAGAAAGAAATGCTGCATTTTAGGGGAAGATCGAAGGGATGGTAAGAACAATGTTAATTCCACTTAAGATAAAGGACTTTCCTGTGGTATCAAAGCTGTTTTTAATTTATACTGAGCTTCCATACTGCTACTTGTATTGATGTCCTTGTAGCAAGTAGCTGAACTTGGCTTGGTTCTACTTTGCAAGACAGTACAGTTATAACACGCTTGTATTTTTTTTAAAAAGTTTGGCTAATAGCCTACACTTTTTTTTGTTTTTGTTGTCTTTGAAATAGCTTATCCCCTTTGGAAAAAAAAAGGAGGGAGAGGGGGCAGAAAACAAACTAACAGATGAAAAATGCTTAAAGTAATAATGATACTAAAAAAAGCTGTGGAGCTTATATTTTACATGCATAACCCTGCCATATTAACCTTCTAGATCTCTCATTCAGAATGATACTGTTAAAATAGACAGTAAATGAAATATATATAAGGTGTTTCTTATTAGTCAATATATACTATAAACATAAATATCATTGAGCTTCTTTACAAAAACTCAATTTTCTTCTATTTAGAATGAAAGGGAATTCAGTTTGTGTTGCCTTTCAGTATATGTAACCACAAATTCATTATTGCTATGTGGAATGTTGTATTTTCTTTGGTGAAGAAGGGATAGCATTTTCCACCCTTTCTGCAGTCTTTCCTTCAGGAAGCAATGATATTTAAATTTCATCATGGGCAAGTGAGACACAATTAAAAATGTTACAGTATTTTCAGGATGTAGATGCTGAACTTTTGTAAGTAAGTGATTCTTCTAAGAGTTCACAGTTTTTACATTCTTGTAAGATCTGCTAGAACCTCTGACAATGTTGGTTGACTGTGATTAATTTACGCAGAGACACATCCAATTTCATGTGTCAGAGTGGAATTTATGAAGGTGAAGGAGGCAATCTTAATGTGGTAGGCTAAGTCCACTTCATGTATGATTTCAAGCAGTACATGGAATACTCTGGTAATAATAACTTATGTGTTTTCTAGTTAGAAGGAACATGTTTTATGCGTTTACCGTGCATTCGAGCTAGTTACCACACCAAGAAGAAATTGTAGAGCTTAGTGGAGCTTCTGGGTAGGGAACCAAGTATTGTGCTAAAAACGTCAGGTTTTACTATTCCTTGGTGCATTCTACCAGATAGTCTGTGTTCTATTACTTTAATTTACATCAAAATACATTTGAACTCTCTATCAAGTGCATACGCTGGTATATTCTGATGGTGTTGAAACTGCTCAATATATTGTGTGTCTTCTGTAACTTTTTCCACTGGAATGGCTAGGATAAAGTGTTTTCTTAAACTGAAGTAACTAACTGATTATTCTGGAAGATAAGTATGCTTTCTGAAGACTGAACATGTCGAAACTTGTTGTGCCACTGTTCTTGTTCAGTGACAGAATCTAGATCAAGTTCTCCTTGAATTCAGGAAAACTCTATATTAAGAAAAGTACAGTAACTGAGATGATAAAAATTCTCTGTACACTAATTTTGTAGATAGACCTGAAGGGTAGTTTGTATATGATAAATATTTCATTCTTGCTTTTCATGGTTTGAAATCAGGGTAATTTTCTATAGTTCTGCAGATAACTATCTTACTGCATACAAGGTTTTTTTTCAGCATTAATATTGGTATCTCGTAATAGTGTTCTGTGTTATCTTTGAATTATGCTAAAGCTTCTGTAATTACTCAATACTAGAAGTAAGTGTTTCTTCTAACAACTGTCAGGTGCTAGATAGCACTTGTGAAAAACAGGAGCATGGGGAGCTCAAGGTCTGCAACTACAAATATTTCTTTTTCAGGACTGTGTTACTTTGAGTGTGTTGTTTTAAATGCTGAGATTTTTACAGAATACTTTTCAGTGAGAACTATCTAATTTCTGTAGGGTCTCTAAAGTTTTTCACCAGTGCATATGAAGATGACTTTTGCATCCTGTAGCTGTTTGACAAGCATTATTTATCAAGTATGGAGGAAATTGATTAACTGTGGAGCAGAATTGTGTAAAATTGAATTCAGAAGCATTTTCTGTTTTTTCATAATAAAATGATTACTGAAAGAATTCCATCTGAAGACTGTTGAAAGCTGGCTGCAGTTTATGATATAACGGATAAAATCTGCATCCTTGGCCTTCCAACAACCTTTACACCAGCAGATGGTGGGCGTAAAGATGTCATTCATCATTTATTTACAATGGGCTTTATTTATTCTAGTGTCAACAGCTGCCCCAGGGAGCGGGTTATTGAATTCAAATGTGAAGCTCTGGGTTATTTGCTTCCTTTCAAATTTGTCTTCAGAGCTTAGTTGCTAGGAGTCCATTCTGTGCTCTAATAATGATTCATGTATTGTGAAGCCATTCAGTAAATTGGGTTGTCAGGGATTGCCAAAAAAGGTTTAGAGGTCTTGTTCCGATTTTTTTTTTTTTTTTTTTTTTTTTTTTTTTTTTTTAACAGCACTGTGCTGCAGTTGGTGTCTTCTCCTTATGTGCCTTCTCTTGCTAGTGCTAGAAACTTTGTTCCCAGTTGTCCCCTCTCTGATTTTCCCTCCATATTCGTCCTTGTCCCCCTCCTCTCAAAACTAGAATTGTAGAATTGTATAATTCTGTGATTCTAAGATTGTGGTTTTCAGCACCAAAAAATAAATTTGAGATATGAAATAATGGAACTTTCTCTTCTACAGGCAGGGCAGGAGTCCTTCCGTTCCATTACAAGGTCATACTACAGAGGGGCAGCAGGAGCTTTACTAGTGTATGACATTACAAGGTGAGAATATTGAGGAGGTATAACTGGATTAAAATTATATGTCTTTGTAGAATTGTGCCATGGTCTATAGCAGTCTTAAAGTGTCTAATTTAGTTTGACTTTTTGTATAGATACTTGTGATCTAATGTTTTGCTAACTTTCCTTAAGTGTTCAAAATCAAGATACAGCTTATGTAACCTATATAATTCCAGTTTTCTCTGTATAGTCATTGAGAAAAAGTATACGTAAAGTCTCAGGAAGAATGAAACAGAGTCTTTTTATAAACTAGTTGACCATGAACCTCTGGATTACCTTTATTGATAAAGATGTTAAAGTATTTCATTAATTCCTTTCTAGTGTTTTTATTACCATGAGCTATAACTTTTGTTTAATTATAGCAGATTTTTTACTGAAGTGCCATTCTGCAAAGGAGTGAAGTAGTAAAACGTCAAAGTTTGCTTACATAAAAATACCAGGAAATTTCTACCATGGCAGTGTTTATGTGGTTGGGAAAATAGGATCTCAGTGTGGTTTTTTTTGTAGCAGCTGTTCAGAAGTGACTAAGGCTTTCCTGCTGTATTGAATAAAGTCTCTATACAACTTCTTATCTGCAAAACTGTGGGTACGGTGGCTGGTTTATGAAAATGTTCAGGCTCCAAAATCCTATTAGGGTGTATGGCTCCCTTTGTGGATCTTGGGTCTCATGGCTGAATTAAGCAACAGCTTTTACTAGAGATTTCCTAGACGTTTTTCCTTTTGTTCCCTGTTTATTTTTAAATATCAGGAAGCAATGTATTCTTTCTGTTGAATTTCCAGCAAGTGAATCTTTGATGCATAAATAGATGGGTTTACTCTTGTGAAATCTTAAACACACTTTACAAGCATGTGATTTAATGCATACTCTAAAAAGTGTATACATTCTGTAAAATCTGTAACTTGCCATATTCGTTTATAAACTCACAGAAAATTGTCAACTATTTTCTGCCTTTAGTAGAACAAATATTACTAAACAAGTATGTGATTATTTGTACTGTTGTTTGAATTGGTTGAGACGGTTAGGGACTTAC
Source organism: Tetrax tetrax (assembly GCA_009806455.1). NCBI lineage: Eukaryota > Metazoa > Chordata > Aves > Otidiformes > Otididae > Tetrax > Tetrax tetrax. The sequence continues at coordinate 1,040,897 of WHYT01017427.1, forward strand.
AAAATCTGCTGAACTGAATTTTAAATGTCTATAAAATTACAGATTCTTATGGCTACATGAATCTGTTGTACTCTTTGTAGCAAATGTATTTGCAGTTACTTTTTAGGCAGAGTTCATTAATGCTCCTTGTTTACTAAATTTTTGTTTGCTTATTCTCCCTCTCACAAAGGGATTACTAGCTTTTATCCCTGGAGCATGTATACTAATAAATGAGTTCATTACTCAAGGAGAGAAGCTGACTAACAGAAAGGAGAGAGATTTCTTGGAAAACTGCTTTTAATTTTCATCCTCTTCCATACTTAGGAGGGACACTTTCAACCACTTGACAACTTGGTTAGAAGATGCTCGTCAGCATTCCAATTCCAACATGGTTATAATGCTTATTGGAAATAAAAGGTAAAATTTAACCAGTTATGATTTTGTAGATGCTAAAGATTTGACTTATCTGGATTTCAGCTTTATGTTTTCTTATTTATAGGCATTATGTTAACCTTAAATTACTTTCAGTCACTGGGCATAGTTCTATGGTGAATCTAAAACCTTTCCTTTTCTGATTAGACTAATACAATGTGCAGTGCACATGGATCAACTATCTTACGTTCTGAGTACCTTTTTCAGAAGTAACTTTATGTTTAAAGGATTGACTGAATGCATGAGGTCATGGATTACGTTACTTGTTTTTCTTGTTACCTTTTTTGCATCTGGAATCACCACTTAGAAGCACCTAGATCTCTCTCTTGTAAAGAGAATATGGCTCCTAATTTTAGGTATTCTAAAATGCTTTAGTTTTTAGTTAAGAATCACTTCAGAGAAATTGTCATTAAAAAAAAAAGGAAGCCCATACCACAGGATTCTCTTAAACTTTTCTCAAATGTAAAAAGTGCATACCTCAATGATAATCTGAGAAGTTTCTGAGTTCTAAGCCTGTTTCGTATTCTGTATGTTTTAGCTGAGATTGGGGGCAGAGAATGCTTTTTCACCATTTCCCAGTGAATTCAGGCTGCTCTTAGACACTGGACGATGAATATACAACTAAAAGTTTTGGAAGTGTGTTTCCCAATTTGTAGATGATTATTTACTTGGTCTTCTCATCAGATAGACTGTCCAAAGTTCCTGTTGATGCTGAAACTTTGATCTGTATTGAAGATCTTTATAAAAAACACATCACTGAATAAATTAAGTTTATCTGTAACTTTTCTAGCCCAGTGAACTGTAGCTCCATGTCTAAATGTTTTTGCTGGATGTAGGGTCTTTCCAAATATCAAAAACATCATCTCAGAATTTAATAACTCATTAGTTACGGGCCTTTATTTAATTGACCTTAACTTATTTCCATGCCTCTGCAATTCTTGAAGGTAAAGGTGCCAGTTGAAATAATATGTATGCTTGTCCCTTAAAATTTAATGAACGACCAGATCACTTCTTAGATAATACTGAGAAACAGCCATGTGGTAAAGAGTGTCTGGTTTTGCTACCCTGGCCTGTTTACCTCTTCTTTTCCTCTTCTTCTTCCACCTTTCTGACGTTTTTATTCCCTCTTTCTGCCACCACCCTCTACCTCCCCCTGAAAAACATGGTAAGCATTAAGTAATTGTGAAGTTTGACCGCATTTTTATACATAATCTAGAAAGTGACTGATTATGTTCCTCTTAATTGAGGGATGTGATAAGCATAGTCTTCACGAGTTAGTATAAAAATGTAATCTCTTTTATTAAATGAAGCTTTGGTAAGCCCGTGATGTCCCTGACCAACTGTTTTTATGCTTATGTGAATAAAAATACAGCACTAAAAGAAGCAGTGAAGTTTACTTGCGATAAATACAACACAAGTTTGCATACTTAGTTGACATCTGTAACTATTGCAGATTATTCTTAGCTTTTAAACTAAATGTTTGTCTTGTGTCTGCTGATGCAGACTGTATACCACATGATGTGTGGTATATGGTATATGTTATAATGTGCTGTTTGGAGCTAGCTCAGTAAATCCCAGATAAAACTAGGTTTTATTCAAACAATAAATAAATTATGTATTTTAAGTTACAGATTGAGGTGCCACAGGAAGTATAAGTTCTTTAAGAAGGTTTTTAAAGGGGGTTATTTTCAAGCCTCAAAGATGAGGACAGGAAAGAAACTCTTTCAGTTGTATTGATTTATCCTGAAACTGTGTTACATGAGTTCTTATAGTTGAGCGTACTACTAGAGATGGATGGAAGGAAGAAGGTGCATCCTTGCATAATATTATTTTAAGGAATAAATATTATTCTTAAGAATCCCCAAACTACACTTGGTGTATGTTTGTAGTACTGACTTATTACTGGATTTGAAGAGTGTTGAGAATTTAATCTGAAATATAATAGCTGTTTTTTGAAAACATTACAAATACTTGTGTTAAAACATGACAAATACTGTACTTAATCTTCTTTCCAGAACAAAACATAGCTATATTGATCTAGTAAGACCAAATGCCTCGAATTATTGGAATGGAGAGAGGAAGACAACTGTGGTTAGTAGAAGCAGTTAAAGCTCTTTAAGAATATGTTTAGATACCAGTAGTGAGTTTTGACTGTGTTATCACTGCAGTTCTCAATGCAGCTCCACTATTTCAAATCTGAGAGTTGTTTATTTCTGTTGTATCGTGAAGATAACACTGTAGTGAGTCAAGGTTTTAAATAAGATCTTTTTGAGGGTAGCATGGTAGTAGCAAATAAAGACACTGCTTAAGTTCAAAAATGTATTGTCAGATAGCTACTTCAGGGAACTGAGAATTAATACCCTGTTAAGATATCTTAAGCCTGAGGCTGAGATACTGGGAACACTTACATGTAATGAACGTCAGCTTTAACAGTGTTTTGAGAAGACATTTCTTGTATCCTTATCTTAAAGTGCTCCGTGTTTAAATGATGTGGTGAATTGTCTTGACTCTGTAACTCATCTGAGCTAGCATGTAGTTGTAAAAATAACAAAAAACCTGTTTTGCGGCAAAATAGATGCCACAGTGAGTATTGTTTACTTTTAATATATGTATAATTACAAGTATGGCAGCACTGATGCCCAGTATGATACTTTTCACTGGTCTTCTGGCTACAAAGTAGACTTCTGTAATTTGCATGCTGTTTAGTTTAAAAATGTACATCTGAGAAGATATTTTCACATGCACAACTTAAACTTTATTTATATGTAATATTTATTATTTATGTATAGATGTACCTTTGTTACTGCTCAAGCTATAATATAGTTATAAAGAAGGACAGAAACTGTGTAATCCTTGTTCCTAAAGAAGTCTTAAAAAGTAAGAAACATGTGCCTACATGACTTACAGAAGTGGAGTGGTCTTTAGTTATCCAGTTGAAGAGAGGGTTATTTTCTCTTCTTTTGTGTAATATTTAACTTTCATCTAAACTGCTTGGAAAGCAGGAGACAAGAAGTTATGTAACAGTCACTTCAGGTTCTGCTGTTACAGGACCAGGCCTGGAGTTTCAAAACCTAAATGTTAGCTTCTTGGGAGAGAACAGCTAATGTAGTTAAAAATAACATATTTTTGCTTTTAAGTCTTTTTATCAGAACAGAAATTGACTGTATGAAGTTTTGCTACTGAATAGAAAAAAAATGAACTCTTATTTTAAAAATTATTTTTAATATCATTTAGAAATCTTCTATAAAACTCCCTTACCCGTTCAGCTTTACAGTGTGGCTTGGCAGATAACATTATACTAGAAAAGAGTGATATTTACCTCACATGACAATGTCTAAAGTCGGCATTCAAGGAATAGCTAGATAAGTATACACGCATCCTGTTGAAAGCCCTTTCGTGAAGTCTTTGATAAGATCTATGTCAGCTAGAATTGATAGCTCAAGCAAGTGTGATGTCTGCGGCTACTCCATGTACTACTAAGGTATTCTCTCTCTCTCTCTCTCTTCCTCCCTCCCCCCCCCCATTTCTCTCCCCATACACACTATATAGCTACTCCATAACTGCAAGACTTGGAATAATTCTACTTGATGGAAAGGCTTGAGTAGATATTAATGTGTAAATAAGTTCTAATGAGGGCTCCTGGCTTAGAAGCATGTGTCTCAAGAATAATATTTAAATGGACAGGTTAGACCACGCAACTAACTTATTTTTTTCCATCTTAGTGATTTAGAATCTAGGCGAGAAGTCAAGAAAGAGGAAGGTGAAGCATTTGCACGAGAGCATGGACTTATCTTTATGGAGACATCTGCCAAAACTGCTTCCAATGTAGAGGAGGTAACTTTGCTTAAAACAAACAGTTGTTTTGAATTGCACTTTGTTATTTGTACAGATACTTTTTCTCTAGGTTTTGGATTCCTTAACTTGAATTAACTACTTTTAAATTTATATTACAAGAAAGACAGTGTCTATGTTTTATCGAATTGCATGGCACTAATTACATTGTTGAGACTCTAGTAATTCAGATGCTTGTTCTTTTTCAAATATTTGGTCAGAGAAATGGGTACTTCTATCTGTCTTGAAATCTAAAAAGTGAAACTAGAATAGATTTGCTAGTCCAAAGCAAGCCAAGCTATTGGTATACTTGGTAGATGTCAGTCTAACCTATTCTAAAAACCTATAATGTTTCACAAGCTCTTCAGAGCAATCTATTGCAATGCCTTACTATTTGTGTTGTTGCTATCTTTCCCTTCCGCTACCTAGCAGGGATCTTCTTTGCTGCAATTCATGCATGCCATTTCTTTTTCTGTCTTCTACAGAGCTGCTGAAGAGGTCGTTATCTTGGTTCCTGTAGTCTGCTATGTATTTGAATAAATTTTTCAGTCTTTGCTACTTCAGAGTAAAGAACTTAAGTCTTTTGAAGCTTTGCTTGTAGTTCATTTTTCTGGACATATGTGAGTTCTTGCATATCTCACCTTGATTTACTGCACACCTTTCCTGAAGGGTGGCTGTGGTGAAGGGTGGCTGGTGGGTTGACCTCAGCCAGCAACTAAGTGCCTATCCAGTTGCTCACTCACTCTCCCCGTCTAATGGGAGGGGAAAGAACCAGAAGAGCCAAAGAGAGAAAACCTCAGAGGCTGAGATAGAGTTTAATAAATGAAGGAAGGAGATGGGAGGAAGAGTGAAGGAAGGGCAGTCATTCACAGCTTCCCACAAACAGATTGATTCCCAACCAGTCTCTGAGCAACAGCTGCTGGAAAGACTACTCTTCAGTTTTTATTATTAAGCATGATGTCATACAGTATGAAATATCCCTTAGGCCAGTTCTGATCAGCAGTCCTGGCTGTGTGTCCCTCCTCGGATTTTGCCTACCCCAGGCCTGATTGCTGCAGAGAGCAGAGTAAGAAACAGAAAACCTTGACACTGCGTAAGCACTGCTCAGCAGTAGCTAAAACATTGGTATGTTATCAATACTGTTCTAGTCACAAATCCAAAACATGGCACCATACAGTCTGGTATGTAGAATAAATATATTTATTTATATAAATAAAGAAAACTAACTCCTTCCTAGCCAGATACAATACAGTGGTGTACAGAGAGCTCCAGCTGAGATGTTAATGCTATGTAAAACAGAAAGATTGCTTCACATGTCTTTCAGGCCCATGCTCAGTTCATACATCCCCACTTACTAATCTTTTTTTTACAATAGCATGACATAGTTCAGCTTCTCATACTATGTAATCTGCCCTTACTCTTTTCCAAAATGATCCTAAATGCAAAATGGACAACCAGTGAGTTATTCTCTTAGTGGTAAAGCCTTCCAGACTTGAAATATTCAGTATTTTTTGAAAAGTTATAGTAAGAGTAACAAACAGCTTTCACTGACTTTGTTCTGGTTTGTTACCTCATGATTCTAACATTAGCACCTCTCTCCATGTCAAAAAATACATGCTAGTGACTGATTTGTCCATTTCCTAATGCATCTCTGATTATCAGGAGATTTTGTCAAAACAGTTCAAATAAAATAATCTCCTGATGATACAAGTGAGTGATTGTGTGCATGTACTAACTTTCTAATTCTATTGGAAAAGCTTCAGGATATAATAATCCCTTTTAATGACAATCAAATGCATTCCTTAAATAGTATTCTCAGTCAACACTAAAAGAGGTGGCATGATCTAGTGTAGTTACAGCTGTAGAAGCAAAATCTTAATCTTTGTGCCACTAAAAATAATTTAGGAGAAACAGTAGGCACAGTAAGTGAAAGATAACACTTTGTGGGCAGAAGATGAGACCATTTTCATTTTAATGTTGTTTCTGGACTGTTCAGTATCAAAAAAATAGAAGGGAATGAGGAAAAAAATCATGTGGAATGGGCAGCATTTGAGGAAAGAACAAGAAATATGCAAAATGGAGGCAAATCTAGCAAGCCTTCAGTACTTGACTTCAGGATTGGAAAGAAATTATATTTTTGTGACTGAGGATATAGAAACTAAATAGGAAGAACAATGTTTGAGGTAATTCAGCTAAAATTAAACGAAATCTTAAGCAGACAAAACCTATGGCCATGTGTCTGCAAATGCTTCCTACTCTGCATTAAAATTACACTTAAAGAATTTTTTTCTCTCATTTGCAAGACTTTTACAATTTTATCACATTTGTATTTTTATTGGTAATGCAACAACAGTGAATAACTGTTAATTGAGTCTTACCTGAAATGTGCTATTCAGAGCTTGCTGAGTGGTTTCTGCTTGGGCAGTGTCTTAACATTTGTAGAGGCAGAACAGAATAATCTGTGTGCACTCAGGGTGACCAGGCAGTCTCTTACGGCACACAGTAGTTATCTTTGTGTCCCTGGCATCTCTTTTGTCTGAATCAATTTACATCCACTGATTCTAAAGAAGTAACGATACCTAGCTCTATTTGGGAAGCTGGAATAATTTTGTGTATTCTTCCTGCACTCAAGACTGCTACTTTTAGAAATTATTAATGTGATCGACCTTAAGCAAAAAAGCTTTCTGGATACTGGTTAAACCAGTATGAGACAACTGTCGCTGTTCAGAAGCTCATCTTGCTTGCGTTGTACTGGTGTATCACTGACTCCTGGTGCGGGAGTTGGTTTTAGTAAGTTGTATCCCATACGGAGGGGATTATATAGCCCTATGCCAAGCTTTCATTTTAGGAGTATTGTCTTTGTTATTCCAAATTGCCTGCACATAAATAGAATGCAGTAATGGATTCATTATTTAGGATTAAATCTGAATAGACTAACGGTTTTGACTGAGCAGTTCAGCACTTCTGCTACATGTAGCTGGATAGTCATTCAACGGTTTTGTTTCAACTGTAACTTAATTTTCTCTTCAGGCAGCTTCTTTCATACTTTCGCTTAAATGGATCATGAATATTCAAAACCCCTGTAGCTTCAACAGCAGTACTACTCGGTCACACATAAGGGAAGGGAGATGGCCTTTGTAGTATTCTAAAGGGTAAAAATGAAAATCACAGGGAAAGATGAGATTCTTAGCAGCTTCCCAATTTGAACTGTTTTTTAGAAGTGTTTATTTCCCGTCCTCACCCTCTCTAAATATTACTAATTGCTGGTAAACAAACAGTTGTTTGCCCTGGTAATATAGTTAGCAGGGATTTAGTTCAAAAACTTGGAAGTCATAGAATGTTAATAGCTTTCATAGTAAGGTGGAGCATCACACAAGATGTAACCTGACTAGAACTCGCAAAAGGACAGGATATCTAGTTACAAGAGTTTAAAACAAAAAAAAAAACCCAACGACAAAAAACACCCAACAGTCAGGTTTATCTTAACTTTTGTCAAAACCAAGATTTCTTCAGGTTCCTTTGAAATCAAAGTTCTGTGACCTTTCAGCTGTGTGAAGCTGGCACTTCAGCCAGTTTCTCTCATGAGAAAAGAGGTGGAGCTCCTGTCGGCTCAGCGGTAGGAGAGAGCAGGGGCGGGACACCTGGCTCCAGTGAAGGGTCACAGCTTTCGCCTCCTTGTGGCAAACCTTTGAACTGTGCCCGAGCTGCCCAGTAAGGAGTGCTAGTCTGCCACAGTTGTTGGGCTTCTGAGCATCTCAAGGTATAATCAGAATTTTTAAATTTCAGTTAATCGAGGGTTTCAGGCATTATAGAAGAGTATGGAAAGTATGATCTGGCAGCAGATTCTACTGGAGAGATGGATCCTTAGTTCTGGGGGTTTTTATCTTCTTTTTTCCTCAGGTGCTCTGTCCTTTGTAACTGCTCAACAGCAGCTTCAAGACACTTTGAGCTCTAGTAATGCGCGTCTTCCCAATAAGTTTGTCAGAAAAAATTGCACTTATGGGTACATATAAACAAATTGCTGTCAAGTTCTGTTTTGTGCCTGTGCACCTTTACTTCAAAAATAAGGCCACAAATGTGGTGGGGTGCTTTTTGTGGTGTAGGTACCTACCTAGATCTTGCTCTATAAAGGGGCCATCCAGCACCACTTATACACTGGGACAGGCTCTAGGGGTAAAGCCATTTGTGGTCCATGTTGTTACTTTTTCCAAATGCGCTCTTTAATACCAGAGTAATCAAACTATACTGTATCTTACTGCTTAAAGAAAAAATAGGAAGTTGGGAAGGAGGAGGAAATTCTAAGTGTTGGCTGACCACAGAGGTGTGTGCGTCATGGTTTAGAATTTGTGAGATATTTAACCTTTAAGCATTTCTCATTTGATTGTAAGAAAGCATTCAGAAATACTGGCTGCCCAATTTGTAGTACAAAGCACTAAATTTAACTGTAATATTGCCACCAGAGGGCAGCATGTTACGTGAGCTGGCAGCGTAGAACCTGCTCTATTCTGACTTTAAGCAAAGAGGAACTTGTAAAATCTGAGTTCTGAAGAGTATCAAAGATTCACTTACAAGTTTGTCCTGTTATGTTCAGCTTGTAGCTAAGTCCTCAGATACTCAGTATGGCATTAGCTTTCTAAGAGAAGTGATGTTACTGACATCTGCCAAGTGAAAACTAAATGTACCTGTTCTATAACTTGTGTTCTAGTGTCCTTAGCTTATTATTACTCCTGCATACAATTTCCATAACAGAGAGGTGTCAGGAACTTATTCCCTTACTTTCTGTGTTGTTTTTACCAGTTGTAGAATTCATTCTTCCTGTTTTTGTCTTGAGGGTGGTAAACCTACATTACTTGTTTGCTTTGTGTGATAAAACTGATGTCAAAGCTGATTTAATTCTGTGTTCAGTGTTTTTAGGAGTAATTTATTCTAAAAGCAGCATCTGTACTGTTTGGTAGTTGGGTTTTTGTGTGTTAGGTTGTTTAGCCTTGGGGTTTTTTTGAGGTTCGCATTATGAAAACTTGCCTTCTTCGTTCCCATGTAGCAATACGATCTATAAAACTCCTTATACAATTATCTAAAGTGATATTATACTGGTGTGTGGGACTCAAAAACCTCATTTATTAGCTTTGCAGTAGATGCAGGCAAATCACATCTTACGAAACCTGCTTTCCCATTTGTACAGCAATGTAACTTTCCTCAGCAGGGTATTGCTGTTATTCGAGAACCTAGTTATAATGTGGACACCATTGGAAAACATGTTATATTAAAACAAATCGCTGAATAACTTGGATAAAACTTTTTTTTTTTAATGCTGGGGTACAGATATATTCAGTAGCCTCATGTGTAAAAGCATCAGTAATTTGTGATTTTGAAAGATTAAAACCAAGAGTTAGACTTCAGGAAAATGTTTACATTTAATGTTACATTGTTTTCTTTAATTTTCCTGAAACATAGTCTAGAATTTTTATATTTGGAAGTCTAACATACTGCTTTTTCAAAAGTCTGTCTCTCCCCTTTATGAGTAATGGACATGCTGTGTACTAGGGCCTTGCCATCTTTCAGGTGACCGAGTATAAACCCAGATTGAATTTGGTACTGTCTCTCCTGGGGTAGTGAAAATAAACCTGGACCTGAGCTGATTTGGGGTGGAGATGCTCGAGTATCTTTGTATGGTGCTTTAGTAACAGCAGCATTAGGGGAGCGTACCGTGCAACCGCAGTAGGCTTGGTAGGCAGCCAGCCAAGTCCATGAAGGCTTACTGGTTGAGGTCTTGTGCTGTGTGGAAGTGGCTAAACTGCACCTGGATCCAAGTTGGCGTATGAAGTGCTACAGCTGTGTTCTTGCAGTCCCCTGCACATGGTCTCATAAATCCAAACTGGATTTGAAGGGAGGCCGCTCTGTGTCTCCACATCCATGGCCCAGTTAATCGTCAAATAGGATAAACTGCCCATAAATAATTGAGAGTTTATAGTATACTGCATGTTCCAGATAAGAGTTAGAACATGCAGTATAAAAAGAGATTTTTACAGGAAGTCAATTATACTGAGTTCACCTTCTTGTCCTTGCTAATTGGGGCACTAGCATGCAATGGCAAAATCTGATATGATATTCTTAAAGCGAGTGGACCGCTGTTTTTAGTGAGGTTCTAAGGTGGTTAGTTTGAGTCTGCTTATACTTTGAAGCATAAGCTAACTTGAAATAGATGGATGCAAGAGACAAATGGAAGTCTCAAGGGATGCAAGTCTCTTTTCATGGCTGATTAGTATTAATTTTTCAGAATCCATACCAACTGAAGAAAACATGAGGTAGATTTATTATGCACTATAATGTTGTGAAACCATTGTTTTCAAGTAATAATAATTCATATGTGACCCAGTGCAGCCTGGCATTTTGCCATCCAGAATAACCGTACGTGCTGTTTTACCACTAATATGTAGTGTGCCAGAATCACCAATGGAAATGTGGTAATCGGATTATGTTTTTTTCAAGGCAACTGAAATTACTGAACTGAGGTGAAAGGAATATTTGGATTTGTCAGATCAACAGTTTCTTAGGCAGTATGTTTCATATCAAAATAGACTGTACTGAACTCAGTATACTTTTTTTTGCTTACAGTACATGTGTAATAACTAGGGCGGGGGCAGTTTGAGTATTGCTAAATCACACTGTGTTTTCAAGTGCACTTTATTACTCTTTGTGAGGATAGATGCGTTCCTATGGTGATCTGTTCTTGAGTGTAGCATCCAGAAGATGTTTTGCATTCAGTTGTGTTAGTTTGGAGTTTTAGTCTGTTAAAATTCTAGTTTTCTTGGTCTAAATAAATTTTTATAGATCTAATGTAATTCTCATGAAATTAATTCGAAGAGCCTAGGTGTATGTAGCCAACATCTTCTAGAAACGTTAGAAGTGCCAATTGTTAAGTGCTTGTTTACATGAAGTTATCATAACACATTTTTAAGACTTCAAGTTCTGTTTAATATCCTAGTGAAATAGCAAGCAAGTATAAGTATCCTCACAGGCTCCAGCTGTGGGAATTTCCAAAGTTTTTGACTTGAAAGTTTCAGTAGGCCTGTGTATGAGGCCATTAGAATTATTAGTGTGTTATCAGAAACCAAGATAAGTTTGACTTTTTTTCCTTACATTGGAAACGTCAATTTCTGAGGAATTTGAATCAATTCGTAGTTGGCCGAAAGCCAATTTTCCTCCTGAACTCTAACGCATGTTTGAAAAACGAACTCGCTTCCTAAGTGCCTTGTGAATCTGCAATGATTAATTCTTCTCATTATTTTGCTGCAAATTCTCATGACCCTCTGTGATGATTCGATCACCCACTTAGAGTTTATGCATATTCATATATTTCTGCTCCTGCCGCAGTCGTTGAAGTCTCCTTCACTGGCTGTGGTGTGTGCTTGGTGCAGTAATTGAGCTGCAGTAGATTGATTACTCTGGGGAGCTGTAAGGCCTTTAAAGGTGAAAACATATCAGTCCTGTTAATTAGGAAACAAAGCTCTGGTGGCAAGTTCAGCAGTTAAATGCTTCCAGTGTAGAAATGAGGAAAGGTATGATTTGTTCCTCTCCATGAACCCTGTTTACTTTTTTTATATTTGAATTAGATCTGTATTTGCTGTAATGGGCTTGTGCAGAAGATAGCATATCTTGTATGATTGCATGGTGTTGGCATTTTAAAACAAAAAGAACTATATGTTTGACATTGATTGTACTTATTAGCTGCCATTAATCACCTCTTAAATTATACATTATTTTAGGTATTACTTGACCTATAAAGTTAAATGAGAGATGAAAAATTGAATAATTGATTGTAAACTTTAACCAAAAACATAGATATCGTTCACTTTTTCAGACCTAAATGTCAAGTCTTTTATCTGAATTAAAACAATAGATTCTCAGAAATCATAATAAAACCTGAGGCTTCTCCTCTCTGCTATTAAGATATCTATTGCCTATCGTGTGCAAGATTAATTAAAGAGAATACGTTTTTAAAATTAGGTGAATATTAAATGATAGCATAAGGTTTCATCCAGCAGACAGCATCCTTACATCATCATTGTAAGTACCCTGTGGTTTTATGTTGCTAAGCACTCTAATCTAGAGTGGCCTATTACAAAGATATTAAGGGTAGGGGAAACCATCTGCCACACAATCTATCCATAAGGGTCAGAAATAAATAATTTAGAAGTCATTTATATATCTTAAAAACCACTTTTCCCCTGCAATTATTGGACAACAGATTGTAGAATACAGATGTTATGAAAATGCCACTGTTTTTGTAAACAGCGTGTGATCCATTGCTACTCCTGGGTAGGTTATGGGATGCTGTTGTCATACCTGTTCCTGCCGAGGTCGGGAAGAAAAGTCTCGCTGAAGCAACTGCACATGAGATTGGGCTCCAATTAGTGCATCTTACACCAAAGGATATCACACTCATCATGGGTTTCTTTTCCCCTCTATTTTAGGCATTTATTAACACCGCAAAGGAGATCTACGAGAAAATCCAGGAAGGAGTTTTTGACATTAATAATGAGGTAACTTTTTAGTAATCTAAACACTGTTTGTTTGTTTGTTTAAATGTACCAAACTCACCTTCCCTAGAAGGCTGGGCAGTAAAATATTCATCTGTTCTATTTGGATGTAGAATTGTCTTTCATTGTGATAAAAATGGATTAAAATAAGTGACCCTATCCATCCATGAAGCATCACAAAATAATATAAATCCCCAAAAGAGAAGAAAATCCACTTTCATCCACTTCTCCATATGGTGTCATCTGTTTTCGAAGATAATTTTCCACTATGTAAATGGGGGACCATGTTGATATGCCAGATGCACTCCATGAGCTGTCCAGTGGAGGGGAGGGATTGCTTTGAGAGTTACATAAAAGACTTTTGAAATGTTCCTGGTTTAGGTGGCTGGATTCTGTAGGGAATAAAAGATTAGCCATTTTGCCTATGCACATTACTGAAATTACAGATTATCGGGGCCTATCTCTTTGCTTGTTTGGGAGGGGGTGGGGAGATGAATCAGGGATCACTTTTGTAATGCAGGAGCCTAGAAAGACCTGTGTGTCCTTTAAATTTTGGAACGATTGTGCTGTTGAAAATCTTGAGCAGTTACGAGGGAGGTTTGTGGCCACAGAAAAAGCAGATTGAAATTCAATGGGAGTAAATGGAAATACAGGGATCATACAGAAATGTGAGGATTGTATAAGCTCTTGGTTAACACTTATGTGGTGTGACTTTTTATGAAAAAAGTTAAAATTTGATAGTGTGAAGTGGTCAGTTATTTCTGGTGCCCAAGTTGTTTGGTTGTTTTTTGTTTGGTTTTTTTTCAATTGTGCATGTCCCTAAATACCATTGCTGAGGATGCTTGGTGAAACCACATGTGGAAATCTGCAGTACCACTCTCTTCTCTGTCTGTTCTGTGAATAGGTGCATTCTCTGTCTGGGACTGTCAGTCTGATGCTTCTCTTAAAGTGTGAAAGTCCTTGCAGAATTGTTCAGAGTAGTGAGGGAATTGGCAGGACTCAAATAGCTTCACCTATTTCTCCTTCATATATTTCAACATCAGAAAATTTAGACTATTAAAAATACCGTTCTTATTACTCTAGAGAGGAAATACTGAGAAACCTCAGTAGTATGCAAAGTATTTGCATTAGGAAAGTTGTAGCTAAACAAGAGTAATTCTTCAAAGACGTTAATTCTGACTAGAAAAATGTGCGTGTAATGCGGTGTTTCAGTGAAACATTTTTCAAATTCAGTTTAGTGATGAAAAACTTAAAATTTTCTCTAATATTTTTCCTAAATAAAATGCACTCTGTAGTGCAATATAAATTGGACAGTAATCTGAGAGTCTGAAAAAGCATGCTCATTGTATCTGTCGAGTTTCATATAGTAGCTGACTGCTTTACTGTGCCTCGTGGAGCTCTGATTGCAGCGTGCTGTCAGGAGCCAACAGTCCGTGCTATTTATTTGGCTTTATGCCAGGGCCGGCTCCTTGATTCCTCAAGAAGTTGCTATCAGCCCAGAGGGGGCAAAACCAATGAGCCATAGGGCATGCTTTTTATTAAAGAGGAGTCAAAGAGCGAAAAGAAACCACATCAGCTGCTGTCAATACTGAGCTAGTGCCAGAAACCCCAAGGCTACTACTGTTGCAGAACAACTGCCAAGCACTATAAATCTGAGATTTACTGTGACGCAAAGTTTCCTTAAGAGCTTAATTTCTGAAGCTACTGTATTACTTTGAGAAAAGTGCTGTATTTTTAGGTAAAATCCACTTGAGGGAGTGAGGGTTAAGATATAAGTGTGATTTTGATGAATGAAAGAGCTACGCTGTGTGTGGATTCTTGGCAAGTAGCCATGTCTTTCGGGATCATAGAAATTATTGATGACACAGAACACTCGTGTGCCCTTAGCCTCTACAGCTGATTCAACACAGAAAGAAATGCTGTCTAGAGAGGAAAAGTTTCATATTAAACTATTAAACTAATGGAGGTTTTGTTGAGAGGGGAGAGGTTATTCGTTTCTAGCAAATGCTATGTATTTTTAAAGCCTTATGCCAAGTAGTATTCAAATACAGTTCTTAATCTGTGTTTTCATGTTAGGAGTTGAAGGTACGGAGTTAAACATCGAGATAAAATTTAAATGAGAAGGAAAGCACCTTCTTTGAAATTATATTCAATCACCAAGAACATGTTCCTAAAAACATACATAAATTTTGCTGTATTTATGGCATACATTAGGAGAATTTGCTATATGATCTTCTTAAAAAAAAAAAAAAAAAAGTGTTTCACTTATATTAGTGTTCTGAAATAATTACACTGTCTATTACATTTCATTTCAGGCAAATGGCATAAAAATTGGCCCTCAGCATGCTGCTACTAATGCAACACTTGCAGGCAATCAGGGAGGACAACAAGCTGGAGGAGGCTGCTGTTGAGCCTGTTTTTACTTTCTAGCTGCCTGGATGGGGCCTACTAACTTGTTTGTTCACCCTTCCCTTCCCCTCCGCCCCGCTCGCCTCCACTCCGATTCAACTGAGACATGAAACTTGTAAGTTGGTTTCCTGTTGCAGAAGACGACTTTATCCTTCAAATTCTTGTATAACTTTGAATAAATGGTTAATGTTCACTTAAAGACAGATTTTGGAGATTGTATTCATATCTATTTACATTTGATTTCTAGGTCAATTGATGTGATTATTTTTGTTAAATGTTGTCTTGTGCCCTTGCCTACAAACTGAATTGTATTAAACACTACAAAGTCATCTGAGTATTTTAATCAGTTTGTGTAGTTAGGTTTCCCAGCTCCTGGGGTTACCTAATGTTTAATATTGTAGAGCTGTCCTCAAGTTTTTTGTCAATTTTCAAGGCTATCAAGAGAAGCGGAAGGACTCTTTTAATTCTGTATTTATCACTTTCTGTATATATAGTTTAATAACCTGCTTGGGTGTACTTGCCAAGCTAGAATTCTTTAATGCATTTGCATAAATTCTATACTACTTAGAGCTTGAAAACTACAGAAGCATTAATAGAAATTGCTTGGACGCTAAATTTTAAGCCTTTTTGACATTGTTAGCATGTTCATCCTCCCCTGACATTATCCTGAAGTCCAAGAGAAATGCTTAATGTATATTACTAGAGGCTACATACGTGCTATCTATTTTAATGCCAAATGTTTGCTCTTTGTCCACAATTTCCACAGCACCTCTTCAGAAATGGATTAGCTGTTTGCCTTAACGAGTACTATAGGTAAAAGCAGAGCATGAATGAGAAGTCAAGGAGGAGTTGATAAATTTGAAATGGCACATTATAAAAACATTAATCTTTTCTTAATGTTTTTTCTTGTTTACCACTTGATTTCTAGGTATATTTTTCATGCAAGGACAGTTTTTCAACCTAAATGTACAGTGGTTGTGTAAAGTTTTCTTTTAGTGACAACTTGTAATCCTAAATATATGGTAAGCATCTTGTCTATTGTGAAGAGGGTGTGAAAATAAAATCTGCCAGTTTGGAAATCTTGCTGAAAATGAAGACTAGAAATGCTTTGGTACTTATTACAGTGGTGGTCGGGGGTGGATGTTTTGCCTCAAATGAAAGGGTTGCAACAGTACAGAACAAAATCCTGTGTTTAAGTGTTTATTTGTTCAAGTACAGAATATTCATGTCGCTTTTCCTACAAATGAGGAAACAACTGAATTTCCACTTCATCCTATTTATATAAATTGCAGATAAAAGGGTGTCACTAAAGCTAGGCCATGCTTCATGTATCTAACAAAAAAAAAAAAGGAGGGGGGGAGGTGGAATGACTGCAAAACTTTTGTTTTACTGGACCAATACTAACTGCAACACAACATTGGGAGACATGGATCCTCATGTTATCCATTCTTACTGTCAAAGATTTAACATCAGAAGTGAATAAACTTCAGCCTGACAGGTGTAACATAGCAGTGGTTCTGAGATTAAATAAAATTTACAAACAAAAGGTTCCACATGTTTTTTATTTGGGGGAAGGGAAGAAGATTTTTTTTTTTTTGGAACAGGCAACACTGCAGAACTCAATTGCTTGAGGTGAGGTGGGAGAAAAGCCTGCTCTTCTGTAGCAGCCTCAGCTACCCTGCCAAGGGCAGTTTGTGTCTCGTAGCTGTAAACATTCCCCCGTTAAGGGAGCAGGGGCGGGGAATTTGTACCCTATCCTGAGAAGAACAAAAATGTGTGCTGTTTTAGGTGTTGATGATTTACAAAGCTAAAGCTTCAGACAGACACTCATTTTCTAAAAGCATGAAAGATGTATAGAATTGACCAGGAATCTAAGGCTGTTAAAGTAAGGAGCCACCAGCACTTTTTAGGGGAGGGTGAAGGGTGGGAGGAATGTATTGTAGCATACTATAGTCATGGGTGCTTATTGATTTTATATTTTATTTTTTTTTTTTAATCTTTTTAATCATGTTGGCTGGTCCTGGCTGACATGCCAGTCTTGCACTGTGCATCATATAAAAATCTGGTACTTTCAAAGAGGAGCTAGGACAAACATGAGGTTTCCTTGCATTCTGCCTGGCTTTTTGTCACAAGCGTTGTGCATACGTAATCCATTTGTTCACAATGAGAAAGTTTTGTATTTTTGTGGTTTTTTGAGAAGCCACTGATCCTACTTTATTCTATTAGAATTTGAAAATTATGTAATTATGAGGGTTTACTTCTAGAGCATGTGCTTTACAAGGGTATTCTTTCACAGGTTTCAGTTTTACTTGTACATGAGTGACTGATAACTTGCCCAGCTTTCATGTTGAATTCCAGTTGCTTCTACTGGCTGCATTTTCATAATCTAACAATTAAAACATTTCATTATTCCCCAGCAACTTGTACAGCTGTTGTATGTGATGTAAGACTGTTATTGGTACTGACAAATCCTGCCATGGTGCGGCTTCCCTGTACTCCCAGTTTAGCATATGGTACAAATCACAGTTAACTTACAAAAGAGTAAATCTAGAGTGGCAAATCCTCTAAGCATGATTTTAGGACTTCTCTTATTTGTATGTAAAATGAGAAGCTCCAGGAATTTTGGCAGTCATTTAAGGAAGATTAACGCTCCCCCTCAGTCTTATACCTGTGTTTCTGTTGACTTCAATCATTCTGATTTATTCTTGTGCAAGATCAGACTCAGCAGTGACTTCAGGTAAATGACTGCCAAAACACTTCCTGATAAGCTAAAATAACGAGAGGCTGGCTGAAGCCCCTCGAAGGCTGCGAGTGCTTTGTTCCCTGCTGCAGAGATGTCTCCTTTCTGCTGTGTTATGCTTTTTGTGATAGTTAGTTCCTTGTGTTCCGTCCTAACCTTCCCTAGAGGAAGGGTTAGAAGGGCACAGAATTGTTTTGGGCTAAATGGCACATATTTAAGTTAGGAAAGTTATTTCTGCCTGAAGAGTTTACCTGTGAACATTAGAGCGCTAAATCTGTTCTTGGGAAGAAAGGAAAACTTCTTATCAGGCTCTAAGTTACAATTAAACTGAATCACAGTGAAAAAACGTGTATTAAAAAAAAACAAAAAACTTTGAAATATCATAAGAAATGTTTGGCAGTAAAGGATTTTTTTTTAAAAAAGTAATCATTCTAAATGAGAAGACCTCAATATGCCTGCATTTTCCCAAAGTTGTTACCAGTGGGGTATTGCTTTTGTAAATGCTGAAGCTTGAGATGAGGATTCCTCTTGATGGATTCTTTTGAAGCTGCTGATTGTCCTACAGCTTTCTTCTTAGATTTTTTGTTTGTGGTGGTTTTGGGGGGGGTTGTTGTTTTTGTTTGTTTGTTTGTTTGTTTTTATTTCTTTTGTTTTTTTTTTTTTTCCTGCCCAGCTCCTAAATCAAGTCTCTCTTGTGTACGATCTCCTTTTTGTCTTGTCTGTTGTGGTAGTCTTTCATTCAAACTGAATCCGGAGAGCAAAGCGCTGCTCTCCATCTTTACCACTTCACATCGGTTACACCTACACTTGAGGGCATTTGCCCAACGTGGGGCATTTGCTTTGGGGATGGAAGGGTGAGACAGAGGGAAAGCGGGACACATTCTCTTGCTGCATGGCATAAAATCATGAGGGAAGTATTGCATGGGTTGTGTTACTTGTTACACGTACTAAGTGTACTGTTTTGCGTGGGGGGGATATAATTTGCCTATGCCTCTGCCATTATTGCAGGGGGGGAGATAGGGGAGGAGGAGGAAGACGAACACATTTTATTTGGCTGTCTTAACAAATTTGCTTGCTGATATTGTGCTTGTGATTTGTATATACTTAATGTTCCTCCCCCTAGAATCTCTGGGTTTCCTTCTGCTGTATTACTGCAACGTAACTTTAACAGTATGCAGTGGTGATTTATTTTAATATGGTACTGAAATCTCCATTTGTAAATAATCCAGGCTGCTGCTGTGTAAGTAGCTGATGAAATGTCTTTACTGGGTCTGCTGCCTATGAAAGAAACCACAACATTAGGCAATAAAAACTACTAACAGAATGTTACGAAACCAAGACCATGACAAAAAAGCAGCATGTTGTGGATCTATCATTTTTATTCTTGGGACAGATTTTATTATTTTTGGAACTATTACAAGACTTATGTTAAATATTGTGGATGATAAGAGGAAACAGACTCTTGGCAGACATGGAAAACCAATTACGGCATATTACCCTATTCCCCTTCCAATAAAGGAGGGGCGAAGCTAAAAGTTTATTCTTTGCTTA
>WHYT01017428.1:0-12496 GCA_009806455.1 Tetrax tetrax
AACATAGTCAGTATAAAACCCCTCATTAAACAGTGTCAGAAGATGTGGTGAGGCATTCTTTTTAAATTTTATTTTTATAATATTGTTTTGATTTTCTTTTCAGCAAGCATAAAAGCTTTTTTAAAAATTTTGTTTGGTATTTGTGAAAGGAACTCTGGGTGTCCAAATATATGCCAGTTGCTGAAATAGCCCCTTTGCTTTTATGGGACTGTAGTTAACAAAAACACCAGTGGCAACAATTATTTTCACCTATTTTCTTCCTGGAGGTATATTACAGGTCATTCCTTCTCTGCTAGAAAGGGTTTTGGGGAGAAGCAGGGCAGGAGGAAGTTCAGCTACAGCACAGAGGCAGTGGAGCAGCCCAGGTTTGGGGTGTCCTGCTACCCCATGGAATCTGCAGCCCTGCATCAGGTATCCAGGCTTCTTAACCCAAGGTTGGGATCTGGGCAGATCTAGCCACAAGTAAAATAACGTGCTGACGAGAAAGGTAGTAAGAGATGCCCGGGAAAAAGATATGGGATTAGAGCAAAGGGGGAGAGTAAGGGAGACTACTATCATCATTAAGGTATTCATGCGATATGTGGGTGTCCATCGAATATCGAATTTGTACAGAGCAGACTGATAACAGGAGAAGAACCAGATTTTAGAATCAGGCACATTCAAGAGTTGTAGGTTCAAGTCCTGGCTCAGAACTGGGGAGAAGATGCAGAATCAAGGTTTTCTCACTTTTGTGAGTAGCCAGACCACTTGCTTGTGTTTAACTCACGATTTGGGGAGTGGAATTTCTCTAGACTATGTGGCGTGTTAGCTGAGAGGAAGCATATCTGCATTTTGCCCCGCAACTGCTAGAGTTTGCATGGCAACCAGATTGATTGGGAAAGAGAAGGGTTCAAAAGCTTCTCAGTGAAAGTAAAAAGCCTCTGTTTGTGCCAGGACCATCTAGTAGTATGTGAAACAAGAGAGTTCTTCATGCTATATCAGATCTTCCAGTGAAGAAGATAAGACAGCTACAAAAGCAAAGCTTGATCAGAGATTGTTATTGTGTAGGAGGGAAGAGCAGTATCTACAGCAAGGGAATGATGCAAAGTACGTTGGGTTAAGTGTTAGACTGAGCTACTCTGGCAAAATGAATCTTTGCACTTAGGCTTTGTTGTGTGCACCTTCAGACTGTTTGGCTGGAAGGAGTCATGAAAGCAAGGTATGAGTCAAGGGTGGAATGAATGCCTGTTTCCATACACAAATTGAGAAGACTTTTTTTTTTTCTTACCAGTGGGAGGAATGGAATACAAGCATAGAGGTAAAAATGTATCTGACTCATGGCAAAGAAGTCATACATCAGTTTAATAGATTCTGTCATGTTTCCTTTGTGTATTCAGTACAAATAATGTATGACCTGCCCACAGTCTTTTCCATGTCCAAAAAGTGCTCCTGCATGACACGTACTGGAACAGTACAAGGAGTTTACAATTAAAGTAAGGCTGTTATCATACCTTTTGGTCATAAAGGCGTAAGTGTTTCCAGAATAATTGTCTTGCAAAATGTTATTCCTGTCAAGGCTCTAATACTTACATATGTACTTTTCTCTCTTCTGAACTGTGCAAGTTCTCAAACATGTGTGCATCTAAACCTCTTTAGTAAGGTTACATAAATCATGACTGTCAGTGACAGTAATTATTGATTTTTTGGAGGCTGGTGACTTCAGAATAAACCCTTATTCTTCCAAACATCAGAACATGAAATATGTGCATCTTCCTATGTCAATAACAAGTATGTTAGCATTCTGATTAATTTTTTGCTATAGTCTGCCTTTTCGTGTTTCACGTCAGTGGAAATAGGTAAGTCAGAATTTTCCACTTCCCATGTGTTACTAGAATTTGTGTCTGAATTTCTAATAGAGCAGAAGCACGTATCCATATCGTAACAGATACTAGCTGCATTTCTTAATCCAGGTACAAGTCTTCCCATTGGTGGTGTTCTGGGTCATCCCGTTCTCCAAGTTCCTACCTCTGCTCCAGACAAAAGAAAATGAATGCCCCCTCCCATCATTAAAATGATGAAAGATATGGAGTTATAGAATATAATTAGGGTTTACTGATCTTGTATTTTGAACTCAGATGTATTGCAACTCAGAGGCTGTGATAGCACCTGTACACACTACTAGTAGGTTACTGTAGGCTACTTCTCCTACACTTCTGTGTAGGTCCATTTACCAGCTGAGACCTGCTGCCTTCAGTTGAATATGTTGTCTCCCATTTAAGTTTTTAAGTTACTTGTGTCAGGGTTGCAGTACCTGGAGACTAGAGTGTATTTTGGGAGGTGGGGGTGGTTTTTCTTCATGCAGGTAATAAGTGGTACAGGAGTCGTGGGCTCAGGCAACAGCTGGAACGTGTGATGTGGCAGTCAACTGGATGAGGCTGCTGCAGAGGGAATGTAACTAAACAAAACTGATAGATTTAACTGAGTAAGGAAATGTTTAACTTCCAGTTGTTTAAACTCTAATCCCCCCGACGAAAAGTCTTAACCTTCTGTATTTGGAACAGATGGGTAAGCAACATTGCTGTGCAAGCAACAACTGCAGCACGCCAAGGTGCGGCCCTCCGCTACCATACGTGGTGTCGGAGGAGCGGTGGTTGTGTTATTGTTTCTTTCTGAAGGGATGCTAATCACTTTTTGTTATAAATGAGTGGGTGTCTAGTGGATGCCAAAGCTAAGTCTTGTGTTTTAAATTTCTCTGCAAGTTGGTTAAGACCTCTGTAGCCGCAAACAGCCAGGCAGAAACCTCTACTCTGTCCAGGGAGGAATTCCCCCAGCATGGAAAATCCCTACGTGTGGTAAAGGGTGGCTTCTGCCAAATTTAAGAGATCTGTGCAAAAAGTGTTGGCGTGGAAAACATCCTGGGGTAGTTAGGGTAGGCGATATTCTCTCATATGGCATGAGCTCTGGGTAGTGACGTAACAGGACTTTGTTCCTGTAACAGCACTAAACCAGAGCAGGAGGCAGACCTGGTTACAGGTGCTTCTACCACATCTGACATTCTTGGTGTAGGCATGAACTTCCTTGATACGCCTCCCACGAGGACCTCTCCTCCTACCATCAACCTCCACCTCCCCATAGTCTTGGCCATGGGCTCCTGTCTCAGAGAAAGGGAGGCTGCCTGTTGGTCTGGCGCTACGTGCTACTTGTTTTTACTGTTTTCTTGGGTCTCCAGCAAACTCCCGTAACCTTTCTGACTGCAGCTTGTCTTTTGCTTATCAGGCGACAGGCAAGTGTTGTCATCGCTTCTTTGTGTGGTCATTCAAGGATCTCGCTCACCTCTGTTCTTCAAAACGGCCGGAGGTGCTTTGTTCCTCTGTAGCGGAGCCGTTCCCTTTGCTGCTTGTGTAGCTGTGTCCTGCAGTAGAGCACGTGTCCTAGTTCAGCCCCGACCGGGACCAGACTACGCAGTCTCTCTCTCACTCCCCCCACCCTCCGAGAGACCAGGGGGAGATGATATAAGAAAAACAGCTCGAGGTTTGAGATAAGGACAGGGAGAAATCCTTAAAGTTACCATCACGGGCAAAACCAGACTCGACTTGGGGAAAACTATTAATTTATTACTAAAAACAGCAGGATAATGAGACAGGGAGCAAGATAACCTCCCCCCACCCCTCCCTCTTCCCAAGCTTAAGATTATCTCTGCTACCTTCCCCTCCTGAGTGGCACAGGGGGGAAGAGGGAATGGGGGTCGCGGTCAGTCCATCATGCGTTGTTTTACGCCGCTGCTTCACAGCTGGGGGAAGAACTCCTCACATTCCTCCCCTGCTCCAGTGTGGGGTCCCTCCCACGGGCCACAGTCCTTCATTAAACTGCTCCGGCGTGGGTCATCTCTTCCACGGGGTGCAGTCTCTCCAGAACGGCTGTCCCAGCGGGCCCTCCACGGGCCACAGCCACATTCAGGCATCCACCTCCCCCGGTGCGGGGTCTTTCACGGGCTCCAAGTGGATCTCTGCTCCTCCGTGGACCTCCATGGGCTGCAGGGGGACAACCTGCTCCACCATGGTCGTCACCACAGGCTGCAGGGGAATCTTGGCCAGGAGCCACATTACTCCTCCCCCTCCTTCTTCACTGACCTTGGTGTCTGCAGCCGTTCCTCACAACAGGCTGGCAGACGCCTCTCAGAATCTCTTCACATCATCCATCTCATCTCCTCTCCACCTCTTACAGCCGGACCGGGCTGAGTTGGGCCCAGTCGGCCGCCTGGCGAGAGGCCAGAGGGTGAGGCCTGCAAGGCCCAGAGGCCTGCGCCTCCCCCTCTGCGCCTCTGCACCTGCTCAGCTTCTTCACATCTTCTCTTCTTTTTTTTTTCTGTTTTCCCCTTCTTAAATACGTTATTGCAGAGGCGCTATCACGGGACATTCTGCTCCCAATCGGCTCAGCCTTGGCCAGCAGCGGGTCCACCCTTGGCCCGGCCGAGTCCACTGAACAAAGGGGAGAACTTCTAGCAGTTTCCTACAGAAGCTGCCACCTTAGGCCCCCCCTCACTAAACAAACCACAACAGCATGTTACCCCGTGAGGGAACGGTTGTGGTTTCCAACCTGCCGTTCTTCTGGATTTTTTCTGGCTTTTCAGAGGACATAATGGAAATCCAGGTGGGGATTTCATCCTGTTCCCTCTTCAGAGGCCTCACCAGCAGCAAGATCACTGGGACTTTAGGTAAGATCAGAGCCTACATAGGGTTTCACTCTAATTTCAGCCTGCATTTTCTGTTCTGCATAAGGCCTATGGCGAGTGTTGGTTTTCTTTCTTATTTTGAAGGGGATCTGGCAATATATTTCCATACTCACAATATACATATACAGTATCTGTACTTGATGTGCACTTTGCCAGTAATGGGCAGTACTGCCACATACAGTTTTTCTGCTCTTTGGGATTTTGAAGGGTCTGAATACAAAATACATCATGCACATCAGCAAATGTAGTGCAGAGACTTTCCATGGGACTTCAGTTCATGGTAGCTGTGAGGAAAAAAGGTGAAAGTCTTCTAGACTCTGTACTTTCACTTCCACAATATTTAAAGGCTCACAGTTCATCGTGCCTCAGAACTCTTTCCCTTCTCCAAGAAAACCAAGTAACAAAGGAAGGTGACATACAGATTATCTTAGCAGGTAAATTTACTGACACCAGTCTAAATATATCGTTTGCATAATTTTTTATTAAACTCACATTAATTGATAGGGAAAAGGAAAAAAAAGATATTGAAAGGTCCCAATAAGATAAAAATAATCATGTTTTTTAAAAACAGTAGCAGCAGTAAATGATGAGATTCAATCAATCAAAGATTTTTTTGGACCCCAAACAAAACCCCAAAGCCACCTGTGCTCCAAAACATGTTTTCTGCTACAGAACCTGTTCTTCAGATAATTTTGGAAGTTTCCTCCACACTATCATTTTATAAATTATGTAGTATTTCCTTATACTAAAAGCATACCAGGTCCTGGGAGAATAACTTGTCAGTGTGTACACACAGTTATTTCCTACTACTACAGTTTCACATTTTATTTTGGTCTGAATGCAGTAGGACAGAAAGGCACAAAGCTTGACAGTATTAGCTACCCTAATTCTCCAACAATAAAAGGTTTTATACCGAGACAATGCAGTTTGAAGGCTCAAGGACTTGCTCTTTAACGGTAAGGGTCAGTCCCTAAAGACATGTTTTGAGGAAAGGGTCGGCTACTCAAAGTTGTCTTGAGTGATTTTTTTTTTTTTAATGCACCTTTGTGAACTAAGCAGTGACATTGCACATTAGCAGGACATTGTCCCCCAAACTGTCCAGCCATCCCCAAGACAGATGCTACATTAAGTAATTTCTTAATTTTACTTAAGAAATAGAGGGCCACAGGAATCCTCACCTGTCAGGAATTGAACCTTCCTGATTAGCATGTGAGAGAGGCATGTGAACTGGAGCCCAGCTTTGTGTCAGGTTGAGGAATTCAGTGTGCTGTAAACCCCCAGAATTGTGATCCTTGTGGGACTGGGCTTCAACCAGTTAAACATCCTATCAATCAGGAGGACCCCTGCGCGGTATGGCATTAACTTTTACAATTCAGACCAGTGTGGGGCTCCGCTGTACTCAATCCATCCGTCAAGTCTGTCCGCACAGTTCCTCCACAGGGGATACACCAGCCTTTAGAATGCTGCTCATTGACAAGCTGAGTTGTGATCGATCAATCAGTCTCCTATCATGCTGCACAACGGCTGCAGGATAACACAAGCTTGACTGCCTCATCAGAAAAAAAAAAAAAAGTTAAGTAAAGTAACCTTAAAAACCAAATTCCACTTATTCTTTACACATCACCCCCAATGACATCCTCCCCGGCTTTTCCATCAATTTCTTTACTCTCTTTTTTTCCTTTCCCAAACTCAATTCTGATGAAAGTTTTTAATTATGTTTTTATTTTATTAAGATTTGTGTGTGTGTGTGTGTGCGATGACCTAATCGTTTGGCACAAAGAACTGTCTCTGATCAGGCCCAGGCCTAGCACAACAGCAGTCCGGCAGGTCAGGATGGAGGAAGGTGGATTGGCAGAGCAAGCGTGTTTACATCATCCCTGGCTCTCACTCGGTTCATCAGTAGATTTGGCCCTGTTTACTGTTTCTTTAGAGCTAATGGTGAAGTAGATCATATAAAACAAGAGTGATTTACAGGTTAATAATTATTTGGAAAAGCTAGTAGTGAATGAAACTAAATTAGAGAGAAAGAGTGCGTGCGATAATACGCGTTGTGTGTCCCATGTGTGGGCAAAGGATGTGGCAGTACTTGAGCATTCATATAGCTACTAATTTCTGCACACCCCCACCTTCCAATTTTCATAGAAATTAGTAGATTTTATGTTTTATGTCTATATAAATTATACGTGGGTATATAGATATAAAAAATACTTTTTTTTTTTTCTGTGGTGTCTTGCTTCTCTGTCACTTGTAGCAATGACTTCCGGGGGTTTTTTTTGGCAACACTTTTATATCTGGGAACATACTGTAATTAATAGTGTGAAGCAATCTCAGTTTTTAACAATTCTTATGTCTTTTGTAAAATTCTAGGGAGAAAAAAAGGTCTCCTGGCTCCCCCAGGCCTTGGTAACAATGCAATAGTCTGATAATCTATGCAATTATAACTTCTGTTTTTCCTCGATGGGGCCACCAGTATTTTGGGCAGGCATAAATTTTAAATTAACTTCAGAAAAATGAAAACCATAAAAGTCAGTGTGATGGAACCTGTTCCTCTGCAGTTCAACAAGTGTTAGGAATGGGGGGTGGCGTGAGGAAGGGGCTCAGTTGTGCAATGGTAACACTCAAGCTGTGGGGTTTGCACCGAGGAGAGCAGTTAGGGCGTAGCTTCTTGGTTCAGGTGTGCTACTTCCTAGGGCATGGGCTTGAGTACCATTAGTAGCTGTGTTTTTATAACTTTTAGGAGCAATCCTTCTTTAGCAGTATGTCATGGAGCCAATAAACTGTTAGTGGGCTGCAACCAGGAAAACTAAGGGCCTGTAGATTCGGTGAAACACTTAAAGGGATTGAGGAAGACCAGACCTTACTGCTTACTCCTCATCTCATCATCCATGATCCCAGTCGTGGAAGTTAGGCAGCTGTTTGGAGGAGGAGATGCTCTGGGCCACTGTTCCCTTCTTGTCCAGATCGGGTCTAGAGGAAGCTGGGACACGTTCCTGGCCTGGACTGAAAGTTTTCCTTTCTGTTGCTGTCTCAGCCATTGTAGGCCTGACAACCTTGGCCAAGCAGCTCCTGTTGTCCTGCTACGGTTTCTCCTTGGAGATAGGAATACTCCTCTCTGCTGTGCCCAAGACCGAGATCTGCTAAGGGTAGTAGACAAGAACTGGGTGAATTTAATTTCATTTCTGAGATAGATTTTTTTTTTTTTTTTGGTAGTAAGTTTTACAGCAGTTGCAGCCTTTGTGCAAGACTGATTCCTTCATTGTTTCTAGAGGAGGAAATTCCCTGTCCTACCTCCTTGTCAGAAACACTGGAGATTTTCATGTTTTGGGAAGAGCTAAGACAGTAGGAAATAGGTTGTGAGCCCAGGCCTGCAAATACTTAAATACCGGTGAGGGAATTTCTTAATTTATAAGCCTGCATCTTAGTTGGCAGGGGCGGAAAGCTCCGAAATCTCGATGCCAGGGAAGCAAGCAGTGCTAATGAGAAAAGACAGGCAGATTTGTGTGAGGCCAGGGGCATCCTAAGGCAAGGATCCAGTGGATTTCCAGATCTCAGCACGACAGGGAAAGGGAATCACTGCTCAGATAGGCCATGGGGAGGCAACTAAACTAGAGGAGAAGAATTAAACCTTACCTTATCCACCCAGAGCTTTCTATATAAAACACAGGCCCCTGTGTCAGCAGGGGAAGAAGACAAGAAAAAAAATGAAATTATGCTGGATTCACTAACTCTTTTTCCTTCCTCTGTGTTCTGCCAAAAATGCTGTTTTGCTTTAATTTTGGTTTTGTGTTGTTTTTCATGATGCTAAAGCGTTGCTTGAACACAGATGTAAAACATCAGTACGGTACAGCAAGGCGTGGACCACACAGACATGCAGTTCCTTTGAAAAACGCAAACCAGAGGAAACAATCTGCCTTTAAAATTAGACTTCCTCATTAATTTCGTTAAAAATGCGTGCAGCTTCTGGGGAATGGCAGTGGGTGACTTAAAACATGGCGTTATCCCTTGAAAACTGGCAGGCGATGAATGTGCTCAGGGGCGGGGAGGGGGGTTGCGACCTGAGAGAAAGGTTGGGAAAGGGAAGTGGATCTCCTGATCTCCTGCAGTGGTTGCCATTTTTCTACTCCTGTCTGCTTTCCTGTGCTCTGCAGACACACAATAATAACCCCAGTGGGCCCAGGGATCAAATGACGTGTTGCTGAAGGATTAGGAGCAATTCTATCCCCCTGGCGTGGGCTTAGGAATTTTCATTAAAATGACCTTGGGTGTGGTGAGAAAGGAATTCGGGCCGCATGGATGGAGAGCTAAACATCCTACCTGGCGAACAACAAAAGGGCCTCTGCAAGACTGGCCTCCCTGGGCCCCAAGCTGGGCTGTCGTGCTTTTTTCCCCCTCAGTGCAGTTGTTCGTGGATTAGCTTGGAGATACGCAGAGGGTCGGAATTAAAAGGCGTTTTTCCAGGGGATGGAGGTGGGAAGATGGAGGGGAGGAACAGGCAAGATGGCTCGTTTCCTGGAATTGCTTAAAAACAAATACTTAGAAACAAATATGTGTTTGGTAGAGACCGGAATTGCATTTAATTAACAAGGGAGCATTGTGCCTAAGTGCTGCAGCAGTGGAAAATGGAAAATTATTGCTAGATTGTGCAACCACCTCTTGTTCATCTACACAAGCAGCCCTTACACAGTTTGGTGAGTTTCTTGTGTGTGCGTTTGCTTGAGCAAAAAATTTTAGTCCCGGTCTAGGAGACCAGGTGAATGTCTTCTTAGTCTGACTGTATGTATTCAGCTGGGCACCTTCACAGTAGCACCTTTCAATTCATGCTGGCTAAGCCCAGTTGTTCTTGAGGAAGCAATTAACTCATAAGTGTAATGCAGTTACCTGTGAAGTGTGCCATAATGTCTTCAATTGGTAGCAACAACATTCCAGAAGAAATGGGTTTGTCAGAAAGCATGATGTTGTTAGCCACAGAGCAAAAGCATTAAAGCAAGCAGAATGTAAATACTCATGCTGCAGTTTATAGAGTGTGTGGTTGAATGGTTCCGTGGTATAGAATCACAGAATGGTTTGGGTTGGAATGGATCTTTGAAGGTCATCCAGTCCAACCCCCCTGCAAGGAGCAGGGACATCTCCAACCAGATCAGGTTGCTCAGAGCCCTGTCCAACCTGGCCTTGAATGTTTCCAGGGATGGGGCATCTAGCAAAAAAATACGGCGCATACGCATGGTATGGTATACGCAATCTTAACAAATTTCATCCTCTCTCAGTGAAATATCTCTCCTTATCTTGCATTCAAGGTGAATTAAAAGAAATGATGGGAGCAGGGGTCATTCTTTTAGGGCCAATCTGTTGCCTTTGCTAATGTCTTGAGAGACAAGTCATTAAGTTGGCTTGTGGTGTCCTGTCAGTGGACTTGAGAAAACCAGAAAACCGTGCAGCTGTGGGCCACAGTTACTTGTGGTTTGGAGAATATTGGAGAATATTCTGTTAATTTGGGCCATGAGTCCAAACTTGTTGAACCTAATGGATGGTTCAGAGCCCGTTAGTCCTCCTTTCTTTGGTGGTCTCCCTCTAGAGAAGATCAGTTTGGGCTTGGCCTGGACAAGTGCTGTCTTCTAGAAGAAGACACAGCCCAGGAATGGACTTCTTTGGACGAGAGGACAGACTGAGCATTTTGCAGCAGGTGCTGTGTGGCCAGCCACCCAGAGTTTGTAAACTGGGAGCTGATTGAGTGCGAAGCCCTGCCGTGTCCCCAGAGGGTGCCCTGGGTGGGATTGCCATGATAGCAACAAAAGATGATCAGTTCCAGGCCTCTCCTTCCTGAGCATGCAGAAACACAATCCATTACTTCAGACCAAAAGAGTTTATTTCAGCCTGATTACATTACAAGAAGATCCTGGGGTGAGTTCATGCACGAGCAGCAGAAACCTGTCAGGTTTGAGAAACTGTTTGTCAGTGTGACTGGCCTGTTCCCCTTAGCTCCGTACCAAGAGGCAGGAGGCACCGAGGTTCATGGGGGGAGGCCTGGAAATATTAATCAAACCTGTTATCTCCTACCAAGCCATGTGTAGGCACTGCTGATGAAGGCTGTTATTCCAGGCACCTTATTCTGATTGCTTGACTCTGGAAGGAAGAGAGGAGTGGAAATGTGACCAAGCTCAGTAAGTGGCTTTCATGAAAACAGGCTAAGAGTGATGTTCCTCTTGCAGAAGACCCATGTAAACTGCATGGCTTTTCCTTAAATCTCTGGAGGTTGACTTTCAAGAGATCGATGGGGCCCAGATTTGTAGAGCTGAAGACAGTAGGACTTGTTTTGAATTTTCTTCATCCTGTACCCACAGATAATTTGGTAGAAGTTAAGGAGGGAAGTTTTCTTGTTGCTCTGCATAGTAGAGAGACTTCTCAGTGTCCTGGGACAGATTTTCAGTAAATTTTTTTAAGAGAACCTTCAGTCCACTTGTCATGGGAATCAGTGTATCTGGAAACCTGAATCTTTCCCTCTAGAAACAGATCTAAGGTGTCTGAAAGCAAAGGGAGCAACTTCATTTGTGCTGGGGATGCCTGTCCTCTCTGCTTCATGAGGGTGAAAGACAGTCAGAAGCTCTGAAATACCTGTCATTCCCATTGAGTGTGGAAAAGCAGTGGGATACCTTACAGTGCCAATCTGTCAACGACTGTTATTGCTTAAAGTTTTTGCCTGAGGTATGCCAGCTGGGATTCTTCTGCTCGTTTGCAGGAAGGGTGATTGGAAGCGGAGAAAGGTTAATCTCTTAGATCAGCCAAGTCCTATTAGCACGGGCCAAAACGTTCAATAGTTTGTTTGCTCACTGTCACTATAGGTAGCTAAAAGCATTGGTATGCACTGCTTCTGCCTGCCTATTATGGGTTATCTTCGATAAGACCCAGTGGTGACGCTGCCATGACAATGAAATTGCCAGGGAAAGGGTCTCTAGCTGCGTGGTGAGACTTAAGCCTCTAGTAATGTGCCCAGCCTAGGTTTTCCTAAACTGACAAATGCGTTCACCATGGCCGTGGAGTACAGCAGAGGTGGCTAACGAAGCAATTGGGCAACCCATAATTTTCTAGTCATGGGGGAGACCTGGTTCCTCTAGTACCATTTCATTGGCCCCAGAAAGACTGGTTTCCCTTGCCTCTAGTCCAAACCAGGTGACAGTTTTGGTGACTGTTAGGGTTGGGTTTTTTTTGTTTTCCCAGATCCCCATATTTAGATGCATTACTCTCGTATCAAACACAACCGCGTTGTGTTCTTGCAGTTTTCTCTCAGGAGGAGGAGGAGATGTTCAGTAAGTATTTACTGTGTGGGAAATGTATGCATGCCAGTGAGGGGGTGTAATTAGTGCTAGTGGAGGGGTGTTTGAAAAAGATACAGCAGTATTTTAGTAGTTTGGTCAATACAAGAATGTCCTGAATCTTAAAAAGTTGTCTATTGTAAGTGAAGGAGAAGTGAAGATTCTGGCTATTGAGAGCTGTGGATCGTTCCTCCTCTCTGGTCCAGCCTGTGTGAAGACAATGCTAGAAATCTTCTCACTCAGGATTTATAAACTGAACCAGGCAGAGAGCACTGAAAGGGTCTTAAACAGAACAGCCGAGATCTTGCAAGAGGATATGGGAGAGATTACACAGATCTGGGCATCTTTTCCATCCTTTAATTCTGAGGTTTGCACATATGAAGACTTCCATGTTGTAGTAATGCACGGACATGAGGGTTATATTTCAAATCGTGACTTTTTCTTTTTTTTTTTTTTTTTTTTTTTTTCCCTTTTGGCC